>OY725330.1:62139922-62739922 GCA_963242795.1 Inga leiocalycina | reverse complement strand
GACGTTTAGAATTGAGAATAATTGCCCTCAATTATGGGAACATCTTTCGTTGTATTTTAATTTATCATTTGTAAGCTTTGGTATGAAGAAAAAAACGGAAGAAAGAAAGCCAAGAAATCTTCAGCATGCACGGTGGCCGGAGAGGATACCGACGACGGAGGTGATAACTGCACACAAAACGATAAAACAAAAAAAAGGATTAATTAATAAAAAAGGTATTATCGCTTTCTCGATGAGAAAAGATATGTGGACAATATACAGCCAAGCATACCTATAGGCTATAAGTCTTTGCTTGCCCTTGATCTATTCTAGTTTTTGCTTCCATTATATTCATCTTCCTTTTCTCACACTCTTTTCATCAAAATTCAATAAATGTTCTGATCTCTCAGGAAAGAATTTGTCTAATGGAGGAGTTATGGGAAACTGGTTTTTCTCAGTACCCGGTAAATATAATTAACACCAAGACTCTTAATCCTTTTATGTTGATGCATGTTAATTAATATATTTCAATTATGATTGCAGGATATGGATTATGCTCAAGAATTCCAAGGTTGTTGCACGATGATGAAATTCAAAGAGGAAGTAGACGAAGAGTTTCTCAGGAACATCGTGGACACACCAGATCCTGTTCAGTCAGAAATTATATCATCTTCTCAGAGAGATGAAACTGAAAACAACGACCACAGGATGTCTCCTTCGGCATTCGTTTTGTCATTTGATAACTTGAAGGTAGAACCAATCATAACGAAACAAGAAGAACATAATACATTGAAACATCGTTGTTTGTCAAAAAGAATTAGAGCGAGGCATAACGCTGAACCGATGAGTAAGAAGAAAAGAAGGTCTTTGGAGGAAGTAGAGGATCATATAATGGCAGAGAGAAAACGGAGACAACAAATTACAGAAAAGTTCATTGCTCTTTCTGCAACTATTCCCGGCTTGAAGAAGGTTAGTTTAATTTGTTTCAATAAACAATCACTTTTATTTTTATGTTCACCAAATTTTCGTGAGATTTATAAAATTTATTTGTCTAAAAATATATACTAGAATTGTTGGGTGAAAATCAAAATCTGAGGACTAGAGTTAAACAAACATTTTTCCTACAAAATCTAAACATTCCCATGCCATATAGTATAAGCCTTCTCTTTTAGGGTTAAGTTTTGTCTTAATTAATGTGTTGTTTACTGTGAATTATGTGCGTATATCGTTGGACAAATTGACTATACTGGACGAAGCTATCAGATACATGAAGCAACTTCAAGAGCGTGTAAGAGAACTAGAGAAAGATCCTTCATTGACATCCATGAAGAGAATTGAGTTTTGTGAGAATGACAAGACCTTATGTGAAGTGAATGAAGTACCGCCTAAGATTGAAGTTAGGGTTTCAGAGAACAAGCAAGTGTTTATGGGAATCTATCGTGAGAAACAGAAGGGCATTGAGTTCAAAATATTGAGCTTGCTTGCGAACTTTCATTTTTGTGTCACCAGTAGTAGCGTCTTGCCATTTGGAAAATCCACTCTTGGCATTACCATTATTGCTCAGGTAATGTCGTACACATAATTACTCCCTCCATTCCTTTTTAAAAGATATGATTAACTAAATTGTGTTGTTCAAAGAGATAGTTAAAATTAATTATGTGCAATAAATATGTAAAAAATGAATTTTATTTTTAAAAAATGCCCTCATTTATGTGGAAGAGAGGAAATATATGTTATAACGAATGTTTGAGTAAAAAATGAGAATTGAACACAATGGTGGTATAAGTAATTTTTGTAATTAAATGTGGGTAAAATTGGGAGTTTATAAAAAGCTTTTCAGACATCCTCTAATCCTATCTCATGAAAAGAAACACGGTATATCCAAGAATCCTATCTTATAAAAAAGAATGAAGGGAGCATACAGTGAACACACAATCCATATAAATATTATGATATCGCTCTTGTTTTTGGCAAATTTAATTTGGAATCTTGAAATTTTATGACAACATATAATGCAGGTGGGTGATGAATACAAGTCGCCATTAAATGAAGTGGTTAAACTCTTACGACAAATTCTGTGAAGGCCGCATCAACATCTCGATGTAGTTCTGTTGTCCGTGCTAGTTTATCATGCTTCATTAATTTCATGATAACGACTCTAAGGGTGTGTTTGGTTTGAGGGGAGGATAGGGAAATTATAATTTTGGACAAAAGAAACCCAAAATTCACCCTCTCATTTTTTTTAAATTTTGGTTCCCGCCTAAAATTTACTTTCTCGTTCTTTTTAAATTTTAGATTCCCGCCCAAAATTTAAATTCCTTCAACCGCAAAAGGTAATTTACCCACCCTCCCATTCCCTCCCACCCCTCCCCTCCCCTCAAACCAAACACACCCTAAAGAGATTTTAGGCAATACTATAAATATAAATAGTAGCGGAGGGGTGTGTGTTTTAGTGCATGTTTGGCAAACAATGAAATTATGATTTTAAAAGTTTTTTTCCGCAAACTGATGAGATAACACTCACCTGTCATACTTATCTTATAAATATTAAAAGTACTTCTGAAAAACTAAAACAAATTAGCACTTAAAGAAAGATTATGTATTCTCTCTCTTGTCCTTTTTATAAACAACTTCTTTTTATTACGTAAAACAAATTTCGTATCTTTTCCAAATATGCCACTATTTATGAAAAGAGCATGAAAGAAAGTGAATAAAAAATATGAGAGAATGCGTATTGAATATGGGACAAAATGAGTAATAAATGATTGAATGAAAGATAATTATTGGTTTATTAATATAAAGATATATATTTATAGGGATAAAAAAGGAAAAAGACGTTTAAATTTTGAGATACAAAAAAAAATTGTTTATATTGAAGATCAACACCAAAAGAGAGAAAGTTGCTTATAAATAGGATCGCAGGGAGTATGTTAGTATAAGATGCTAGTTCATATGATTTGATCACACACACACACACACACGTAATATTTTTATATTATATTGATTTCTACTCTTTCCTGTTATTCTTATATTAATTAAAGGCATATATGTAAACAAATTTATTAATGCTATGAAAATATGTAAGGGGACCTGCAAAAGAGAAATGATATCGAAAAAAGAAATTAAAGCAAAAGAGAATCATCGGCTGGACCTAGTCTTAGTCATTATTTTTATATTATTTGAAACGATGGACAACGCACCACGACTAACGTTGCCCCGAAATGTCTTGCTTTTTTCTTCTTTTTTATCTTTTAGTTAACAAAAAATCATGAGATGGTAAGGTCCGAAACAGATGGAGATCAAATCAAGTATGTGTTAGTATCGCACTTCACGAGTCATGACAATTAATAAAGTAATAAGAAAAATATCATTTTCAAGATTTGGTTTCAAAACTCAATCAAATATTGATCATCATGTTTTCGCCTAATTTGAGTGATACAAATATCAATAGTAAAGGAAAATTATTTTAAAGTTAGAAATTAATAAAACACATTATTCTTAGACTTCAAGGATAAAATGTGACTTAGAATTATTTATATACTTGATTTTCAAAAATACTCTGTTAAATCCCATTATATTTGCTTCTTAATGACTGTTGGACTTTGGGTCCTAGTCCATCTTTGATGAGCCGAACTATTTGTTCAGGAAAAAACCGCAATCAAATGAAGAAGAGAATAAGTCCGCAATTATTGCTAAAATAATCACACTTATGTATGATTAGTCAACCAAATCAACATTTATGTTGATTTAGAAAAGGAACCTATTGATTGAGGATTTCAATCAAGAGTTATTGTGGGGTTTAATACTGCTTGGTGGGCAAGAAGGAGGGCCGGGGCCTCCACCAGCATTATTCCTCACCCAGAGCAATTGAATTCTCTTACGCTCTCTCCTTAGCAATTTTAGTTAGGCTCTTATAGTCTAATCTATTGGTAGAGCTCCACTTACCCTGATTCTACCCGACCCGGTATGCATCCTCTCTCTCTCTCTCTCTATTATTTTCTAACAATGACAATTATGCGAGCTTATGTATCCGTTCATTTAGGGACAACGGGTATCTAATGCCCCACTATTTAATGCCCTTTAATTTGTAAGGCCTTTTTTGCGTCAAATTTTGAACTTTTGAGCAGGTTATAGTTAGGGAAAATGGCACAATATTTATCATTGGGTCACTTCAACTGTCCTGAGCCACATGAGTCAAAGGGTATTCCACTCAGACGCAATTTCCCCAACTTTCCATATATTCCCCAGAGAAATTAACTTTTCCACTCACTTCACTAAGGAATCACATTTCGTTTCCACCTCAATTATAGGGCACTCTCTCAGGGATAAGTGATGCTGATTTATAGAGTGTTAATCATGGTTAAGATTGCAACTATGGTATTAGGACCAATTGAGATCACTTGATCATCACACTCAACTGAAATCGTATTTGGAATTACAATTTGACTTGGTAATTCCATAATTAAACTTGAGCAATTAGGGAAGGTTTGCGAATCAATTTCTAGGGGTCTGTTACCATTCATTACATTCAAATTCACTTACTCTTGCTCGCTTAAACAACTAGAAAACCCATAAATATAATATTAGCTGTTGGATTTGTTTTTATTCAAAAGCTTTGATAGAACAATTTCCATTGCTATTAACTTGTTTTTGTCACTTCAATTGAATCAAATTCTAATTAAGACTCACTAAAGAGAGGCCCTCTCGATTGCACCCTGATACTATTCGTAGAAACCTAGTTAATATGGTAACTAAGTGACTACCACCTAGGCGTTGATACTCTCCGTCTCTGTTTCTAATATGGTCGCGACCTAAGCTAAGCACTCATTCTACTGCCCCCGCACTAAAATTACGATCTAGGGACTCTTCAGTTCTATCTCGCTACTACTTTTTCTCATTGCTGAATGTATTCTCCTACGGTTTTCTCTCATCACAGACAAGTCTTCCCAAACTTATCTAGCAAATTGGTTGTGATAATTAATTTGGTCATTTTATCAAAATATTTCTACAAAGAATTGGCATTAAAAGCATAAGAAACTAAGTCAAAATGTGATCAAAATATACACAATTGAGACACGATATGCAACCAAAAAAAAAAAATAAATGCACATTTTTTGATAGGGAGAATTGCCCATAAATACCTCATTGAAAATTTATTTGCCAAATGGAATTTGAAAGCATTCAAGGGAAGATCTTTTGTATATAAGGAGAAGATTGTTTGAACACAAGAGAAGATTATATAGGGAAGATATATTGAATACAGGGAAGACTGTTTGAACACAAGGGAATATCTTTTGCACACGGGAAAAATTGTCTGCACGCACAAAAATCCCAATTGATAAATAAGTTTTCAATGAAGTATTTATGAATAATTTTCCCTTTTTATATTGAGTATCCGAAATATGGATAAATGTATGAAAGATTGTATAAAGTTAAAAAAAAAAAAAAATTTTGCGTTCGTCCTATAGGTTAGCAGCAGTATTCTTCCGGCTAGCAGCTGTCTTATCATATGTGCGTATGTGGAACTGTAATTTCCTTGCAAGAGCTGCGTTTTCACTGCCTGTATGAAGATAGAATCGTGTTCAATTACGGGCATAAGAAGGATCGTGACAAAATATTTGTGTGGATCGGACCAACGCCGGGTGGTGTCATTTGCATCTTGTTTTTCGACACAAAATGGCAGAAAGAAATGAGACCGGAAATGTTAAAAAGATAATGATAGATGAAGGCAACTGTATTTTTTGTTTATTTTATTCCATATTTTTGAAAACTTGATAGGTCACAAATTTGAGGGGTGACTAGCTAAGGACCGACCAAAATAATCATATAAAATAGAATATATCTTATAATACTTAATATGTCACGATCGATCAGATTAGCGCATAGTTTTTAACTATAAATTTACCAACCATTAATATAAATCGTTTTTGATTCTTCAACAAAATACACTTCAAAAGTTTGATTCAAAAAAATTATCATTGATTTTAAATAAAATCACAATAATTTTTTAATTAATTGATTTTTGAGACCTTAACTCGTTGGAAAAAAAACGAGAGGATTCCTCTCCCAAAATTTGAGTGAATCTGTGGGGCTGCCTTAGCTCTCACCAGTGATTTCCCTTATATCCTCAAATTTGCAGGAGCAACCAATGCCATCCGTTTATTTCGCTTCCGTCCCTTTTCTTTTGGTAACCATTAGATTAACATTTGAATAATTTATATTTGATTTTTATAAAATTATTATCAAAATTTTAAATTATAAAAAATAATTAATTAAATTCAAATTGCTAAATTTTGATATGAATAAATTAACTAATAATAAAATAAAGAAAATAAAAAATTTATATAAAACCAAATTTTGACAATTTGAATGGTGATATTATATATGATTAGAAAAAGAATATGAGAAAAGAGGACGAGAGGGGGAAAAGAGTAGTTGCTCTCATGATAGCATATTATCTTGCTTCCCATCTTCTCTTGTACATTTCCTCTTCGGCTCTTCGTGGTTTATATAATTTTTGTTTTTTATGGTGGGCTATATATGGAATTTATTGTTGGATGGCACTACTTTTTTCTTTCTATGTAGGCTGCACTATTACTAAGTTATATTTTGATTAGTATTAATATTTGATAACCGGTTTTGCGAGCAGGATTAGGCTTTAAAACGTATTGATAAAATATGGGGGGGGGGGGAATTGTTAACCGTAAATGGAGGATATTATTAGGGTGTTATATTTAAACCTGAAGGATAAGAGAGGAGTCTTATTTATCTTATTAACACAAATATAGTGATAAAAAAAATTAGGAAAAATAATAAAAAATAATTTTAAAATTATAAAATTCTAAATAAAGTATTTCCCATAAAATGAGTTATAAATTGTTTATTAAGTATCATTATTATTATATTAATTCTTAATAATAAACTTGATTTAGGATTTTATAATTATTTATCCAAAAAAATCATCTCTCATCTCCTCCGATCCCTATAAAAAACCCCCTAACTTTGGCCTCTTTAAAAAATTATTTCATCCAACTATCCAAACAAGGCAAGCGGGAGTTAAAATAATATTAGACCCAAATAAGAAAGTTGTCTTTTAGTTCACAGGGGATGTGACATGTGTCGAGTAATCACGTGGTTCCCTGAACTTTTGAAGCTTGTCCCGGTAAGTGGGGGCTCGCATCGTCCTCTTTTGCAATCACACATCCCCATAAAACTGTTTGCACACACAAAAATCCCAATTGATAAATAAATTTTCAATGAAGTATTTATGAATAATTTTCCCTTTTTATATTGAGTATCCGAAATATGGATAAATGTATGAGAGATTGTATAAAGTTAAAAAAAAAAAAATTTGCGTTCGTCCTATAGGTTAGCAGCAGTATTCTTCCTGCTAGCAGCTGTCTTATCATATGTGCGTATGTGGAACTGTAATTTCCTTGCATGAGCTGCGTTATCACTGCCGGTATGAAGATAGAATCGTGTTCAATTACGGGCATAAGAAGGATCGTGACAAAATATTTGTGTGGATCGGACCAACGCCGGGTGGTGTCATTTGCATCTTGTTTTTCGACACAAAATGGCAGAAAGAAATGAGACCGGAAATGTTAAAAAGATAATGATAGATGAAGGCAAGTCTTCAGTTCTATCTCGCTACTACTTTTTCTCATTGCTGAATGTATTCTCCTACGGTTTTCTCTCATCACAGACAAGTCTTCCCAAACTTATCTAGCAAAGTGGTTGTGATAATTAATTTGGTCATTTTATCAAAATATTTCTACAAAGAATTGGCATTAAAAGCATAAGAAACTAAGTCAATATGTGATCAAAATATACACAATTGAGACACGATATGCAACCAAAAAAAACAAACTAAATGCACATTTTTTGATAGGGAGAATTGCCCATAAATACCTCATTGGAAATTTATTTGCCAAATGGAATTTGAAAGCATTCAAGGGAAGATCTTTTGTATATAAGGAGAAGATTGTTTGAACACAAGAGAAGATCATATAGGGAAGATATATTGAACACAGGGAAGACTGTTTGAACACAAGGGAATATCTTTTGCACACGGGAAAAATTGTTTGCACGCACAAAAATCCCAATTGATAAATAAGTTTTCAATGAAGTATTTATGAATAATTTTCCCTTTTTATATTGAGTATCCGAAATATGGATAAATGTATGAAAGATTGTATAAAGTTAAAAAAAAAAAAAAATTTGCGTTCGTCCTATAGGTTAGCAGCAGTATTCTTCCGGCTAGCAGCTGTCTTATCATATGTGCGTATGTGGAACTGTAATTTCCTTGCATGAGCTGCGTTTTCACTGCCTGTATGAAGATAGAATCGTGTTCAATTACGGGCATAAGAAGGATCGTGACAAAATATTTGTGTGGATCGGACCAACGCCGGGTGGTGTCATTTGCATCTTGTTTTTTGACACAAAATGGCAGAAAGAAATGAGACCGGAAATGTTAAAAAGATAATGATAGATGAAAGCAAATGTATTTTTTGTTTATTTTATTCCATATTTTTGAAAACTTGATAGGTCACAAATTTGAGGCGTGACTAGCTAAGGACCGACCAAAATAATCATATAAAATAGAATATACTCCCTCCGGTCCTAATTATAGGACATATTTACCTAACTTTGAAGAAATTAAGGATAGTGGTTAAATTAGTTAATCATATTTATTTTTCTTAAATACCCTTATTTAAAATTTAAAATGACATCTAATTACATTGATTTTCTATTTTTTCTTGTACCTCTCATGCCTTACACACGACTTATCCAAGCTCTCACACAATCCAGCGTTGTCAATTTCCCTCAACAACTTCCGATACACTTTTATTAAATTATTAATGTGTCTAATTATTATTGGAGAAGTATCAATAGGGGGTATTTTGGGAAGAAATTGATAAAAATTAAAATTTTATCCTATAATTAGAACCGAGATCAATTCTCAAATGTTGTCCTATAATTAGGATCGGAAGGAGTATCTTATAATACTTAATATGTCACGATCGATCAGATTAGCCCATAGTTTTTAACTATAAATTTACCAACCATTAATATAAATCGTTTTTGATTCTTCAACAAAATACACTTCAAAAGTTTGATTCAAAAAAATTATCATTGATTTTAAATAAAATCACAATAATTTTTTAATTAATTGATTTTTGAGACCTTAACTCGTTGGAAAAAAAACGAGAGGATTCCTCTCCCAAAATTTGAGTGAATCTGTGGGGCCGCCTTAGCTCTCACCAGTGATTTCCCTTATAAAAAATTATTTCATCCAACTATCCAAACAATGCAAGCGGGAGTTAAAATAATATTATACCCAAATAAGAAAGTTGTCTTTTAGTTCACAGGGGATGTGACATGTGTCGAGTAATCACGTGGTTCCCAGAACTTTTGAAGCTTGTCCCGGTAAGTGGGGGCTCGCATCGTCCTCTTTCGCAATCACACATCCCCATAAATAGTCATCATTATTCGTACCAGGGTATTAATTAACTAGCCTCTTATTACCATTACTATTCTCTCTTGCATGTCACCAAATGGGTTCTGAATTCTTTGCAGGATTACACATGAAATCATGAATTTTTAAAATTCCATTTCTTTTAAAACTAATTTTCTCAAAGTTTTCATAATGATCGTGTATATGTTTGATACTTGTTTATAGATATAGTCATATGGATTCAAAATGGTTTTATTCTACCGTAATTAGATGTTATTCCCTCTACTCCTTTTTATAAGGTTTTATTAACTGAATTGTGTTATTCAAGAAAACAATTAAAATAAGTTAAAAATAATAAATATGAAAGAAATTTACTTTTTTTTTAAAAATACGTCATTATTTATAAGTGGGTAAATGATAAAGGTTAATAGTGAAAAAATAACAAAAGAGAGCGTATGTAGAAAATTAATTACGGGTAACATTGGTAAAATTACATTCAATATTGCTCAGACAACCGTCCAAACACCAAAAAGAATTTTAGGAAAGAAGATAAATCAATTAAAAAAATAGGAATTTATAAATAGGGATGGAGGGAGTAGTTTATATATTTAAGATGAATTTTTAATGTGTGCAATTCTATTTTTTTTATTATTTTCTTTCTTGGATTTTTCCAGAGATGAATCTTTATGAGGTGAACTGTGAACATCTATTTAATTGGGTAAAACACAAATGGGAGATTATGTTTTCATAGCCAAAAAAATAATGGTATTAGTATTTTATTTTCTTAAAATTCTAAACGTGCGATTTTATTGATATTTTATTGGATTATTTTTGGGAGGAAAAATTCAATTACTTGAATGAGTATACCGCCTACATGAAAATATTTTTCAAATATGCTTAAAATTATTTATTAAAAAATTATAATTTTTTTATATGTGGTGTTATTGAATTTCTCCACAGTAACAAACATTATTTACTTTTATAAAATTCATGCATGCATTATTAAATGGGAAAATTCCAAAAAAATACCTTGGGATATGAAAAAGGACAAATCAGTGCAGTAAAATTTGAAAATCCTGGGTCAATGTTGTATCAATACAGAGGAGGAATCTGAGATTTTGAAATCTCGACGAAAAGACAAATGTGCCCTTCAACTGACCCCTCTCTCAGCTCGGAATAACAACACATCTCTCTTTATCAACAACATCGCATTTTACATTAACAACTCCGCTTTACTCTTTCACATCTTCGTATCTCAAAATATGGTGTTGTTAATAAAGAGATAAGTGTTGTTCTTGGCCCTGAAACTTAAATTATGAAGTTGTGAAACAAAACAGTGGAGTTGTTAATGTAGAATACGGTGTCGTTAATAAAAAAAAAACCGGTGTTATTATTGTGAAAGTAGAAAGAGAAGTTGTTAATGTAGAATGCGGTATTGTTAATAAAGAGACCGGTATTGTTATTCTTCCGAGCTGAGAGAGAGGGACAATTGAAAGGCAGATTCGTCTTTTCATCGAGATTTCAAAATCTTAAATTCCACCTCTATACTAACACAGCATTGACCTGGGATTTCCGAATTTCACAACACTGATTTATTCTTTCTTATATTTCAAGATATATTTTTAGAATTTTCTCATATTAAATTATTGTTATATTTAATTATTGTTAAGAAAATACCAACAAATTATTTAGAAAAAGCTTATATGTATGATAAATATCTTTTACAACAGCGATACTTGTTGAAGGCAAAAAAAAAAAAAAACAGCGATACTTGTCAGATATTCTGTCACGGGTTAACGGAGCAATAATTCACGCGAGGTTATGGTTTCTTGATGGAAGAGTCAATTTACATGCATAAGGACAAAATCTGAACAGACAGAGAATCAAGCGTGCTTCCGAATTGGGTCCGCATTCCCTGCTCATCAAAATGATGCACAGGAATGTTTATCACCCCAATTTTGAGGTGAACCCATTTTGTTTTTATTTTTTTAAATTTTTTTATACATTCTTATTTATTTGGATTAAATTGTATGCTCCACTTTAAAATATTTTTGTCACCCGATATTTCAAATTAATTAATTTTTAGTCCAGCATTTAGAAATATTTTTCTTGCAACACCAGGATCTGAAATATTTTTCTAGTAGCACCTAATATTTAAAATAATTTTTTAACACCCAGTATTGTAAGCTAATTAATTTTTAGTGCATAGAGTATTTTTAAAAAAAAATAAAACAAAAAACCCCAAAATTGGGGTGATGAGCTTTCCCTAGCTTGCCCATCTTTTTTATTAACAGGGAATGTGGATCCTTCCCAATTATCAAGGCCAAAACTTTTTTTTTAAGGGGCCAACAATAACGAGGCTTAAACTAATTGTGTGAACGGAATCCATGTTAGACGCATAGCAGGATTATACTCTATTTAACTTTCTTTGCTCTTAAAACCGCCAAACACTTGATTTAACTGATAAAGGGTTGTACCAACCTAATCAGAGGATTTGAGTTTGAACTATGGGAATGCAACAGTGTTAAATACTTGATGGTTAGTCTGGACCATTGATAAATTCTTCCAGTTAAAAGAATGTAGGTCTAGATTGCCGGATGTTCTACGCAGAATTATAAAAAAAAAAACACATAATTCTTGGCACTTAACTGTTTACTTAGCACATCAAGTTATCATGAAGCCCATATGCATGGTTAAAAGAAAAATCTAGTTATACATAAATTTAAATAATGTGATAAATAATCAATAACAATTGTTTATAACTATCGGTATAATTATACTCACTTTTAAGATCATTACAATTTTAATAAGGTTGGTTTGAGTGATCCTTTCACATAGTTTTCCTTCACCGGCCAACATGTTTTTTACTTTTCTCATTTTCAATTGTCAGGTTTAACTTTTAAGAGAGTAATAATTTAACGTTGTAAAGGACTCTGACACCAGCTCACAATATATTATTGCACGTGTTGAAAACATGGTGGTAGGTGCGTAGATTCTGAAGATATCCTCGTACCCTTCTTTCAGATTTATTCATACGGTAATATGCTTAGCCATTTTAATAAAAATGGCGAACAAGCTACACCTTTTGATGTTGATGGTATTCAGTGTTAGTTAGATTTAAGAATTTTTTTTTGCTATAATTGTTTCTTAGATTTAGATTAGTGTTTGATTTGAGTAAATGTAGCTCTGGTCTCTATTAGAAGGCATCTTTCTCTATTTTGTGATGGATGCTTAAATGTGGCACTTACCTCATTAATAGAGGAAAAGTTAAAAATTTTTATTAAAATAAGATAGATGTAATAAATTAACTTTCATTATTTAATTCATGTCAATTAATTGAAAGCGTCTTATAATAACGATCAGAGAGTATACTGGATTATCTTTTAGATTATTATAGAATATTTGTACTTAATTTTACAAATTTTTAAAATACTTTCTTTTAATTTAATTATGAGATTAGGGTGAAGACTCTATAAATTATAGGCCTTAACGCATCTTCTCTCTTCTCTCTAATCCTCAATCTCTCGTTCTCTCTTTTTCCCCCTTCTTCAATTCCTTTCCCTCCCCAGTTTTGAATTTGCATCCTTCCTTTACTTCCAAAAAAAAAAAAAAAAATAGTGAATTAGCGACTGAATTGAACGCTTTCGTCATCAAATAGATTCTCACTAATTAATTTCGTCGCTAATTTACCTTTTCTTTTAGTATAAAACCCTTTTTTAAGAAAAAAACTGGATTATTAACAAGGAGTACTATGGCTAGAAAAGTAAAAGGGTACTATTTTTTTCCTCCATTGTGACCTGAAAAAAAAAAATAATGGGCTGGCTAGCTAGGTTATGACTTATCACAGGAGACAAGTCTAGGTCATATACCATTCTGGTCCTATTTATAAATTCTTTTTGACTAAAAAATTTGGTCCTATTTATAAGTCTAGTTTCAGGATAATAAATGAGATTATGACAATTTTGCCCCTATTTATTGTACTAATGAAAAAATAATTTAAAGATCGATAGAGAAGAGGGATCAGAGTTGAAAGTAGCTATTCATAAATGAAGGCATAATTGAAAAATTTACCCCATAATTATTGAGTTAACTACATTTCCTTGAGTAGTAAGTAACAAAGCCAGCCAACACAATGATTCAGTAATGATGTAGCTATCTAGGACATCGAAAACAGTGCACAGTGCAGAGAAGACGTTTACAAACCACGAACATCTTGTCAGACACCACGCGGTGGGGTTGACCCTATTTATTGAAATGTCATTGACACGATTTTGGAAGCATTGCCGCGGTCATGCTCTATCGGTTTCATGCTGTTTTCTCACGTTCAGGATGTGCATAAGAATTACTCTCAGTTTTGGGGACTTCGATCTATTATAGCTGCATTTTAATTTATCCTCTGTAAAGTTTTTGTTTCAAAGAAAACAAAAATCACGTACGGTAGAAAGAAAGGAATATTCACAGCACGCAACACGGTGAACAAGAAAAGTATTTTTTAATATTGCCATTTGATGGGATCATATTTTAGCGTAATAATAGTCAATTGGTTGGAATCTTTAATTTCATAATGACATTTTATATATTCAGACGGACTCAAATACAAGACCTTACACTTAAACGGCTAAAATCTCTTTCACTAGGATCAACCCTCGGTGGTAAAACGAGAAAAGTATTAATAAAAAGTAATTAATAAAAAAAGGTATTATCACTTTCTCCATGAGAAAAGATATGCGGACAATATGTAATATGGAGGAAAGCACGCATACAAATCTCTGCTTGTCCTTTCTCTCTCTGTGAATAGTTTCTGCTTCTAATATATTCTTCTTCATTTAATTTTCGCATGCTCCATTTTCCTAAGTGGGCCTCATCTGTTTCCATTTTCACCATCATTTATATATTGCCTAATAATTAATTCATCCTAATTTCGTGCACGCACGTTCCTATATATGTGTGTGTGTGTGTGCAGGAAACTAGATAGATGATAGTGTTGAGAACACCCATCATCAACACTCTTCAAATACATATTCTAATCTCTCAGGAAAGAACTCGTCTGAGATGGAGGATTCATGGGAGACTGGTTTTACTCAGTATCCAGTAATATAATTGAGACCAAGACTCCCTCATCATATATATATATATATATAGTAGTCCTTTTTATATATTTTGATGTTAATTAATATGTTTCAATTATGATGGGCAGGATTTGGATGATGCTCAAGAATTCCAAGATTGCCACACGATGATGAATTTGGGCGAGGAAGAGGAAGAGTTTCTGAGGAACATTGTGCAGGGACCAGATGTTCAATATTCTTCATCGGATTTGGATCCTGTCTGGTCAGAGATTATGCCATCTTGTCATCAAAGAGATGAAACTGAAAATAACGGAACTACTAATTCCATCGACAACGTGGCATCTCCTAGGGCTTACGTCCTTTCATTTGATAGCTCCGCCGTAAATCCAATCAAAACGAAACAGGAAGAAGAATATGATACATTGAAACGGAGTTCGCCGATTAAAAGGAGCAGAGCGGTGGGGCGAAACGTTGAAGGGAGAAAGAATAAAAGGCGGTGTTTGGAGAAAGCGGACGATCATATAATGGCGGAGAGGAGAAGGAGACAAACGATTACGGAAAAGTTCATTGCACTTTCTGCAACTATTCCCGGCTTGAAGAAGGTCAGTTCACTAGTAGCTAATCTATTCATAATGAAAACAACAAACCCTAAACATTTAGTGAGGTGAAGACCTATGTTCACCTTCCTCTTTTAATATGGTGGGCAACAATCATCCTTCAACCCTAATTAATTAATGCTTCTTTTGAAACTAAAGAAATACACCTCCGCTGCTTAATATGAGACATATTTAACTAATTTGATTAAAGTAAAGAAGTTAGTTATGTTAGTTAATGTGACATATATTTTCTGAAATACCTTGATCATCTTCCTTAATTCATTCATTCCCTCTCCTCCTTGGTTATTATTGATGGGGTATCAGTAGAGGTAAATGAGGAAAAGATCGACAAATTTGAAAACTATGTCTTATATTTAGGATCAAGATCAACTCTCCACATATGTTTTATATCAAGGATCGGAAAGAGTATATGGCATCATTTAACAGAATTCCAGTAAACAATAACTTTATTTTATGTTCAACAAATTTCCGTATGGAAGGTTTAAATTTATATACTTTATTTGTTTTCAGAAAATAGAATTGTTGGGTGGAAATCAAACTCTATGAGTGCTAGAGTTAAACAAACTTTTTCCCAACAAAATTTAAATAATTCCATGCCACATATAGCAAGTCTTTTTTAGGGTTCGTCTCAAGGTGTCGTTTATTGTGAATTGTGGGTGTGTACATATATAGTTGGACAAGGTGACTATACTGGATGAAGCTATCAAGTACGTGAAACAACTTCAGGACCGTGTAAGAGCACTAGAGAAAGATACGTCATTGGCATCCATAAAGAGAATTGATTTTTATGAGAATGACGACAACTTTTATGAAGTGAATGAAGTACTGCCTAAGATTGAAGTTAGAGTTTCGGAGAAGCAAATGTTTATGGGAATATATTGCGAGAAACAGAAGGGCATTGGGTTCAAAATATTGAGCTTGCTTGAGCACTTTCATCTCTCTGTCACCAGTAGTAGCGTCTTGCCATTTGGAAAATCCACTCTTGGTATTACCATTATTTCTCAGGTGATGTACCAATAATTATATTGAACACAATTCGTAATATTATGATCATTTGTGTTTTTGGAAAATTCAATTTGTGATCTTGAAATTTGTGACTATATATAATGCAGGTGGGCGATGAGTACAATACGCCAGTGAATGAAGTGGTGAAAAACCTACGACAAATTCTGTCATCGCCATCATCATGAGGTTGATCCGTACTAGTCTATCACGCATCATTGTTGGCCAAAAAAACATACTTATTCCGGTTCTAAATGTAATAACTTGTAGAGAGTTTGCTTTGGTTTTAAATGTGAGATCTTGATTGTTTCTCAAATTTTAAAATTTTGTTTGTAAACTCTCCCCATTGATTATGCATATTAAGGGTATAATTTTGATATGGACATGTCGTTAATGTAACAATTAGATTCTAAGCAACCACTATGTAAAATAGGGACAAACCTTGGTTGTTTCTCTTTGAAGGGCCTAATTAATCTCAAATACAATTGAATCGCGGGACAGTGAGCTATAAATTATCACTTTGGAGTTCAATCATGTAAACTGAATTTAGCGAACTAAGGTGTTCCCCCTTTTTTTTTTAATGGAGCGAACTAAGGAGATTAACAACACTAATCTTCATGGTTTTCGGTTTTCAGAAGAAATGGATAGATTTGATAATCAATGACTGAGCCAAACTTTGGAATGGAATACGGAACAACCATCATTGTTTTTTATCAACTGAAACCGTCCCGCACCATTAGATTAATTTAGCTTAATCAATCCATTAAACTTGTGCCAGCCAAGTCTTATACACTTCCTTATAATCATAGTGAGACGTACCTAAACCTTTAGTTAACACTTCAAGATCTCTAATGTGCAAGTTGATTGATTTCACAAATTTACCTTACTTATGGGACTTACCCAAATCAGTCAGTTCCTATTCATGATTTATAAATTCTTCCACAAATCAATTGTCAAACCAAACAAGGTTCAACGTGTCACAAACATTTCAAGCAGCAATTCATAAACACAATCAACAAAACAAGGTTTTCTATCAATGTATCAAATCAATAATACAGCTCCTCTAAACGTAGCAACTCGTAATTTATTATTAGTCCACAAACTTCAAATCCCAAAAGGAAAGAGAAGAAACAAGACTAGAGGGTGTGAACCTCCCTTTTAACAATCAAGAGCTTAAGTGCCGCAGCAACTACATTCCAGTTGTAGTTGAGGAAGCCACTCATGTTGTACGATTCAGTTGCATCGAACTCTTTGCCCTCCATGATTGCGTCCACAAGTGAATTTGACCTAGACAGCCACGAATATCCGCCAAGAACAGCACCAATACTAGAGGAATGGGATGAGAATGATGATAAGGACCCTGTGGAACGGAGTATGAAATGCGCAAAACGGTGAAGAAGACGATGAATGAATGGAAGCGGATGAATGGAATGGAAGAGTGCGGTTGAAAGTGAGAGCTAGCTAGGGCTGGTAAGGGGTTGTTTGGAGTAAAGTGAGGTGGAGAGGAATTAGAATACCCTGGTGGAGAGAATGAAAAACCAAATCCGCTTAAGTGAATGAGATTGCAACAGAGTGGAAATTAAAGGACTTCCACTGACTCCTTAAATCCATTTGCTCCGTGAATTTGCCCAATTGGCATGTTATACCCAGTGTGCCAACTCACTCACCTATACATAACAATGCAACAAGGTAAAGTCATATGTTACAAAGAATAGAATCATATGAACAACAACAACAACATCGACATATATATATTATACCCAATGTGCCAACTCACTCACCTATACATAACAATGCAACAAGGCAAAGTCATATGTTCCAGAGATTAGAATCATAAGAACAACAACAACAAAGCCTTGTCTCACCATGTGGGGTGGGCTACATGGATCATATAACGTTATTGTGTAATATCAACAACCAAATCTTTGGATAAATTGTTAGTCAAAAGGTCATACTCAATAACTTCATTGAGTGCTCTATTTGGTCTTCTCCTACACCTTTTTTAGAAGGATTCATATTGCTTGATCAACCCTGCTCGTCGGTACACATTTACTTAAAATTAATCAAATTCACACAATTAAATCAATTTATCCTAAAAATCAGTTGGAACATGATTAAGCACAATTGACACAAATTAATCAAAATGGATTACAAAAAGCACAAGAGTAGGTAATCAAAATAGTGAAATAAATGGGAAATATCAATTTTCTATCAAAAGAGCAGTTTCTCATGCAAATGATTGGAAGACGTATTTTAGGAAAATGAACACACGTTTTAGAGAAATAACTAACTCAATTGATTTCTTTTTATATGAAAATTAGTCATTTAACTCATACATTCAAAACTAAAGGACTATCACACTCCAATATGTATGCTCAATTCAGGCCATTGCTTAAAGAAAACTAATTTGTAAACTTGTAAGGTAGGAATGAAGAAAAATAAGAAGTATTGAGTTTTAGTGCTCATCACTCTTGATAAATACCGAAGGCGCCGGTCTTAATGTGTACTGATTCTAAAATAAAGATAATTAATATCTTAACTGCTACCAGTTTTTCAAAAATGATTTTTTATTTAAAATTATCCGTAAAATTTTTTAAATCTTGACTATTGAAAATTGTATTTAGACAATGATTGATTGAATAATTCTAAAGAAATAAAATGGCTGCAATCACACGGTTGCTTGGTAGGAGAGAATAGAAACATATAATAAATAAATGTGTTAAACAAAAACGGTGCGATTACGCACGAAACTGCATGACTATAAGAAGTCTGTTTTATCAATTTGAGAGGATATGTGGAGGGCCCCCAACTACTACTACAGAAGGGACTTTTAACGTCCGTTTTTATGCTCTTTAGACTACTGTTTTCAAGAGGACGTATATGTGAGTGTCGTTGAAAGTTTTAAAATAGACGACCGTTTCAAAACAGTCGTGGTAAGAGACTTACGACGACTGTTTTTGAAAAAACGGTCATTGTATGTTATGACTTACAACAACCGTTTTTCCAAAAACGGTGGAAAAACGGTCGTTGTATGTAACAACATACAACGACCGTTTTTGCAAAAACGGTGGTTGTATCTCTTTATTTTTTTAAAAACGAATCTTATACAAAAATCAACTTTTCGGATAGAAATTTTCAATGAACAACATTCAAATGAAATTTCTAACGAACAACATTCAAACAAAATTTCCAACGAGCAACACTTAAACAAAATTTCAAACTCTTCATTTTAGGAAGTAAACCCCAAATATAATTGCAATTCAACTTCCAAAAATGATAACCAAACAAAATTAAATAGAAAAAGGCAAGGAGAAAAACCTCAAGTGCTTTGCAAACACTCTCAAGCTCAAGGAAATAGTTAGTCTTTTGGGCTATCATTACAACCTCATTAACACCCAAGCAAATGTTGCTACTTTGCTCAAAGACTGGTAGTGCTCAAGATCCACGCACATCATACTCTTGAGCATGGACTAAACATGCTCCTGATTATCGGAGTGAGGGCGAGGAGGAGAGGGTTCACCGTAACGTTGGCAAAGAGGAAGGTGAAGATTGCGATTGGGTCAGGGAATAGGCTAGAGGTCGTGTCTGGGGTCGGAGAGGGGCCAAATGATGTGACTGGAGGTTGGAATAGGGCTCAGAAGTGGATCTGAGAAGGAGAGGCACGACTAGTAGAGGAGATATGATTGGGTTTAAAACATATTTGGAACACTTTCAACGACTGTTTTTGGAAAACGGTAGTTGAAAGTGTAGACTTTCAACTACCGTTTTCCAAAAACGGTTGTTGAAAGTCACTTTCAATGACTGTTTTCGAAAAGTGTAGACTTTCAACGAATGTTTTCCAAAAACGGTCGTTGAAAGTCTACACTTTCAAGGACCATTTTTGGAAAACAGTCGTTGAAAGACAAGTCAAAATTTTAAAAATGTCATCGCCTCATTTTTAACGACCGTTTTTTTAAAAACGGACGTTAATTAGTGACGTTAAAAGTACTTTTATATAGAAGGGAATCCAAGTGCATGCAAAACGATAAGAGTGTAAATTAAGGTCTAACTTTGTATATATCACAGCTCATATATAAAAACAGGAATATATATATATATATACGGCCAAGCACACATAAATAACATTCTTTGCTGGTCCTCTCTTTTGGGTGAATAATTTTTCCCACTGCTTCATTCGTCCTTTTCCCACGGTCTTTTTCCCTGGGGCTCATTTGTTTCCATTCTCACTAATAATTTTGATTCATATTAAATTCCATGCATGCACGTCCGTCGGCACCCACCCACATTTGTTTCCATTCTCCAAATAATATTAATTTAATATATTTCCATTCTCACTAACAATATTAATTCATATTATATTCCATGAAATGCACGTCCCTAGCTCAGCCCCCACACCCGATCTGACAGCATGAAGTTAAAGGCAGGATCCAACACCCCGCCCCTATTTAACTATTGGTAATTTATACTATTATATAAGTATATATAATATCATCTAAATATTTTTATAAATTATTTGTAAATTAATCAACTTAACCTTAATTCTAAATTTCACATCTCATTGTCATTATACTCTACTCTTACTTTTGCATCAATCATTCACCCCTACCTCTCTTCTCTTCGATCATTTGAGATGGTAGCACTAATAACTCACTCCCCCTCCTGTGATTTGTGTCATCCACTAAAGCATAATAATTGTTGAGTTTATTTTAGTGCCAAGTGAAATATTATAATCTTAGTAGGAGGAGTTTATCCCAATTTATGTGGGAAGAGTAAAAGAGGTGAAATCTAGTTTTACATACTGCTTGTTATACTTGGTCGATTTTAGAAAATATATCTCATTAGATAACAGACGATTAATTTTTCTTATTCCTATTTGCTTAGACAATTGTTGTCACTAGGAATTCTTTTCTTTTTCTTTCTAAGCCCTAATATTATGACGTGAATAGATGTTAGGATTTTAAGACATGATGTAGGATTGTAAATAAACGTGAAGGGTTATACATGAATTTAGAAGCTTAGGATTTAAAGGCTATTTGAATGCCTTTTGAAGGCTTAGACTCAAGCCTAAAAAAATCCTACATACAGGCTCAGGCCCAAACCTTTTTAAATAAAACCTATCCCATTTTCACCCCTAACTACAAGACTATTGACAGCTAACTAGATAGCGAGCTTTAATATAATTTTAAACACTTACAAGAGAAGAACAGTGTTGGGATCGATAATAGTCGTCAATATATTTGCGAGCTCTTGTGACTGCCGTAGGGTACAGCGACGGTGTTCTCTCATTCAGCTCACGAGGCCGCCATCGTCCACCCAAGATCATCCATCATTGTGTGGCTTCTCTGTTTCCAGACTCTCTCAGACTGCTGCCTGGTTCTCAGTAGATGAAGATGATGATGAATAATAAATCCTGCAATCCAGCCGCCTCCTCTGTAGCTCACTCCTTTTTCTCTTTTCTGTGCGGCTCTTGTAGTCAAGAGACGAAGCTCTGCTGTCAACAATTACAGCTGCTGCTCTGCTTCTCCGCCCCTCTCTCAATTCCTATAGCGGCTGTCCTATTTTTCTTCGTTCCTCTCTTTTCTTTTCTATAGCTCGTCGCTCCTTCGCTCTGTTCCTCTATGCATATCTTCGCCCCCCTGTGCGGCTACCTTTAGCTTTTTCTTTTAGGTTTTCAGTTTTTTTTTCGCTCCTCTATTACTCTTCTGTGCAGCTCCTCCTCCCAAGTCCAAACGATGTGAGCGGTCCGCCCTTCTGTCAATCCCGTGGCTCCCTTTTTCTTTCTTTTCTTTTGGGCTTAATGTTTCTTTTGTCTTCCCAATTGCTACAGTCAAGCATCGGCCCATTACCTTTGTTAGCAAATTCCAATTGGTTAAAAGACCCTTCCATGTGGCCCACGTATTCTCCTCTTACATTACGAAATTGCTTCAGAACTTCTACTCATCCATAAAGTAGAAACCACAGCACCTGTTATACAATCAAGAGAAGAAAATAAAAATAATAGAATAGACAATAAAATCAAAACAACTTCTTTTTTTTTAATTAGAAACTTTATCTTATTAAAATTAATTATTTTTATCCTGAATATTTACAATCTAAATCCCACAAATAATTCATCACTTTGATTTGATCTTTTCATAATAAAATCTCATTGAATCTTCTAAAATTGCATAGATAACTCTCCAATTATCTTCAAAATATTCTTTAAATGTACAAAATATGGAGAGTTATCAGTTTGAAACTCTTATTTGACCGGCTAGGCCTCTGGCAATTGTCAATTTGAGTAGAGAATATAATGCATGTTAAGTGCCAACTGATTGAACCATATTTTATGTATGATATTTCATAATTGTATTGGGATTTTGATGCATTTTATAGGACATTATTGCATGATTAAGCACTAATTTTAGTTAGGGACAATTGTTTTAAATTAATTGCAATTAGAGGCCAAATGGTCATAATTTATTAATTATTTTGTGCAATTGTTTTTTGGACTTTTGATGCTATCATGTGCTTAATCTTGCATTGTAGGTGTTTTGGAAGGAAAGTGGGGATTTTGGAAGGTCAAAAATTAATATTTTGAAGTATGGGAAAATTACAAAAAACGGCCCCATAATTTCTAGAAATGACAAATTAATGAAGAAAAGGGGCTAGGAAAATTAGAGAAAAGGACCCAAAGTCTTTAAAAATTTGTGTTTCAGTCCCTCCTAGAACTTTCAGAACTTCTCAATTTAGTCCCTGGTCAAAACTTGCGTTTTGACCAGGGCTAGGTCTTCCTTCTGCTGGAACTGGATACTCGACACTGTCGTCAGAAAAAAACAGAGATCCAGCATATTAATGGATGCAAGCATAAATTTTTAGGGGGGCGCCGCAGCTGAGTCTTCATCTCATCACCTTCATCTACTTCCTTCCTTCCTTCCTTTTGCCCTGGCGGCCTTCATCTCCCTCACCATTGCCGCCGCCGACTCACTTACATTAAGAGAGAGAGAGAGACGGAACTTGATAGACTAGAGAGGGAGTTGCGCCACAGACAGAGCTTGAGCCTCCACCTTCATCCTTTCGTCTAACCTCACCGGTGATAAAAGAAGAACCACACCATTCAACCACCACCGTCACCTTCTTCATCACCGATCCTCCCTCAACCCCTATTACCTCTATCAGCAGTAAGAGCTTGAGAGACACAGAGAAGCATTGTGGCAGCAGAGTTGCATACGGAGACTCAAGTTTGGAGCGCTGAGAGTGTAGCTTGAAGGGAGAGAAGAGGGAACCGGAGAAGAGAAACCAAATACCACACCAAGGTCTTCCGTCGGTGCAGTTTCCGGTGACCATTTTCCAGTTTTCAGCCAACTCTGAAGTTTCCAGTGTAAGTCCCTGCATTAATTAATATTCGGATTACGCAATAAAGTGAAATAGAGACCAATAACAATCAAATAACATTTATAAACCCATCTACCAGACGCGGTTTTCACAAATACCTTTCGAAATCATTTATAACCTGGTTTCACATTCACATTTCCGAATACAATTATTACACGAAGATAAATCATGTTTAAATATAACAGAGTACGCAATGTAATAATCCTGACAGTCCCGATTTTCATATGTTAACTCAAGCTTAACAGGGTACAATCGCCCATACAAGCCCTCATACAGGTATATGTTCTGCTTCTATGTTCATAGCCATTTTGGTATTCTTATCTGGAACTAATAAGAGATACAGATATAAGGAAAGCTTGGGAAGCCCCATTATCCATATTTTGCAAGTCATTGTTGCTGCTATAAGGAAAAGGGAGGTCAATCTTCCATACAATGTTGAATCTTTGTTTGAGGACACTCCTGAGGCTTCAAGAATCAAGCACACCGATCAGTTCCGGTAAGGTGGACTTTTAAGTGTCACATCATTATTTACATATCATTTGAATTATCCCTTCATAGTCTTATGCCCTAAACAAAGGAAAAACCATCTAAGACACATCATTCTGCTATAGTTTTCTGGAGAAAGCTGCAATTGTCGAAGAAGGAGATTTTGAGAAGACAATATCTGGTTCTGCTCTAAGCCCTTGGAAACTAAGCTCATTGACAAGGGTGGAGGAGTTAAGATGATGGTGAGGCTGCTACCAGTGTGGGCCACAACTATCATGTATTGGACCACATATGCACAGCTCATCACCTTCTCAGTTGAGCAAGCCTCGACCATGGACAGGTCCATTGGGAATTTCCATATTCCTGCAGGCTCTCTCACTGTATTATAAAAAGTATTAACAATAAGAAAAAGAAAGCAACGAAGGAAGTGGCATACAGAAGTTACACATCACAAAGCAAATATACCGAAATAGATAAGGAGGGCAAAGAGAAATATAGACGCTTGCCTCAAAGTCTTGCAACACAAGCTCAATAGAAGCCACATCTCCCCTGCTGTATCGCCCAAGCATTCTCCATAGACGAATAATACGAACACAGAGCTTCCAACTCTAACGACTGGTGTTAAAGTCCTTTACATAGTCATATACAGAAGCCATATGGAATAGAACTACAATAATAGAACTACAACCTTCCCAACACGACGAACAGAAGAATGCAAATCAAGAAGTATTTATAGAGGACCAGAAATAACAACTGATGCATGCACGTCGCCCAGAAGTCCGAAAGAAGATGAACTATAGATAATTCCAACCACTAAGCACACGATCACAAGGCGGGCGAACAAATGAAACGTGGCGGCATGGTAACTGGCAATCAGCTCGCCAGATGAAAATCCGATGGCGCTTAATTAATTTCTGTAGAGATGAGAGAGGGTGATATGATAATGCGCCACATAAGGTAACTGCCTTTAAACGTCGTCAAACACTCTGGAGGAAGCTGGGAAGGGACACCTCCAGCCATATCCACACACGATCAAAACGTGGGCTGGCACTGCGAATGTGGGTGCTGTAAAACCGTCAAGCAGTTGCGGAGAAGACAATGGAGGGCGAGGTAGTAGGTCAGGAGAAAGAGAGAGAGGGGAAAAGCTGACATGGATGCACAAGGAGTATACTTTAAATCTTACTATTATATATATAGATTAAATCTTAGCTCTAGATTTGGTACATTTTCCTTCTTCTTCTTCTTCTTCTTTTTTTCTTGTCTCTTCCTTTTGCCCTTTTTTTTAATTTCTTGCTTTCTTCCTGATTGTCTTTTTTTTTTTTGGTTATAAACAATATTATCTTATTAACACATACAGCAACACCACTGTTACCGGACTTTTTTTTCTTTTGTTGGTAAGAAAGTACTATAAAATAGAATATCACAATAAAATCAACTTTTGTTCCTTGTAGGCCTTTTTTGAGCCTAAAAAGGCGATGAGGCAAACCCAGCCCAAGAAGAAACAAAAAATGGCCCTTGGATGTAAAATTCATGGTTCTGGAAACCGGACCGGACCGGCCGGTCTGGCCCGGTAACCGGCGAACCGGCCGGTTGGCAGGTCCGGTTTCCATTTTTAAAAATTTTTTTTTTTTTTTACTATTTTCTTTAGAAATTTATACCAATAAGCCTAAAATTTCCAATTTCTCACCAGTTTGGTCCCAGTTTAGCTCCGGTTTGGCCCTGGTC
Source organism: Inga leiocalycina (assembly GCA_963242795.1). Lineage (NCBI taxonomy): Eukaryota > Viridiplantae > Streptophyta > Magnoliopsida > Fabales > Fabaceae > Inga > Inga leiocalycina. The sequence continues at coordinate 62,714,213 of OY725330.1, read as the reverse complement.
TGACCCACTGACCCTTAACCCAGTACCCCGACTGGTTCAATACCCGGTCCGGGTTTTAATACCTTGGTAAAATTAAAGTGCCAAATTGCCCTCATCTGATTCATGTCATCCTCCTCAGTCAAACTGATGGCACAGACTCTCTTCTCTCCTCTTCCTTGTGGCTTCTCTAATATATATATATATAGTAAGTTCCAAAGGCCTAAGGGCGCTCTATATATAATTCCATGACAAAAAATATTGTCATTTCGAGCAGTTGAACTTCAACGTCGTCAGTTCAAAGAACTTCGAAACTTTACGTACGTTGGAAGCATTAAAACCACATGGGTTTAATTTAGTTAAAAATGCTTCATGTGGAAAAACTATTTCATTTGCGTAACGCAAATTTTGAACTAAGATTTACAGCCTCATCAGTGGCAGTTTATGTGGTTGGAAGTCTTTCGTTCGATCACGAGTTGATCACTCAATGAGGCCTGTTGCTACTTGATGAAGGTGGTCATCAAGAGCATGATTTATCTCCCGTACGTCAACTTTCACTTTCACTATAAATTTAATTTGAACTAGGGTTAAACAAGTTGTCCATAGTCTAATGAGCCCGCCCAGGCCAGTGTAAAATTGCTCATTTTAGCCCGCCCAAGAAAGACCCATAACGGGCAGGCTTAAATGGGCGAGCTTGTGTACTAAATGGAACGAGTTACGGGCACACCCTCGGATTGCCCATGCTCGTTCATATATGTGTGTGTATAATATATATTTTATATATTTAAGTATAAATTTAGGCAAAAGAACCCAAATTAGTTTAATTATATCTCACTTACTCGCATAAGTGAGATACAATATATATTTAAATATCAATATATCATATTATATATAAGGTGAAGTCAAAGTTGCTTTAGAAGCAATTTTTCCTGATGAGATACGATGTGAAGTCAAGTTGAAACATATTATGGATGTCTTGCATGACTTATGTGATAGCTTTATTACTTATTTTATCATGAAGCATATGAATCTTAGTCTAAGTTAGCATAGAACAAGTGGATAATAGTCACTACAAAATACAGGAAATTAGAGACGGAAATTAGCGACGGAATTAATTCCATCGTTATTTCGTCAATAAATCCATCACTAATTTTAGAGACAGAATTATTCCGTCACTAATTTTCGTCTTTAAAATTTCAGAGTGGAATCAGAGACGGATTCTATGATTCCGTCTCTAAAAAATTAGAGACGGAATTATTCCGTCTCTAAAATTTTAGAGACGGAAGAATTCCGTAACTAATTTCCGTCTCTAAAATTTTAGAGACGGAATAATTCCGTCTCTAATTTTTTTAGAGACGGAATCAGAGATGGATCATAGACAGAATAATTCCGTCGCTAATTTCCGTCTCTAAAAGAAGAAAGAATAATTGTAGCGCTAATTTCTTGAAATTAATTAGACTGCTAATCAATTTATTCGTACACTCATTTATTAGTGTTACTTTAATAAAATAAAAATACAATAGTTGTTTTGGAAGCTATATATAGTTATGAAATCTGTAGATAAAAATTAAAAAACAATACAAACAAAGAACACTAATATAAAAAAGTTAAAATTCATAACAACGCATGATGCAGTTTACAAAGTACAGACATCATAACTTGTTTCTTTGAGTTTTATGCAAAGCATAGGATTTTATTTATAAAATGTTGAATTTGTGACAAATTGCAATAATGTATTCTACCATTTCAAATAATACATAAAAACATGTAAATAATTACTATTACATATATTATATGAATGTGTAATTAAATACTCATTTGATTGACAATATAAGTTCAATCTTACAATTGTATCGAAAAAAAGTTCAATCTTGTAACTTGGCTAATCTATTTCAAAATATTAATCCTAGTTGGCTGCTCATCTGATTCACATTTTTTTTCTTAAAAATTCAAATCGTTTAATTAAGATTTCACAAATAAGGAAAAAATAAATATTGTGCAATTTTTTAATTTTTTTAATATACCAACTAATATTTAAGAGGTGCCAAATCAGCTCATGAATTGTTGTATTTTAATTTGTTAGACTACAAATAATATGACGGACCAGATTGATACAATAATTTCTAGGGTTGATATAAACAATTGTACATTCTCTTCATTTACAAGACTAAAAAAATTTCCCCTCCAAATTTGAGTTTTTTTTTTTGGTTTGCCAAATCCCATTGCAGCTCTCCTCTCTCAAAGTTTCTCTTCCTCAGCTGGTTTGTTTAGTTCAATGTTAAATACTCCTTTGATTTGTTAATTGAGACTAATAAGTAGGATTAGAGTGGTAGTCAATAGGCTAAAGTAAATAATTAGTCAGAGTACAATTTGAAAATTCACTATAATGAGTTGTATTTTAGACTAAGACTCTCAATATTTAAGTTATACAATTTGAAAATTCACTATAATTTAGAAAAATAAAGTAAAATATATTTAATTAGTTAAAAATTTAAATTAGAACCATAGCTCTAACCAATTTGATTTTGAGTTGATAGCTTCATTGTCATGTGCTTCACATTATTTTTCTTAAATTTATTGAAGTTATATTATTAAAGTTATAGTTTTGTATTAAAAAATATGTTTCATTAGTTTTTATAGATGTATGTGACCATGGCGCAAAAACATTCGCATATTCCCTCCATTTACAAAACTGTTTTCATTAGTTTATATATTTCCCCTCCAAAAATTTTGCAAAACCCTCAATTTTCCCTCAGAACCTCTTTCTCAACACACACTTTTCCTTTATTCTGCGGCTCCCCAACAATCCCCAATCTTCACCTACTTCAACCTTCAAATGTCAACCTCTCCATGGAAACAACAAGATTTAGCTTCTTCGACCTAAGTTGCCTCAGCATTTTCTTCCAAATCCCCAAGCTCCACCTTCTCTATTTTCGAAGTCGAACATTCCTCACTTCATCTCCACATGGTTCTTATTTCACTCATCTCATAATTTATAAATAAATATGCCATAAGTCATTTCAACTTAGAAAACAACTTAATTGTACTTTATATTGAGAAAACAACTCAGTAATTATGAAGTATATGTACCATGCTTGCTAGCTAAAGGAACCTAAAAGCGCATAAGTCATTTCAACTTAAAAAGATTAGTATTTTATTCGCTTCATAATTCACTATTGTAAGGCCCAATTGACTAATTTGACAAAATTAAAAAAACTAAATAAATAACTTTAAAGTTTTTATATTTATCATTTTTCTCCAAATTAATTTATTTGACTTATAAATTAATACATAATCTAATTATATGTAAACTAATTAGTCAACTGGATCTTATATTAAGTATATGAGGTAATGCTGGTACTTATAAAAACCTTAGTTCTTGTATGGTTTGAAAATAAAAGTTAGCCATTAAATAAATCCCTCCCACATGAAAATTTTGGCTCCAAAATTTTTTTCCCAAATTCAAATATTTCAATTATCAAGTGGTTAATAGGCCTAAGAACACAAGACTCAAATAGGGATCTAGCGAGGCCTTATACTGTTAGACAAAGTCTGTGTTGGTGAGGCTCTTTTCTTTCTTTTTTTATTATTCTTTTAGAAAAATTTAAATAATATTATTTATTATTTATTTTACTTAGATTTAACTATTTATATTTTACTTTAAAAATAAAATATTTACAATGACATTCCAAATAATGCGTAAAATTGATATCTTATTAAAATCTCAATAAATCTCTTTAATTTAGCATTAATAACTCTTAAAATATATAAAAACATATCCTGAATCTATTAAAAATGAGGTCACATAAGTGGAAAAGATATTTTTTCCCCAAATAAAAAAAGATGTCAAACATTCTTGGTTTGAAAACAAATACCAGTGAATAAATATATCCCTCCCATAGTCTAGGGGGGCTTGGTCCGGTGGTTGAGACAAGGGAGGCAAAGATTCCCTCCCGTCACCTGGGCTCGATCCCTGGTAAGTCCCTCCCAAGGGGCGACTCCGGATTAGTCTGCATCTTCGGGTGTGGGATACCGGAGGAAGAAATTCAAAATATATCCCTCCCATCTAAAAATTTTGGCTCCAATTTTTTCCCCAAATTCAAAAATTTCACAATCCACTTGCAATCGCCGTCCAAATACAGGTCCCCTGTTACACACCTCCTCCTTCTCCAATAGAAGAATGAAGAGCCCTGGGTTCACGTACACCTCCTCTTTCTCTCACACACAGCGCACTCTCGCCTCTGTTCATCTCTCTTGTCTCTCTCCATCTTGGGCGAAGTTACTCCTCCTCTATGTCTTAGATCATCCGTGCTCGAGCGTTGCAGATTCTCCATCAATTGAAGACAAAAATGAAGGCTTAAGGTGACGACTTTTTTGCCTTTTTCTTTACATTTGTTGGTTCCTAAGTTTACACACTTTCTCTGGAGCTCTTTTCCTTCTTCCTCTTGTAAACTTGAAAATTTTAAAGGGTACCGCATTCCCTTCTCAAAAATTGCTTATATATACTAATAGAGAACCTCGTTTTGAGAAGCTATAGTTTTGCCACCTCGTGCTGGAGCCTCATCATCGCCAATCGGTTCTAGCACTCATTTTTCAGCATTTCCCTCACAGACTGGTTTAAAGAGCACCTCCACCCATTTGCGCAGACCTTGAAACTGTGCCCTTTTACATATTTATACATTTTTTGAATGAATGATGATATTTGATCTAATAAATATGTACAGTGGCTACAAAGGTATTACAAAAGCATCACTAGCTAAGCTTCTGGTCCAATAGAACTTATAATATATATATATATATATATATATATGATGGTCTACACCTTCCTGAGAGGAATAATCAACCAAAGTTATCGAGCTTAACAGGGAGTGCATCCTAATCTCGATTTTGGATTGATGATTGGTTGTGTTTCAGTTCTGTGTCCAAATTAGATCGTGCTTTTAGATTTGATTAGACTGAGATTATATGTTCTTGTTGAATAATACATGGTAGTTATCGGTCAATGCTATCTTTGAAATTTTTTATTCCACTGTGTTAATCTAATGAATTTGATCTTGCAGATTTAGTCAGATCCACTACTCTTCTTAGGGTAGTGTTTGCTTTGTAGTTTTCTTTTAATTTATGATTGCAGATGTTAGGAGTTCTATTACCCATGATAGTCATACTGATTTTATTGGTTTCTCTAGATGCCTAGGGGGTTACAAAGCTTATTTGCTTTTTGGATCCACCCTTCATCGCATCAGGGAGTATATTGCACTTGATCACTTGGTCTTATTGATTTCATCAAAAATGATTCTGAGATCCAACTTCTCCTGTCTTACTGATTCCATCAAACATCACTTGGCTGTCCCTTTCCCTCACTTCACATTAGTTGAATTAAGATTAATTGCTTTATGAACTTTTTGATGAGTATGCTCCCTATGCCATCCGTGTACCTTATCTCTTGCCATATGTTTGGGTCCTATTGCCTAATCTTTTGTTTGTGCTCGCATTATGGACAATGCAAGGGTTAAGTGTAGTGGATCAATATGATTGCTTTTCTGTCATTGTTCTCTATACCATTCGGTTTTTGTGCTTTGTTTTGTTGTTATGGAATTTAATTGAACTTTGAACACATTAGTTTGAGTAGTGTTAAAGTTTGTTTAACTATGAAGTACTTGTTTAATCAATTGAATTCTGGAAATTGTGCATTATGGAGGAATAGTTTCACGCAGGAAGTCCAATCCTCATGCAATTTGTTATTGAAAAGTTAATGAGGGTGAGTAAGCCAGTTGGAAGGAATTTGAGTGAAAGAGAGTTATTGCTTGCTGCATTACCAAGCTGTGGTTTAAGTTCAATTTGTGATTTTTAGAATCTTTTGGGTGCCCTTTGTACTTTTGGGTGCCGTGTTAATTTGAGCTACCAATTTCATTTCCCTTGAGCTACTTGACCATGCACATTCTATGGAACCAGTTTTTTAAGTGTGTCAAAGACTAGCTACCTCATGTATGACTTCAGTTTCATGTTTGTTGAAAATCTAAATGTGTTATTATTTTGCTGTCTTGATAAAATTTATTTTTGAGTTTGTTGTACATTTGCCAAAGAAATTTCGTTGTGTATCATCCTTTAAATTTTTATCTATTCATATATTTTGACTTTTTGTGCTCATTATTTTCTTTAATAGGTTTAATGCATGAGAATCAAGGCATGTTCTAATATGGATTCTCCAAGTGTGCAATCAAATCAACTAGATGAAGAAAAAATCAACCTATATTTAGAGGCTACGTGTGGCAAGAACAAGAAGGGTTGCATCTATGGCTTAGGATATAATGCCCAATATATTGATAGCACACTTTATTCGTACAGCAAGAGAATGAAATTATCTTAATTGGGTTGCAAGCTCTTAAGCAACAATTGTCTTGGGTTGCCTACAATTCAAACATGGAAGCTGATGATCCTAATGATGGCAGCCATAAAATAGGATATTTTCTAGTTGTTTGGTTACATTATGACATTTCTGGCTTGTTTGAGATATTATAGACAGTTTCAATTGAGTACTTTTGTTGCTTGAACTTGTTTAATAACGGAATTATTTTTTTTTTACTTTGTGACGGATTAGAGACGAACATTCTGTCTCTAATCTTGGACAAATTAGAGACTGAAATTCTGTCGCTAATTCGTCTCAAAAATTAGCAACGGAATTTGTCCTTATGGACGTAATTTCCGTCGCAAATTAGAGACGGAATTTCCGTTGCTAATCCATCTCTAAATTTGCGACGGAATTAAAATTTTAATTCCGGCACTAACAAAATTAGTAACGCCTTTTTTAAGAATGGACCATTTTCCGTCGCTAATCTGTTGCTAAATTCCATCCCTAATATCTAGTTTCTTTGTAGTGAGTGTTCATGCTGGAACTGTTTTAGTTCCATAGGTTGAAACTGAAATGTTCTTGTCTGCCATTGATCACACATTAAACAAGTTTTTAACTAGTGCAAAGACTATGACTAAGAGGATTGAGCAACTTTTAGAGGTGCATGAATATTTTCAAGCATATTTAATTGAATATTGTGAACCACTATTTGACCTTTTGGTATGTGGAAAGTGCACGCTTAGAATTATTGATAAATAAAATATTTGCATGTTTATTTTTCCTTATATGATGATTTTATGGATGATATTTGAGCTCAATTTAATAAATTTGGATGTAATTAATAAATAAATAATGATTTTGGCATAAAATTGAATTTCTTGGAAAATACTAAATTAGACCCTTTTTTAGTTTTCAGGCAATATCTGGAGCTCTAGATGTTGGATTCAGACATTCTTTATATGGATAAAAAGCTAAGAAATAGCTCTACAACTTTGATGTTGAAACCAAAATCCAGTTCTATCTCCAAGGGTTTCGAATTTTGCTTGGAAGTTGAGAGCGGGAATTATCTACCATCCTACCAACCATTTCATCTACCTCTTCATCTTTCTTTTCATCTACCACTTCATCTATCACATTTCATCTACCACTTCATCTACCCTACTCCATTCTTCCCTATATATAGCCACCCTTTTCTTCACATTTCACTTATTTCAATTCATATCCGTTACTCTCATATCTTCTCCACACATACCATTTCATATCTATTACTCTTTTCTCTTCTCTACTTACACACCATTTCATTATTCTCATCTCTTCTTCATTTACTCCATCATCTTAGAATTAATTGTATGCATTGTATTACTTTTTGCATGGCTCCATCTTGGAAGGCTTAGGATTGTATTACTTTTTGTATGCCATCTATATGGAAGGTTTTACTTCCTAAAAAGACGACTAGATTTTTACATTTTTCATGCATCTTTTGGTTGTATATTTATGTTTGAGAATTTAATATTCAAGTTTTATGTAGTATTTATGAGGATTTCATTCTAGTTTTATATAATGTCAATTTATTTTTTATTTTGTTTTTAATTTTATCATGAGTTAAATTTTCATTTTCCTAGGGTGATGACGTAGCTTACTAATGACGGATTGAATATTAACTTATTAAATCTAGTTTGAATTTCTCCTTCATGATTGAGTTTTAATTATTATTCTTAATGCTTTTGATTAACTGACCATCTTTTAAATGATTTCAATATACATGTTGAGACCGGAAGGAGATGTATGTGTGTAGATCCTATAATTAAAACCATAACTTGCATATGAAATAGAAATATATTCATATGAGTTGTGTAGTCTTATTGAGTTCCATAAATCTTAATACATAATTAATTGCTTAAATTCATATAGGAATATATTATATTAGCAATTAATTATAGAATTGATTGACCTTGGAAGAGGTTAGTAATTAAATTAGGGAAACTCGATTATCAATCATGTAGAATAGATTGGGCTAGAATAGATAAGTGATTCAATCCGGAATTTGTTAAGTGAAATCTAATCCCTAGGACTTTTTCTCATTGTTGTTTCATATCATTTGCATTCATATTTGCTCATCTTTTATTTCGTACTTTCAATCACCAATGAATCGATTGACTAAATAGAATTGAAATTACATATTTTAGTACTTAGTGATCAATCCTTGTGGGAATGATACTCTACTCACTTCTATATTACTTGATTACGACAGTGTACACTTGCACTATTTAATAGACCATTTACACTCATAACAATTATAAAGATCTAAATTTGATTGTACATGATTTGTTGGTTGCATCAATCTCCATAGTATCTTCAGAATCTGCTTTTAATACTGAGGTTCGAGTATAGATACTTTTGAAAGCTCCTTATCTTCAAATATGGCTAAGACACTCATATATATTCAAAATTGGCTACAGAAAAGTCCTCCCAAATTGAAGGAGGTTGATGTTGATAACTTTGTGCATGTCATTTAATGTGTGCTTTCAATGAGGAATGATGAGCGTTATGATGCTTTATTATTAGTGTTTTTTGTGATTTATACTAAGAATTCAGTCCCAATAATATAGTAGAAGTGCAGTTGCATATTGAGTGTTTTTGTTTTGAAAAAAAAAATGCACTATTAGGCTGCTCATGCCCATTCAAACCCATATGGGTTTAAACTAGCCCAGTTGACATAGGCATTTGATGGGCATGGACTAGCCCATGCCCATTAAGAAATAAATGGGATGGTCAGCTCATTTATCCCATTGCATAGCCCTAATTTGAACTTTTTTTTTTGAATGTAAAAAGGCCAAGTTACCTTGGATATTACAGAGTACAAAATATACTAGACATCAAGAGGACTGACTAAAATCTTCCCGAAGAATGGGAATACATCCTAGATGAGGCGTAGGTAAAACCACCAAATTCTGAACTAAGTTTTGTGCATCTTTAGCCAGATAATCTGCACACTGGATCGTCTCCCTGGGTGCATACCTCAACTCTACGTCCCATTCTGAGTAAATCAAATCTCGAACCTCATTGATGACCGTTCTAGCCGGATGATGAAGGCCACTGTCTCGTATAACCAAGTGATACGCCTCCAGTGAATCTGTAACAACAATGATCTTCTGGAAGCCATGCTGTTTACACACTTGAAGACCTGTCTGTAAGGCAAGTAATTCTGCGATTGTTGGCGGTACAAATCCCATCTTTCGTTGAAATCCAAGTACCCATTTGCCCATATTATCTCTGAGCACTCCTCCTCCTGCTGCTTCATGCTGATTATTGACTGAGCCATCTGTATCAAGGCGTATAAAACCATCCGGTGGTGGCTACCATTTGTTGTCAACTCCATCCTTCAACGGAAAGATTGAATGCTTCCAAATGTCTGAAGAGTTGTATTCCGTGAGTTGGAACATAACCCCGTGAATAATTTCCTTTGCCTGAAGTTGAGAGCCTTCCATTACGCCTTGGCATCTGTTTTTCCATAGCAGCCAACAAATAAGACTGAAAATCCGGAGCCAAGGCTAGCGGTGAAAATAAACCTTCCCCAGTGAAGCTGCCCAATTATGTGTGAGCCATACCTGCAAATCAGATCGAAAAAATCTGAAACGAGCGTTAGGAGTAAGAAAATGTAACCACACCTCTCTCGCAATCTCACAATCACGAAGTATATGGAGAATGGTTTCTGGTAGTTGACACTCAAATGGACACTCCTCACTAGCTGATAGTGCTCTCATAGCTCTAAGTGAATTGGTAGGTAGTCTCTCATGAATAACCTGCCATAAAAACATTTTTACTTTTTCCGGTATCGGTAATCTCCACAATTTCTTCCACAAACTCGGTCCATTCCTATCCTGCTGGGTAGATATAAAATTGTAAGCAGCGCGGACACTAAAGTTACCATCTGAAGCACTCCTCCAGCAGAAAGGATCATTCCCAGTTTCACATGTTGGTCCTATCTGAGTTATAATATTTATCACCCATTCTGGGAGGAACTCCCTCCACTTATTTAAATTCCACATACCATTTTCCAATAGAAACTCCCTGGTTTTGGCATACGGGTTTAAAGTAGGGAAGTTTTTATCCACAAATTGAATTAATGGTTCATCCAGCGGAGTCCACAAATCCCACCACACATTAATTGTGTCCCCACTTTTCAAAGTTCTCCCAATTCCTCGATAGAATGTGTCCCAAACTCTAGATATACTTCTCCACACACTCGAGGACTGATGTTTCTTATAAACCAATGGGTAGTCACCTTGACCACAACCATATTTCCCACGCAGACACTGAACCCAAAGGTGATCCTTTTTGGTAAGAAGACCCCAACAAAGTTTCATGACAAAAGCAATATTCTGTCGTTGGAGATCTTTAATACCCAGGCCCCCAACTTCTTTATCTTGCTTAATTTGGTCCCAGGAAATAAGGTGCATTTTCCTACCATCCTGACCTTGGTTCCAAAGAAAATTACGGCTCACCTTTTCCAAATCCTTTAAGATGCCTTTGGGCAGAAGCATGATTTGCATATGATAGCTAGGCAAGGCAGATAGAACAGATTTAACCAAAACCATTCTACCTGCCATAGTGAGTAATCTGCCTTTCCAATTGGATAATCTCTTCGTTGCCTTCTGAACTATGGGGAAAAAAGTAGCCTTGGTAGTCCGCTGATGAAGCAATGGAATTCCAAGGTATTTACCCAGATCACCCGTCATCCCAATCCCTAGGTACTGACTCAACTCGCTGGCTCGATTAAAGTGCACATTTCTGGAGAAGAACACTTTAGACTTGATCAAATTGATTTGGTGTCCTGAAACCTCACAGAAGGCCTTCATTGTTTCCCTCATGACCTCTATCTGATCTTTGGTGGCCTCCCCAAATAAGAGAAGATCATCCGCAAAAAACAGGTGAGAGATGACAGGAGAATGTTTGTTAAAGCGAAGACCCTTCCACCTACCTTCACGTACTTTCTCATTAATCAAATGACCCAGACGTTCCATACAAAGAACAAATAAGTAGGGACTAAGAGGGTCCCCCTGACGAACTCCTCGGGATGGCTGAAAAGCAGGTGATTCAATTCCATTCCATAAAATTTTCATTGACACCAAGGATGTGCAAGCCATGATGAGTTTCACCATTTCATCTTTAAGTCCAATACTGAGAAGAGTGGATTGTAGAAATTGCCAATCTAGGCGATCATAGGCTTTTTCCATATCAACTTTAATAGCCACCAATCCTTGTTTCCTCTTCCTGTTTCTCATGGTATGAATAGCTTCTTGCGCGATAATAATATTATCACTGCTTTGACGGCCGGCAATAAAGCCACATTGTTGTGGCTGAACCAAATATTGCATCGCCCTTTTCATTTTTTCTGCAATGATTTTGGTGATAATCTTGAAAATCACATTGTAGAGAGATATGGGCCGGAAGTCACGAAAAGTCATAAGGTTATCAATTTTAGGAATAAGAACGATGTGAGTATGATTGATATCCCTAACCCTTTCTGGATTAAGCCAGATCCCTCGAATAAGGTTACAAACCTTATCTCCAATATGATTCCATTGAGATTGAAAAAAGTGAGCCTGCAGACCATCTGGACCTGGAGCCTTTAATGCACCTATCATAAAAGCAGCATTTTTAATTTCTATGCAATCCACTTCTTTATGAATCAGCTCCTCATCCCTGGGTTGAAGTGACGGGAAATGTGCAATCCAGTCTATGGATTCAAGGACCTGACCATTACTGGTATAGAGTTCTTTGAAGAAGTCCGCCGCCATCAATCGCAGACGATCTTGATCGGTCACCTAATTCCCCTCCTCATCTTGAATAGCATCAATACATTGTTTCTTTCTTTTAATCAACGCCGAGGTGTGAAAAAATATGGTATTTTTATCTCCCATCGCAAGCCACTTACACCTAGATTTTTGATACCAAAGAAGTTCCTCCTGAGCACTTAATTTTCCAAATTCTTGCCAGAGCTTTTTCTCAAGCTTGTAAAGACCATTGGATATATTATTGCGGCGAGCTCTATCAATACCTTCTAATCTTTTGAGAAGCTTAAGTTTTTTCCTGGGAATGCTACCCAGGACATCAGCATTCCATTTAGAAGCTTCAGATTCAAATGTAAGTCTTCCCTGATCCCAATCTCTATGCTCCCAGGAACTAGCAACAACTTCAGAAAAACTATCTTCCAGAGCCCATGCAGGATGATATCTGAACCGACAGTTAGCATGGTGAGATTGGGAGGAAGAACTATCTGAAACAAGCACAACCCGATGATCAGATTTATATCTGAGTTTGTGAAAAACCTTACTGTGGGGATGATTAATTCCCACGTAAGATTGTCAAACACCCAATCCAGTCTTTCTTTAACTCCTTTTTTTTTCCAAGTGAAGCGCTCTCCGACAATGGGAATTTCAAGCAAGTTCGAATTATGAACACAATTAGAGAATTGTGACATAGCCCGAAGAGACGGAGCAGCACCTCCTATCTTATCAGTGGGGTTTAAGAAGGCATTGAAGTCCCCAATAACCATCCAAGCCTCCTCCATGTCCTGAGCAATATCTTGCAACGAGCACCATAAATTCTCTCTTCGAATAAAACCAGGCTCACCATAAACAAAAGTCCCAAAGAAGGAATCTCCTGTTTTCTTATCCAACAATTTACAGTGAACAAGCTGAGTGGTAGAAAAACAATAGTCCACTTGGATATTCGAATCATCCCAAAGGATCCAAATACCCCCAGCATAACCGGTGGCCTCTAATCTAATCAAATTATTAAATCCTAATTTCCTAATCACATCCTCAGCCCTATTACCACTAATGCGGGTCTCTACCAGGCACAAAACATCAACATTATAATTTTTCACTAAGGTTTTCACGGTACTAGGAAAAACTCTATTCCCAGTACCCCTACAATTCCAAGAAGCAATAATCATGTTTAAAAATAATAAGAATTAGGAACAAAAGACAACAAGACTTACCGATGATCAGAATAGTCTTGATTCTTGGTGGTGAGCCCCACTGCACGACTGCTATCCTCAGACCCCATATTTGCTTCCATGAAATCATCTCCAATATCATCATCTAAGGATGATGATATGGAAGATAGATGTGCAATTCCATGTCCAAATCTACTGCTATGTTCGGTTTTTTCCTTATTGGAATCATCATGTGAACTACTTGCATTTTCCTTGGGCCCTTCTAGCATTAAAATATGACTAGTCCCTTGTCCATCATTGACATGTTGTGCAATAAGATTATTAGAACCCATTTGATTTATGGACCCTCCTACCACAATATGCTCTCTTCGGCCCACATTAAGTTGAAATTCCCCATCAGTTTTTTATTCCTATCATGGCCCACTCCCTTTGGCTCATACACTACTTTCGAATTTTGGGCCTTAGTCTCAACTCTTGGCCCATTTCCTTTACTAGGGCCCTTTCCTCTAGCTTTAATGTCCAAGTTGCCTTTGTGATACTGACGCTGGCTGCCACGTCCACGCATGGGAGAAATTTCTGTCCGTGCACTCATATACCTGGCCCTACCTTCAGTTTCTTGAGACCCGAGCTGGTTTCTACCCTCTGCATATGACAGATTCGGCGCTGTGGTGCCCTGACTCTGCTTCTCCCCCATACCGTGATGTTGACCTTGCTCATCTTCGAGATCCGCCAGCGACTGGAAGTGCGACGAGTTGCGCCCAACTCCATGGCACGGCGCCGGATCTGCTCTGTATCCCCTCCCCGACGAACTCCCACCGTGCTGCTGTTTCCGTGTTGATCGCCCACGTCGTGAGCTTCCCACGATCATCCAGTCTCCAAATTGTTCTTCGGCATTGATTCTGGTCGCCGTGGCTGCTGGCTTAGAGACGGCCTGGACTGTTGCAGCTGGTTGAGCATGTTCAGCGTGAGCTTCCCCTTGATATGTCCATTGGTAATTGTCCTTGCAATGTCCGTATCGCCCACAGGAAAAACAAATCATCCCGAGTCCTTCATATTCCACTTGGTACACGGCGTGTGCGGCAATTACTCTGGATACTAACTTTTTTTGAAGATCAAGTTCCACACAAATACGCGCGTATTTGCCTCGCTCAACTCTTGCCGATTCAGATGGTGTAGTCGACGGAGTCAAAAGATCTACCTTCACTGTCTTACCAATATAGTTCCCCAATCTGGTAATAAACTCCTTATTGTAGCACTGCATTGGAATGTTGGGTATCCTTACCAACCTAGGGACCCTCGTATAGAACTTTCTGATATAGATGTCCCCAACCTTCTCTTGGCAAAAAATGGACCAGGAAATAATTATTGGGCATATCCACAATATCGAAGTGTGGAGTATTCCATATCCTACTGAGGTGTGCCTTTAATGTATATACACTATACTTTTTGCCCAAGACAGTAAGAATGAGTGCGGCATTCCATGGACGACACCATTCATTGTACTCATCCGGTGTTATTGGAACCACTGGGTGGATCTTCATCAGAGCCAAGACTTCCTCAGAAGGTTCCGGCATATCCCACTCAGTATTGAGAACATCAGAAAGAAGTTCTTCATCTTCCATAGACTCTCCACCATTTGCCACTCCATTGAAGCCAACCAATGAATCCCGATAGGAAGCAGTTGCCTTCTGAGGTATGGGTGTTTCCATGCAAATATCATCCTTTTTAGAAACATCATGCTCCATGAGAATAGCCTCCTGCGGAGGTGCTTCTTCTGACATAGGAATGTCCATAGATGCTTGTAAAGAGTGGTCATTCTTTGTTTTTTTCTTACTACCACTAGCTAGAATATCAGAAGGACGGTCCGATGGGAGCTTCCGGTGGTTCTGATCACCCATACTGGAATTAAGTTGAAAAGCACAATAATCGAGAGAGAGAAAACCCCAAAAACACCAGAGCTTTTTTGAAATGAACCCTACCCTAATTTGAACTTTGATTCTGTTTCTTTCTGCTTTTTTATTTAAATATTGGGACTGTGTGAAATATTTGCACAATTCAAATTTAATTTTTTTTCCTATAACATGAATGAATTATTTTAATTACTTTATTCTGTTTCTTAATTATTTAGATTAAATTTCAACCGATCATATTTGTTTATTAATTTTTTGTAATTCGATACTTCAATAATATTTGTTTACAATATTAAATTTGTATATTAACAAGATTTAATTAGAAAGTTCAGATTTTCAAACAAAAGGGAATTAATTCAATGAGATCGTAATTAAGATAAACCATACCTAGCATATATATAGGCCTATAGATATACGACTCTCGTATACTAATCAGGAATGCATTAAATATATAAATTTTCTACATTTGCCCTTATTAAATTTGTTGACTCTCTTTACTTTACAAATGATTTTCCTCTCTCTCCTCTTTCTCTCTTTCCAATAGAAATTAAATAGGGATAAAATTGATGAAACATTATTAATTACCTTACAAGTGACTTATATTTTAAACCAATTTTTTTCCTACATGTGACTTATATTTAAGCACATAGTATAAATATTAACAAAGGAAGGGTATCAATTAAAATCATGAAACATAAAACTATAAACTAATGCATTATTGTCTAGAAACGAAGTTCATGAAAGCATGATATGTTTATTGTTTGATACACTAGGTTTTTTTCCCCTGAATGCAATTGATGTCTTGAAAAGAAGAAAGGAAACTCTAAATGAAGTTTAACACAATGTGATATAGTTTAAAGGGGCTGTTCACAGTGCACTCATGCCGCAAGAATATGGATCATCACAAATAGTAAAATGAAGTAAGATGTTATTCTCATGAGAATTAATATAAAAGGGGTTAAAATTTGCCCTTGCACTAAAGGCATTAAATTTGCCACGGAATTTGTTTCTGTGGTAAATAATTTTGCCACTGAATTTCCGACAAAATTTTTCGTAGCTAATTTTGCCATGGAATTTCTATCAAAAAAAATTAATTAAATTTAATTTAAAAAAATATCTTTATAAAAATTAAAATTATGATATTATTAGCCATATAAATATTTAAAAATTATGGTTAATGCATATTTCATCCTTCAAGTCTTTCATCATTTTGGTTTTGGCTCATCAAGTTTTCAATCATAGGTTTTGATCCTTGTAGGGGCAAAATGGTCATATAAAAATTTATTTATAAAAAATAAAATTTATTAGTTATTAATTAATATTAATAAAAAATTATTTATTAGTTGTCACATGACTTTTTAAAATAAAAAAAATAAAAAATAAGTTTGCGACGGAATTAAAATCTGTCGAAAATTCCATCAGAAATTGTAACGGAATTGAAATTCGTCAGACAATTTCATCAGAAATTGCGACGGAATTTCCGACGGATTTTGAATTCCGTCAAAAATTGGCTTATCAACCTATTATCAATGACGAAATCCATTCCGTCGGAAACCCTAAATTCTATGGCAAATTCTATCGGAAATTCAATGTTTTTTTGTAGTGGTGGGTGTTCAATTAGGTTGAGCTTTTGAAACACAAAAGGTAAAATTTTGAAAATGAAAATTTGTTTAATTGTAATGAAGTAAAATAAAACCTCTGCCTCAATTACAATTAACACACTGTGGCTAGGTTTGCCTCTAACTTGAGCATGACTGCAGGCAAGTTAGATAGGGAGCTGCATCTCATTTTGTCTGTGTTAAACAGGTTGCAGCCAAGATTTAGGGCCCGCAGCTCATTTTGCTTCTGAAAAAAAAAATGTGTTCTTCCATCTAAAGTGATGTGCTCTACCCATAGTTTTGCATCAATTTGTTTATCTTTAATTTCCCTTTATTGAATCTACTTTGATCCTCGTATGCTTCTAGATAATTTCCAATTGACTTGAAACATTTACTTCTTTTATCAAATATGCTTTGCAAGAGAATATAAACTCTATAAGCTCATAGTTAATAAGGATGAGAACCAAAATATACACAATTAAATAATAATGTGCCACCAAAAATATCATGCACATCGTTCCACCCTTTTTTTGTTTGCCACGTTGTTCCATCTTTGATTATTTAAAATATGTATAAATGTATTAAAAGTTATATAAAACTTAAGAAAAATGTATTGATATGACATAAAATCAATCTAGCTCTGATTTAATCATACGATGTACGATGAAGGCAGCCCATGAGATGGTTTTGATAGGACAAAGCAAAGGTACAAACATCTTCATGACATTCATCCTTCCCTGCAAAAGTACAAAAGTATTAAATGTCATTGTTATTATTGTTACTGATATATATATATATAGACAAAAAAATTTCATTTAAAAAAAAAAGAGTTGGCTTTTTTTCTGAGTTGAATGACGATAGAAGCCCTAATCCCAGTTGACCTATATATATATATATATATATTCCTGCATGCCATGACAAAAATTTAAGCTTCAAGAAGCTAATAAGAGTAGGTCAAAAAAAAAAAAAAGCTAATAAGAGGAAAATTAACTAGATATAAGTATGTAATTATTCTTAAACATTTTAAAAATATTATTATCATGTTTTTAACTTACAAATTAAAGTTAGGAGTTTCTAACCTACAACAATTGATGAACAGCTTATGACAATACTTTTATTTTTGTCAATCTAATTAGAGTTTAATAATTTATCATTAGTTCAATATATTTTCAATTTATAATATATATATATATATATAAGTATTATAAAAAGCATAAGAAATTAATTTTTATCTGATTTCTAATCAATTCTTAGTTAATTTTATATTATCAACTAACCGATTGATATTTATCAGTTTCTACTTTTATATACTTTGGATCGAACAGACCAAGATTCAATTTGCTAATTCACTCATCAGTGCAAGTGATGAACTAGATATGGAATGATCCATTAATTCAAATGTAATGAAAATTAAAAGAAAGTTCAGAATATTTTGTTTTAAAAGATAAGTGTTTGGTGATGAGCTGTAAAAATAGATGATAGATGAATATGAAACAATAAGGGGGTGACAAGAAAAGCAGAAAGTTTGTTTGGTTCTGAGGGCACTCGTGACCATGAGAAATCAAAATATAAACAAACAATGGAAGAGAAAGTTGAAAAGGAGAAGACAATAGAAGAAACAAAGTACTAATGCTCGCCATCGTCCATTCCATGCAAGGCAACTTGGTCAGTGCACCCCCATTGAAACCAGTTTCGGTGCTCATCAATTCCCAGTAGGATGACAACTATTGATAAGAGTACCAAAATGATTAGATGGCATCCCTAATTTTATATTACAGTTTTGGTGTTCACTGTAGTGATGAGCACCATGGTACTTATTGCTGTGGTGAGATGGGCATTGTCCAAATATAGTTTTAATGGTTCATATTTAAAATATTTACCTAACTTTTTTTTTAAAAAAATCATTTTTTAAAAAAAAATGACAGTTGAGAGAATATTCTAGATTTCAATGCTCTTGATGGGCAGTGAAAACGAATCCCCATTTTTATCCCTTTTTATTTGGAATACCATTCCACTTTTCCCATTGGTTCAACCCCACTGTAAAAGATAATTAATCAATTCAATAACTAAGTAAAGCTACCTTACTTTCACTCACACAATTCCCAATAATGAACTCTTTGTTTGTCATCATTCCTTGTGAGTAATCATTTTTGCTTTTACTACATTCTTCTTCCTTTAATTTTCTGACCCTCCTTTGTCCTTAGTGGGGCTAATAATCTGTTTCCATTTTCATCATCATTTATGTACTGATTGCTAATTATTTCATATTAATTTCATGCACGCACGTTCCTATATATGTGCGTGTAAAGAAATTTAGTGAGAGCACTCATCATCAACACCTTTCAATAGAATTCGTCTAACGGAGGAGTCAAGGGAAACTGGTTTTGCTCAGTATCCAGTAAATATAATTAAGACCAAGACTCTCATCATCATCCATATATCAGAATCCTAGCTAGCTTTTATATATGTTGATGTTAATATATTTCAACTATGATCGCAGGATATGGATGATGCTCGAGAATTCCAAGAATGCCACACGGTGATGAATTTGAATGAGGAAGACGAGGAGTTCCTCAGAAACATTGTGCAGCAGAAACCAGATGGTCAATATTCATCGGATTTGGATCCTGTCTGGTCAGAAATTATATCATCTTCTCAGAGAGATGAAACTGAAAATAATGATCACGTGATGTCTCCAAGGGCTTGCGTCCTTTCATTTGATAACTCCGCCGTAAATCCAATCATAGTAACGAAAAAAGAAGAAGAACATAATCCACCGAAACGATGTTCATCGAAAAGGACCAGAGAGGCGGGGCAAAACGTTGAGGCCAGAAAGAATAAGAGGAGGTGTTTGGAGGAAGTAGAAGATCATGTAATGGCAGAGAGGCGAAGGAGACAACGGATTACGGAAAAGTCCATTGCACTTTCTGCAACTATTCCTGGCTTGAAGAAGGTCAGTTTGTTTGCTTCAGTAAATGTTCAACAAACTTAAGGGAGGTTTCTATAATTTCTTTGTCTACAAAAAAATAGAATTGTTGGGTGGAAATCAAACTTTATCAGTACTACAGTTCAACAAGCTCTATTCAATGTCATTGGTGCAAAAAATATTGCAAACAAGATGCAATGGCTTAATTTTGGATCACGGGTGGGTGCTGTACCCTCGATGTGCTCCCTGCTGCACCTCCATTTTAGAGGCCTTCCCAAATGTATTTTTCATGGTTTTTTAGATCATTAGATTCTACACGAAATGGATAATATTTTGATATCTTATGGACAAAAAATGGAATTGTTTTCAATTTTTTATGATTTTTTAAAGATATTTCAGAAAAATGGTATAATTTTTTTTTTCTCACTTTGAGCACTGAATCTTTGGAAAATCATAAAAAATTAAAAACCGTTCCATTTTTTTCATATAAGATATCAAAATATCGCCCATTTCATATAGAATTTAATGATCTAAAGAACAATGAAAAAACCATTTGGGAAGGCCTCCAAAATAGAGGCGCGGCATGGAGTACATTAGGGGACGTAGCACCCACCCCTGATCCCTTTATTTTGCCTCAAGCGTTGCTGGTCCATATCTAGATCTGTGAAACCGTCGTCAGTCAAATACTCATTTTTATCTCCATTGAATAGAAGAATCAACGCTTGAGTAACTTTTTCTTCTCCAAAATATAAGGGAGGTTTCTATAATTTCTTTGTCATTTTGTTGGGTGGAAATCAAACTTTATGAGTACTAGAGAAGCTTTCTCCTCCAAAATATAAACAATCTCATGTCATAGTAAGACTTCTCTTTTAGGGTCCCCCCCCCCCCCCCTAATTCATGTGTTGTTTACTGTGAATGGTGTGTGTGTATACATAGATGGACAAGGTGACCATACTGGATGAAGCTGTCAAATACGTGAAGCAACTTCAAGGGCGTGTAAGAGAACTAGAGAAAGAACCGTCATTGACACCCATAAAGAAAATTGAGATTAATGAGAATGACGACAACGTCTGTGAAGTTAATGAAGTGCTGCCTAAGATTGACGTTAGAGTTTCAGAGAAGCAAGTGTTTATGGGAATATATTGCGAGAAACAGAAGGGCATTGACTTCAAAATATTGAGCTTGCTTGAGAACTTTCATCTCTTCAAAATATTGAGCTTACCAATAATGGTAATGCCATTTGGAAAATCCACTCTTGGCATTACCATTATTGGTCAGGTGATGTACAATAATTATATTCAACGAAATTCTTATAAATATTATGAACACTTGGGTTTATGGCAAATCTAACTCTTATAAATATATAATGCAGTTGGATGATGAATACAAGACGCCACTGAATGAAGTGGTGAAAAACTTACGACAAATTCTGTGAAAGTCGTCAACATGAAGTTGATCGTACTAGTCTATCATGCTTCAATGTAGGCCGGAAAACAAATTAAAAAAAAAAAAAACTAGCTTTCTGAGGTTTTGAATGCAAGAACTGGTAAATGGTATATTTTGGTCATAAATGTAATATCTCAATCCATCTTGTTTCTTAATTTTATAATTTTGTTTCTAATAAATTTTTTTTATTGATTCCACATTATAATGGCTTTTTCTATCAAGAGAGTAGTTTTCAATGGAAATGATTAAAAGATATACTATAGGCAAATAAATACATTTTTTTACAACTTTAAAAAACTAACTTGTAAACTTGTATGCTAAGGTAGGTTTGAAGCAAAATAAGAAAAATATGAAAGGTTTATTTTTACCCCGAAAGTATTCACGTAAGAGCATTAGGTATCTGGATTTTTTTTTTTTTTTTGCTCAATTTTGCCCCAAAAGTATTGAAAACATAACAATTTCACCTCGTTTGTTAGAAAAGTTAATTTTGACCGTTAGCTGACTCACATAGCATACTCAGCACACACTCAGCCTGGCCACCTCATCATCCACGCCACTTCCTGCCTCTCTCTTCCTCACTACCAGCAGCCCCCTCCCCCTTTCTGCTTCCACTCCAAAATCTTCTTCTCCCGCAACACCTCCACCACCATCCTTCTTGACTGGTATGCGAACATATCCCAAGTTTTCACATCAGATCCAATACCTCTCATGCAAAAGTAATGACATAGCTTCCAAATCGGCCAACAAACTGCTTAAAGAAAGATCACAAAACTTATTTATGGGGTGGTGGTGAGAGAAAACAACTTCAGGAATAGCAATAATCACCAAGAGCAAGCACACTAAGAACAACTACAACTAATATTCAACTCATCTGCAGAAAATTGAAGCAACAAAAAAAAATTACTCAAAACAATCACAAAAAGGAAAAAAATTAACACAAATTATTACCATCAAATCCACATCAAACTAAAAATACAACATTTTCCTCAAAACCAAATCGCTTGAAGAAAGAAGAACCATTTTCGAACTAATAGTTATGCTGAAAGATGGGTAAAGTCCAGCAGCTATAGTGGCATTTACAGATTCCTTTATCCGATAGATAGTGTAGCCAACCCCGTCACGGTCGACGTGGATGCGAGAGATGGCACCGTAGATTCCGAATCGACATTTGAGAGCGAGAACAGAGCAGTCTAAATGGAGACCCATAACCCCCACTACGCAAGCGGCAACGGCCTTGCGGAGTGGTTGTCGGCGCCATTGTCAGCGGTGGGTTCTGAGCAAGATCCGGAAGAGTTCGACACCTCTTGGGCTTCGACTGGAAGTACAACACGGTGAGGGATTTCTCCTGCTTGTGAATGTGATTCATGGCGAGATTCGTCCAGCTGTAGAAGAAGATCTTCCCTCCAAGATTTCTTTCTTTCTTTTTGCTTCATTATCAAATCTAGTAACCCTGTGATCTTGGCTTCAAAGTTCAAACGATTTGCGGCAGCTGCTTGAGGAAGAGAGGGTGAAGGAAGAGTTACGGCAGTGAAGATGGGGTGAGGTGGCTTGAATAGCTTATTGAGAACGATGAGGTAGCATAAACTAAGTGCCATGTGTCAATTTCAGTTAAACTAACAGTCAATATTTACTTTTCTAACCGACAGGGTAAAATTGCTATGCTTTTAATACTTCTGGGGCAACTTTGAGTTAAAAGAAACGTCTGGATACCCAATGCTCCAACAAGAATACTTCCAGAGCAAAAATAAACTTTATCCCTTTATTCTGCCCATTGCGGCATTGTGCGCTTCATTTCTTTAGACCATGTGATGCAGGACGGGGAAGGGGAGGAGAGAGAGATTTAAGAGAGAATTCAGAGAGAGGAGGCAAATGCACTTCTTATTCAATTCATCAAAAGGCCTACAAATGAAGACATATTAAGGCATATTTATAGGCCTTAACCCTAATTATAATAAGGGTTAAGGTGTAAATTTGCCTCAGAAATTTTCGCTAAAGAGTAATATTATCCTGGAAATTTCTTAGGTTTAATATTGCCCCAAAAGTGTTAAAATAGAGTTCTTTTTCATTAAAAAGTTAATAGTTAACGTCAATTTTTTAATAGTTAATGTTAGCTTTTTAACAATTTGGGGTAATATATGTTTTAAAATTTCTGTAGTGACATTAAATCTAAAAAAAACTTCCAAGGAAATATTGCCCTTCAGCAAAATTTTCCCGAATAAATTTATACCTTGACCATTATAACAATTGAAAGCAAATATTTTAGAAATACTAAAAATTAAATAAAATATTCTACAATAATCTAAAGGGTAAACTATTAATCTAAAATATCACATTTATTCAAACCAAATCCTAATTCAAATTCAAGAGATCATGCTAATAAAACAAAAATCGTAAATTTAATTAATTTTATATCCCATCGTTCTCCCTCACTTGAAGGAACTCTTGTCCGTAGAGTAAAATTTGTGATGGCTCGAGGGAAGCATGATGTTAATAGAAGATTCATTATTGTCATGTGGTGACACTTGTTGGTATGTGATGGCACGTGTGATGGCTTCCAGTGACACCCTTCGGTGGATGGCTAGTGTTTGTAGGAGTGGACTCGACAACGAGGATATTGTGACCATTTGACATGTCTGATCTGAAACAGCAAAAAATCTGATTTAATTGTTTAGAAAGCCATAGTATTTAATTTTTAATTACTTTAATATTATATTTGTTAATTTAATTGTGTGCTCGATTATCCTAAAATTAGAGAAATCTGATTGAAACTATGTTGGTGTTCTAAGGCCTAGACATATGAAATTTATACTAGACTTTCAATTAAATCGTGCAGGATTGAGTATTCAAACTCCAAAAAACTTAATTTTCTTTAGGATAGAAATATACCTATAAGACCTACATAGTCGTATTAAGCTTGCACTTTATTTAGTCTGATTAAGAAATCACCTAAGATATTAAAGCATAACTAGAATGCATTTTGATGAATCAAAAGACACTTGTACGTAAATATAACTTTAATGCAATTGGGGAGAAAAGTTAAACACTAAGAAATAATCAAAACTATAATAATGCAAGTCACCAATTAAGATTTAGAATTATCCTTCACCTTAATAGTAGTTAGATTTTTTTCTTCTTTTTATTTTAGTTAGCTTTTATTTATATATTTGATTTGAATTATGTTGACTCAAATTAAGCAAAGGTGTAAAGTTAATGATCAACTAGGTTGTTGGTACCAAGTTCTTGTGGGAGTGATACTTTTCTCATTACTTTATTACTTGATACAGGCGTACACTTACAGAGCCTTAGGGTCTATATTTAGTGCCTATCACTTGCATAATTTTGAATATCTTCTTTATTTTTGTAAATACTTTTCCTCCAATATAATCATAGTCATTAGCCATTTTTTCGGATGGTAAAATCTTATTGAATAGTTTAGAAAGCCATAGTACACCCTATTCTTCCAAATATTTCCAAACTTCAATAGGGATACTATCAAGTTCAACTGTTTTACTATTTTTCATTTTTTAAAAGCTTCCTTAATCTCATCAACTTGTATCCTGTGGTAAAACAATAAATTCTGCTCACCTTCATTCTCTAATTGTTAAATCCTCCTCACAGTTAGACCTCCACTTCCATCATTGAACATCTTATGAAAGTAGGCCTCTAACCTATCCATAATCATCAATAATTGAAAATTTCCTTCTTCGTCCT
This sequence comes from Inga leiocalycina, assembly GCA_963242795.1. Classification (NCBI taxonomy): domain Eukaryota; kingdom Viridiplantae; phylum Streptophyta; class Magnoliopsida; order Fabales; family Fabaceae; genus Inga; species Inga leiocalycina. The sequence continues at coordinate 62,689,333 of OY725330.1, read as the reverse complement.
TTATGCATCTTACTCTATCTAAATTTTTTTATCTTCCCTTCTTATCCTTTGTAATCTTATTGATTCATGTCATAAAGATTCAACTAATTTTTATATTGGTTATCGAGGGCATAATGTAACATCCCCTTTCTTTAAGAGTTAAGAGTAAGATGTAACTAGAATAAAATATATGAATAAACGCTAAGGGTGATTCTTTGTATATATACAGATATAATCTTTATCTCATCAAATTGTTATATATGAATAATATTTAACGTAGATATATTAAAGTTTTATATTTATAAAAACAACTACAATATCAAATAATATATATAGGTCTTCTAATAGCCATTTGCATAGAACCCTGCTACCTTATTCATCCCTCAAATTTCTTTTCCTCTCTGCCACACACCTGGTATTGATCTCTTCTCTACCTCTTTAATTTCTTTTGCCTTTTCCTTTCATTACTTTCGTCTTCTTGTGTCTAGTCTATTCCTTTATGTTTTTTCCGATCTTTCCTCCAGCAAAGGCGTCATTCCCTGCGGCAGATTTACCAATATGCTATAAATAGTAAAATAAATTACCAAAATCTTATATAGTAAAAACAATTTACCAAAAAGCTATGCTTAAAATTGTTCACGGTGGAAATGAGTTCAAAATCATAAGGAACTCATTCTTGATCTGATCATCACAACGATTTTTCTTCGTCTTTGCTTCGTTTCCCATCACATCATCTAATCAAATCTAAATTGATTTTTCTTAATAAAAAGTGCCTTATGCCTTCAAAACGTTGATTTTAAGAAAGAGATGCCAACAACTAACAAAATGGGAAAAACACCTTGTCATTGAAGACCATGGTTTCTAGAAGCTAATTTTTTTTCTGCTATTTGTCTTTCATGGTTTGGGATTTTCCCCATAATTTTTCCCCACAACATATTATTATGAAACTTTGAAACATGGGATCTTAATTTTTCTAAAAATATGTTTAATCTTGTATTATATAAATAAAAACAAACATATTAATTATTACTTAATTATATAAATAATAAATTGGTCTTACTATTTATTTGTTTCTTAATTATTTTAAACAAAAATATAAATTAACATTTATTTATGTAATTATCACATTAACTTAGGTCCTTTTTAGTAATGTGTACATTGAAAAAATGTGATTCAGATAACAACCATCAAAACATTCTCATCTTATGAAAATTACTTTTTTTTCTCACAATATCTATTCTACTAAAATATATCTTCTAAAGCCATTTTCATCACTATTTTTCTTTATGCTACTCTCCAAAAACTAATTTAAATAGTTCCTTATAATCTTGAAACCAATGCCCTGGTTTGTGGGAGCTGAGTGAAGGGTAAGTGTGAGCAAAAGCAATCTCCGATATGAAGCAGTAGCGAAAGAGAGTGAAGATGGAAATGGGAAAATTGGTGTGCATAAGTTTAACTAACATAAAATTCATTTACAAACTGTCTTGCTAGGACATAGATCTCTATTAAGGTCTTTTTTTTTTAATCAATTTCATTTATGGTGGGCCTCAACCCTCACGTTATTACGCTCTAGTTCCAGCATAAAAAAAAACAATATTGACAAATCCCCAACTCGGGGTTGGGGGGTGACCTGGGAAACCCGAGTGCAACTCGGACAACTTGGTTAATCTGGGTTGCCTTTAAAAAAAATTACCATATTTTTCTTAGGGGCATAAATTGGATATGGTAATATTGGTCGAAGTTAATAATAATTTTGGTGCTAATGACTATAAGTTTTGTTATTAAAGAATTGTAAGTAGAAACATTTTGTTATCAATTATCTATTTTGATGTTTTAATAAGAAGAATATTTAGTGAGTACTTATTCTGATGTCATTGAATGGTGGATTAATAGTTTGATATTATAATATCAATATATTAACGAAATTGTAAAGGATACTGGATAAATATATAATTATTTTGTTAGTGATTATTCAATGTATTGAATTGAAATTTAATATTTGGATAATAAAATAAGAATTTAAATTATTTTTTATATTTTATTTCCCACTGGTTTGACGTTAACTACTCCGAGCTAACTCATTTACCCTTGACCTACTTGCCTTGACCAATTCAGATGCTAGTCCGAATTTAATAACCTTGCTATAAACATTTTGTTTAATAACTGAGTTTTCTTTAAAATAAACTCTCTCTCTCTCTCTCTCTCTCTCTCTCTCTCTCTCTCTCTCTCTCTCTCTGGCCAATGTTTGAAAGAAATTCTGGTGTGACTGTTGTCGGGTATTCTATTCATTCTTGGGCCATATACTTTCATGAGACTTGTTGATAGAACTATACATTATTGATTATTGCTTCTTATCAACTAAGCATGAGATGCATATGAGAAAATTGAATAAATTAAAGAATAAAAATTATCAAATCAGTATGAGAAAAATTAATTGCACGCAAAACGACAAAGAAAAAGATTATCATAAAGTCCAAGTTGTATATCACAACTCATAAAATTAAAAACAGGTTCCTACATCACTTTTCTGAATGGGAAAAGTGATCAATATTCCCTTAATCATCAACCTTTTGTGCTCTTTTTGGCAATAGATTATTAGATTTTGCTTCTACTACATTCTTCTTCTTTTTCTCACACTCGTTTTTTCCTCAGTGGGCCCCATCCGTTTCGATTTTCATAATTAATTATCTATAATTATTAATTATCAGATTTAATGCGTATGAAAATTATAACTTTCCTTCACATTTCAAAAATAGATGCTAGCTATATATTCCCCTTATCCTTAATGTAAGACATATTTATCTAATTTAGAGAGATTATTGAAGTTAGATACATTATTTAATTGTGACATGATCTCTCATACATTTCTATGTAACATTAGAGTATATATCCATTTATATAAATTAGGGAAATTAGTTTGAAAAAATGATAAATATAAAAGATAAAATGAAAAAATATCTTATATATAGGACCAAAATTTACCTCGAACCAGGTTTTACATTTAGGATCGGAGGAGTATTATATACTCAAGCACTTGGAAAACTACAGTCTCGAATGCGCTTATCAATCAATGCTCATCAATATATGTTTTTTTGTTGTTGCAGAAAATAAGTCTGATAGTGGTGGGAGATGTGTTTGTCTCAACTAGCTAACTGTAAGACCAATACCCTGATATCATATTCTTTTTATATATTTTGAGCTCGTTAATTTTTATGTTAACATATTGGATTAAACTTATAAATGCATATATAGCAGGAGATGGATAAAGCTGAAGATTTCCCAGACCAACATTAATTTGTCCCCAGAGTCAGAATATTTATTGATGACGTCTTTTGATGAGAGACAGAGTTTCTCAGAAATATATTGGATTGATGAAGCTCTATATGAACTAAAATTTCATTTATTCCAGAAAACAAAATGCCATAAAGAGAAATCGTTCAAAGTTTTTCTTGGCCAACGGAAGAAGAATGGGATACAAATTGTAACTAGTGTGAAGATTGAATCCATATTGTAATACTGGACAAGAACTATTCCAGATATTGCTAATTATACCCATCACGAGGAAAATTGATAAATAAAAATATATGAAAGATGAATTGGTCAATGATTACAAAATCTAATTCTATAAGTTGTGCAACCATGTTTGGACACGTATCATCGATAACTTTCTCGACGGGAAGACATTATCATGACACGTACCACTCAAACACATAACTTGCAGTCCTATTTTTTTAAGGTTAAATCCTAGCTCTAGATTTGGTATATAGTCCTTCTTTTTTCTTGATTTCTTCCTTTTGGCCCACTCAATTTACCTAAAAATGGAATCTTGATCCTTTTTTTAAATTTTTTATTATCAAGTATCAACAAGTAATCATGGTTTAATTTCATTATTCTAAACGTGCCAAAATTCCTTGTATCTCGTTCCTTCGAATTCCATTATATATGCAGAGAACTTGATGCCGTTAATTAAGCACCTGAAAAACTACGTACGTGTTCACTCTCCAGAGCACTCTTCAATCTCTCTCTCTCTCTCTCTCTCTCTCTCTCTCTCACACACACACACACACACAGAAAACTCCAATGGAGGACTCATGGAAGACTAGTTTTCCTCAACTGCTAGTAGGACCATAATTGCATATTTGTTTCTAGGCACAAATCAATTTTATCCTTCCTTGTGTTTTATTGTGCAGAGACGTATACATAATGTCTTTTTATTAGAAGTGATACCTGAAATTATTTGATGTTAATGTGCTTAAATTATGGCAGGATATGAATGATGATGAGGATTTCCTCGACCAATACAATCAAATGATGATATCTTTTGATGCGGAGGAGCAAGATTTTCTGAGAGACATTATGCAGCAACCAGGTTCTAAGAAGGAAGAAAACCGCATGATGTCTCCTAGGGAATACATTTTGTCCTTTCACAACTCCCACGTAAAACCAATAATCTAAAAACAAAAACAAGAATCTAATAATGGTCGTTGTTCCTCAAAAAGATCAATCAGAAACAAATGAAGAAAGAATTTGGGGACTTTTGACCATATATTGGAGGAGAGGAGGAGACAACGAATTGCAGAAAAGTTCATTGCACTTTCTGCAACTATTCCTGGCTTGAAGAAGGTAATGTTTGTTTCTTTTTCATGAAAAATTGTACTTTTTCCAATCCGAGAAAATTGCAACCAGGACTAGAGTAACAGAATTAATCACAATAAAGTCCCTTGAAATCAAAAAATTACAGTGAAGTCCCAAAAAACCTAGGTCACATTAATTCCAATGTCCAAATACAATTTTACCCATTTTCATTGAAAATGGATAAAATTGAATCCAAAGATATTATGATCCTGTTTCATGCATGTAATCTATCAATCAAGTGAAAGAGAAGCATACCAGTTTTTGTTTCAAATTAAAAAGGGAGAAGATTTTGACTTTTTTGAACAACCCCTAAATTTCAGCTTTTGTTTCAAATTAAAGAGGGGTAAAATTGTATTTTCACATTTAGAATTAATATCACCCAAGTCCCTTAGGACTTCACTGTAATTTGATGATTTCAAGGGATCCGGTTGTGATTAATTCTATTATTTGGGACCTGGTTACAATTTTCCTATATATATACTTACACACACATTAATATTTTAATGCTTGTACTGTGAATTTGATGTTTCTATAGTTGGACAAAACCACTATACTCGATGAAGCTATCAAATACGTGAAAAAACTTAAGGAACGTGTAAGAGAACTGGAGAGAGAGTTGTCACTGATATCTATGAAGAGAATTGAGCTTTGTGAAAATGAAGATTATTTCTGTGAAGCCAATGAAGTACTGGTGCCTAAGATTGAAGTAAGTGTTTCAGAGAATGAATTGCTTTTTGGAATCCATTGCGACAAACAATAGGGCATTGAGTTCAAAATATTGAACTTGCTTGAGACTTTTCATCTGTGTGTCACCAATTGTAGCATCTTAGCATTTGGAGATTCTTCTTTTGGCATTGCCATTATTGCTTGGGTAAATTTATGAGTTTAATTATCATTCATCATATTTCCTGTGTGTGTGTGTGTGTGTATATATATATTACGATAATTACTTTTTGTTTGGGAAAATTGAATTCTTGGATTTTGGTTACTATGATCGATGCAGGTGGGTGATGAATACAGGATGAGAGTGAATGATGTGGGGAAAAAGCTGCGACAAATTCTAACAAAATCGCATGAGGATGACTCGTACTAGCTAAGAGGTCTTTGACACCGAATTTAAACCAATCTTAAAAAAATGTAAAGCGAACTCTATGCTTAAAAACACTCATGGAAACCTGTATTATTTATTTTCGTTTTTGATAGAATTAGTGTATAAAATTTTAAAACGAAAACCAGTATAGAAAGTCATTTGTGTTTTTTAAAAGAAATTCGATAAAACACTTTATACGGTTACCATTAACAACCAGTGTAAAACAAATTTTTTTTTTTAATTAAAGGGGCAGTCACTATCAACTTGGGTTTACAAGAGACGATCAAATCCGCAATCTCCCACTTAAAATGGGCTCTTACACCTGTAACCCTCTACCTTAATAACCATATTTATAGTTCGAGAATGCGTCATTAAGTTGAAATAGAGACCAGTGGTTAACTTAAAATTTTTCCAAAACTTGTTTAGTGCGGTCTCACGTTCACATCTCGAATATAATTGGTCTGACCAGTTCGGTTTCATTTATACATATCAGAGTGCAACCAAAAATTCCCGACAACGCTCAGGTTTCGTTACTTAATAAAGGGTTTACAACGCTTAGTTTCCCATACAGGGGATTACACAACACTATTCAATATATACAACATGTGCAACTAATTCTCAACAAAATATGACAATCAACTACCAAAATTAAAACTCCTAGCTAGAAGCTCTAACCACCCTTCATTACTTGCTTTTCCTTTGAACCGCTTGCCCTTGCTGTAGATTAGTCATTGGAAAGAATGAGATTCAAAAGAATCTCAGTAGTAACAATTCACTTATAACATGTACAATCACAAAGCATGTAAGCAAATCACAACAACAACATCACAACGGCATTTCGGCAACAGCTTTCGCTGCATTCACAACGGCATATTTCACAATAGCATGTTTCACAACAGCACAACAACGACATTTCACAACGGCAATGTTACATCACGGCATATTCAATGAAATGACATACATGCAAGGCATCATACATAGAATAAGAGAAAGAGTCACTACCTTGTTCTTTCCGCTCGTGCACTGGCACTGGTTTATCATGTGCAGGGCAAATGTCAAATCCTATAATTAGAATTACGGGCGACAGGTTATTACTTAATCCAATTCTTTAATTCAAACACTCAAGTTGGTTATCATTAGGGACATTTAATCAAATCAACTAAGGAGTTAAAGTGGTCAATTAACCTAAAAGACCAATTCCTAACCTCAAAGTTCAACAATATTATATTATGCCATTACTTCTTCAATTTTCGCATAAGGGACCAAATCTGCCAGAATTTCCTCCAGACTTTGAAAAATCATAACTAATTCTACAAAAATTGAAATGAGGTGATCCCAAGTCCTATGGAAAGCTATTGAAGTCCTCTTCATATGAAAAATATGAATCATTACTGGAAATCACCACACAATTCCAGAATTACACAAAATCCCACACTGCTCCAGAATTAAATCCGACATCAAACTTTGGGCAACCAGAACTCACAGCTCAAGAAACGAAATGACACAAATTATATGTCCATTTTGAAGCTTGGAATGTGAACTTTAAGACTGGAAAGTTTCATAATTTTTAGAGATCATTTGGTTATCCAAAAACACCATACAAGTAGAGTACCTCGCTGGAATTCTGTTCAGGCTGAAAACCCAAATTTACACTTTGAGTTCCAATGACCCAAAATTCACAACCTAGGGCTATTCCCACATAATTTTTCGTGTAGAACACAATGGTAACATCAAAATTAACAAATTCCCACTCATTCTCCATGTCCTGTTTTGGCAGAAAATTCAAAATAAATCCCAACAATTACCAACTTCTAATTTCAGCATCAAACTTATGTCAAATGGTTTCCAATCATCATAAACCACCAATAACATAACTAAAACATCATGAATTACCCAAACCCTTGTTTAGCCAAAATCAGGGCAGATTTACACATGCCAAAATACTCATCCAACCAACACAACCAATAGCTCAAATTGATGCTGATACTCACCTAGTGCTCCTCCTTAAGTTCTTTCTTTGATTCTTCAGCTTTTGTTCTTGCAAGGTGGCTGAAAACTCCTCTTCTTCAAAAACAAAAACCATAGAAATGAAGCTAAGGAAGAGAGGAACAAGTTTCATGAAGGACTCTTGAGCCATAGATGAGGTTAAGGAGGTGAAAATCAAGATTAAAGTCTTACCTTCACTTGCTCCTTCTTGCTCTCTCAGGTTGCACTGCTGAACCGACTTAGAGAATGAGAGAGAGAGTGAATAATAATCAATTTTTCCCTTCCCTTATCACTTAAAAACCTGACCGAAAAGTTGGACATAAAGGAGAGAAAAAATATGTGGTCCATATTTGTTCTTTCTTGCTAAAATCCTATGGTAATTTCTATTGTATACTTTATCCAATTTGGTCAACCTTCCTCTTTCCTACCTCTTCCTCACTTGGCCGACTTTACCTTAGATATTTGATGAAGAATTAATTGCTTCAATTCATTCACTCTTCTTGTTTCTTCTTAGCCGTAATTATTGACAAAGAGGGAGGGGTTTGTTTGACTTATATTTTCTTCTCCCTTTTGGTATGTCTTTGACCAAGTTCCTTCTTTCTTTGTGCCAACGTACCACATGAGCAAAAGGTGAGGGAGTATATTGATTAAATGCTTATTCTATGTCTCTTAGCATTTCCTTGACCGAAATGAAGAAGAGGAAGAGTGATAAAAGACTTAGCATGATATTTTTGACCAAGTCTTCATCTTTTTATAACTTGGTCCAATTACTTCCATATGTCATATTTAATAGCCAATAGGTATTTTTCTCTTGGTTTTCCCCCTTGTCATACGTGAATCATGGCCTTTTGAAGAAGAAGATGATCTTGTAAAATATCATCTTGCAATATAATACTTAGTTACCAATTTTGCATGTGAAATTTAACTAAATTTATAACAAAATTTCCAGAGGTAATTCTGTCTTTAATCCCATTATCTATTCTGTACATTTAGCCCTTGAGTACTTTTTGGGATATTACAACACCACTAAATTATGAGGTCATTGGCTTAAAAGGTATTTTTCTACACCATTACAAATGCGACTAGTGCAGAAAATCAACAGTTTTGTTTCTTATTTATGATATTGACACTTGTCATACTTTATATATTGTTTCCGTAGCAATTGGTATAGAAAGGCTAGCTTCAGGGGGGAAAACAATTCTCTAGCGGGTGGTTATGTAATTTCAAAAAAAGTTAAAGAGTTTGAATGCTACGTACTCAAACATTGTGAAGCAAGTTAGTTGAATGTCAGTGGGCAATAGTAGAAAAAAGAAAAGAGAAAAAAAGGTGATGTGTATTGGAATACGTGCTGGTGTGATCTTTGACTCTGGATGGAGAACACCGACGCCCTGGTTGCTTCGCCGGGGAGAACGTTGGTTAAAAATGGGGCTGCTGATTCGATTGGGGTGGCTGAGGTTGCAGAGAAGTCTCCTATGGGACATCTAGCCAAGAACAACCTCATGACTGTCCTGCCGAGGGTTGGATCTGAATTGGTTGGGTCTTGCTCAAATAACACTCAAAGGAACGTTGTGAAGATGCTTTCATACAAGGATTCTCTTACAGGATGTAAGGGTTCAGAGTTCAATGGGTCTGTTCATGGAAGTTCTATTCTAGAAGAAGAATACACCATCGAAGACCTTTTTAATCATTCATGGGAGCTGCCTGAGCCTTCACCAGAGATTAAACAGCTTATGGACATTTATCCATCTATGGAAATGTCCAAAGAGGAATATAACCGCTGGGCAAGGCCATGGAACAAGTCTCTCATCATCACTGTCCTAGGTGCGAGATTTAACTTCCACAGATTAAAAGATCACCTCTCCAGAATCTGGAAAACTAAGGATTTTGATTTTATTGATATTCCTAATAACTATTATGTGGTTAAGTTCAAGACGCATGAATTGTGGGAACAGAACTACAAAAAAATTCTAATGGGTGGGCCTTGGACTATAATGCAGTTCACCATTTTAGTTCAAAGGTGGTCTCCCTATTTTGATCCTTTCCACAACCCTCTTGGTAGAGTAGCTACCTGGATTAGAATCCCCAACATACCTCTCTTGTGCTATAATAAAGAATGCTTATGGAGGATGGGAGATATGGTGGGGAAAACCCTCAAGGTTGATATGAATACAATTGAGAATCCCGAAGACGAGGATGCCAAAATTCACAGAGGACGTTTTGCTAGATTATGCATTGAAGTGGATTTACAGAAAAAATTAGTCCCTAAAATCATCTCTGCCTCTTCGGTTTTTAATATTGAGTATGAGGGTTTGGGATCAATTTGCTTTACCTGTGGCAAGTATGGTCACAGAAAAGAATTATGTCCCTCAAGGGATATTGCAGCCGCTGGTCCTTCTTGTTCCTCTGTGAGTCTTCCCCCTCCATCTTCGAAAGCTTTGCTGCCTTTGACTATTCAGAAACAGGCTGATCTGGATCCTTCCAAGCTTGCTCATGGTGAAGAAGGCAATGCCGCCCCTTCTGGGAAGGAAGACCCGTTCGGGCCATGGATGCTCGTGAGAAAGTCAGCAAAAACACGAAACTCAAGAAGGAAGGAAGATAGGTCTAGGGTGAGTGGAAAGACCCATACTGATCTAACAGAGGGGGGTCGGCTATGGCAGGGCTGTTCAGTCCAGATTTGATGTCTTAGCTGAGATGGATTTAGAAGAAAGCGTGGTTCACGAGAGGGGTTCAAATTTGAATCGCAAGGTAGTGAGGAATGCTGCAGCTGCTGAAGGGCTGAAGATCACGAAGGAAGCCTCTGGGTCTCAGGCGGTGCAGCGGTCAACTAAAGCTGGGCATGGAAAAAACACTCTGGCTTTTCACGTGGGTGCTAAGCATTGGAAGGAAATAAAAAAGCCCAAAATTATTAACAGAAATATCATGCGCAAGGAGAAGGCCGAAGTCTTTAATAGTGGTGTGGGCCTTGAGGGAGCACGTGCTGTGGAGGTGAAAAATAATTTGAAGCCCAATTCTTACACAAGGACGCATAACGTGGCTCATGTTGGCATTCAGGAGGGTGGACCTCCCAAAGAAAATTGTGGTGTGGGCCTTGAGGGAACATGTGACGTGGGAGTAATCAAGAACTTGAAGCCAAACTCTTCCAAAAGGACGCATAACGTTGTACAAGGCTGCATCCAAGAAAGTGGATCTTCCAAAGAATATGTGGATATTATCAAGCCCATCTCCTCTTCTCAAGCCCCTAACTCGTGCAGGAAAGAGGTGAGCCGTGATGAGCAAATTCTGAATGAGGTTATTCATGTGGATAAGGGCCAGGATAAGCCAAGTCCGAAAGAATTTTTGCTTGAGAATTTGCCTGACTCTCAAGGGACCTCTTCTGCTTTGGAGGCGTCAAATTTGGACCTTCATTCTTCCAAAAAGGCAACCATGGTTGGAAATGAAGATGACACTCAATCAAAGTTGCAATCTGTGTCCCAATTGGAGGTCGTGGTCCTGATGGAAGACAAGCCGCCGGCTAAGTAAGTCTCGTTTGTTCCCATCTTCTTTTATTTATTTTTTATGATTATTTCTTCCTGGAATTGCCGTGGGGCGGGCGGACGCACGTTCCCACGTGTTTTGAAAGATGTGGTCCATAATTATGACATTAATGTGCTGTGTCTTGTGGAACCTAGGATTAGTGGTAGTAGAGCGGATAAGGCTGTTAGGAAATTGGGTTTCAATGACTGGTTAAGAGTGGAAGCAACTGGGTATGCTGGGGGTATTTGGGTTTTATGGAATAGTTGGGAGTTTCAAATTGATTATTTATTCTCTAACTCCCAGCTCCTTCACTGTAGAGTCTCTCCGTTAAATAATCCCAACCCTTCGCTTGTTACTTTTGTCTATGGTGACACTAATAATTTGATGAGGAGGAGTCTGTGGGATTCACTGTGTGTTATCAAGCAAACGGTGAATATCCCCTGGCTAGTCCTAGGGGATTTTAATGCATTCCTCTCCCCTAGTGATAAGGAAGGGGGTGCTACCCCTATTCTCAGCTCTATGAAGGATTTCCAGAACTGTATTGATAGCTGTGATCTTATTGAGGTTCCGGTAGTTGGCGACAAATTTACCTGGGAAAAAACAGGAGTTAAGGAGAGCCTTGACTGGGTTTTCTGCAATTTTGATTGGGATATTCTTAATCCTCAAGCCAAGGCTTATCATAATCTCAGGTTCAAGTCTGACCACCGCGTGATTGTTGTTGCGGACAAAACTAAGTCTAAGCGCATTAACAGGGGAAGAAATTTCCTATATCAAGCAGCGTGGTGCATGGAAGAAGACTTTCAGAATGTTGTCAAAGAAGCTTGGCAGGGGAACAATTGGACACAAGGGCAAAAGCAGTTCACAAAAGAAGCTTCGGCGTGGAACTCTAGAGTGGTGGGAAATGTTGTCAAAAAGAAAAGAGAGCTCATCCGTAGGCTGGAGGGGATTGATCGGGCCAGAAGTAGAGGGGGTGGTCCCAATGGTCTTTTTAGGATTGAAAGGGAACTTTGGGACATGTACCAAAAAATCGCTTTACAAGAGGAATTAATCTGGTTTCAGAAATCTAGATGTAAGTGGATCAGTGGTGGAGACAGAAACACAAAATTCTTCCATGCTAGTGTTTCTGCGAAGAGGAAGAGAAGTAAAATCGAGGCTTTACAGGACGATAATGGTAATTGGGTGTATGATGAATCTCAGCTTCGGAATATGGCCCTTGATTTTTTTCGGAACCTCTACTCGGCTGAGACTTCATCTTCTTCTTTCTCTCCTTAGAGGGCAAATTTCCCTCCGCTTGATGATGCTCAACTTGACCTCTTTCAAAGGCCGGTTTCGCCCACTGAGATTAAAAATGCTGCTTTTGAGATGGGTGCTTTTAAAGCACCCGGGCCTGATGGCTTAAATCCCCATTTCTTTCATACCCAGTGGAGTGTTATTGGTCATAAGATGAGCGAATTGGTTATCAAGATTTTTGATAATCCCGAGGTCATACAAGACATTAATCATACAAACATCACCCTCATTCCTAAGGTCGATCATCCGACTACCCTGAAGGATTTTAGGCCTATATCCCTTTGCAATGTTAGCTACAAAATTGTCAGCAAAATTATTGCTAACCGCTTTAAGAGAGTCATGAACCATCTGGTTGCTGAAAACCAATGTAGCTTTATTGCAGGAAGACAGGGTGTTGATAATATCATTATCGCCCAGGAGGCAATTCACTCCATGCGTTCCAAGAGAGGTAAGACGGGTTTTATTGCCGTGAAGGTTGATATGGAAAAGGCTTTTGACCGTCTTGACTGGCGCTTTCTAGAATTCACTCTTAATAGCCTGGGTCTGGGTTCTGATTTTGTGAAGCTGATTATGTCCTGTGTTTCGTCTCCTTCCATGAGCATTATCTGGAACGGAATTGCCTCCAAGAGCTTCCGGCCTTCTAGAGGGGTGAGACAAGGTGACCCTTTGAGTCCCTATTTGTTCGTCTTGTGTATGGAAATACTTGGCCAACTTATCCATCATGAAGTTGACTTGGGAAACTGGCTTCCTATTAAATTGAGCCCTAATGGCCCTAAGATATCCCACCTCTTCTTCGCAGATGATCTTGTCCTTTTCTGCGAGGCTTCTAACGAGCAGATGACGGTGATCAGGGATGTCATGACTCTTTTCTGCCAAGTCTCTGGCCACAAGATTAATCTGAACAAATCTAAAATGTTCGTATCAAAAAATGTCCATTTCAACAAGGCTTATGAATTAAGTCAATCTGTTGGGATCGGGTTGACTGCGGATCTTGGAAAATACTTGGGTGTCCCCATCTTGTACAAGAGAATGGTTAAGAGTACATTTGCTCCTCTTCTCCAAAAGGTGAAATTGAAATTGGCTAACTGGAAGGGTAAATACCTGAGTATGGCAGGTAGATCGACCCTCATCAAGTCTGTCCTTTCTGCGATCCCTCAATATCAGATGCAATCGACCCTTATTCCGAAAGGGGTGTTAGCTATAATTGAAAAGCTCAGTCGAGACTTCTTTTGGAATCAACATGAGGACTCCAAAAAGATGCACCTGCTTTCATGGGATGTTCTTAAAAGACGTAAGTGTGAGGGAGGACTGGATATTAAAGACTTGCACTGCCAAAACAAAGCTTTTCTCATGAAACTTTGCTGGGGCCTTATCAAGAAACCGGATGCCTTTTGGGTGAAATGCTTAAGAGCGAAATATGTATGTGGTTCTGATAGTGTTCCTCATGTTCAAAGGTGGCGTAACCAATCGGCGGTTTGGTGTGGGGTGGTGACTGTCTGGGATGATTTCTTAAGAGGCCTTGGTAAATGCCTGAGAAGTGGCCGAAATACGCTTGCTTGGCAAGATCGCTGGGCCTCGGTGGACAAGCCTCTTAAATACTTTATCGTCAAGAATAGCCACCTTGTGGATTTAAGTGCTAATGTTTGCTCCTTTACGACTCAATCGGGACATTGGGATAGAGCTAAATGGGAATCTTTCCTCCCAAATTGGGTGGTGGATAAAATTTTGTTGATTCCTCCTCCTTCGGGCATTGATGAGGATTCTATCTGTTGGCGAAATGCTCCTGACGGGAACTTTAGTGTAAAATCAGCATACGACGCAATCTTTCATCAGAACATTCATAACCAACATGGTCACTGGCAGTCTCTATGGCGTTGGGATATTCCTGAACGTGTCAAATTTTTCCTCTGGCAAGTATTCCATGAAAGGCTTCCCACGAATGAGATCAGAGCGAGACACAACCCGGGAGTCTTAAACACTTGTCCTTTCCAGTGTGATAGTGTGGAGAGCATACTTCATATCTTGAGAGATTGTGAGCATGCCCAGAGAGTGTGGTCGGCTTTAACTAACCCCATATATTATAGTATGTTTTTCTCTGGTAATTTGCAGGATTGGCTCAATTGGAACTTACAGCACTCACCAGGAAAAAGTAAGATGTCCAGATGGCCTTGGCGTAATGTCTTCAGTACCGCATGTTGGATGCTCTGGAAAAACCGCTGTAGCCAAGCTTTTGAAGGGTCATCAGACAGCCCGAAAGAGATTGTTCACAGATGCTTTTATCATCTCTCAGAAGGTGTGCAGAACGGCAAGTTTCGGCATCAAATTTTCCAAGTCCCTGAACGAGGTGTGCTACACTGGCAACCCCCTGATCCAGGTGTTCATCGCTTAGATGTTGATGGTTCAGTTCTTAGTGACGGTCACGCTGCTTGTAGAGGTATTATTCGAGATCATCAGGGTAATTGGATACGTGGATTTCAACAGAAGTTAGGTCATGCTTTTCCTACTGCTGCGGAAATCCACGCAATCCGATGTGGCCTCTTGCTTTGTAAACGGTTGGGCCTAAAGAAAATCAGGATTTTCACGGTCTCTCTTCAGGCAGTACATATGTTATCCAATCTTTCTGACTCGGACCATCCATTGTACGACGTGATTTTGGCAACCAGATCTCTTATTTATAGTGATTGGGAGGTAGAAATTTCCCATGCTCACAGGGAAAGCCTACGCTGTGCAGATTATCTTGCTAGATTGGCTCACACAATTTCGCACGATCATGAGGAAATTGGGATTTCCCCAATTGATTGCTTTCATTTCTTTGCTTTGGACTGTGGTTTATTAGACCATGATCATCCTGTAGGAACTAGCCTATAGTGGATGTCACTTTCAAGCTTTGCTTGCCATTATAACAAAAAAAAAACATTGTGAAGCAAAAGTAATTAGTGCTTATCATACAGGCATATTGTAAGGGATCCTTGTCCGCGGGCTCAGCTAGCGAAGGGATTGGACTTCTCTCACTGAGGGAGGGGGTTCGATCCTGGAGTTGGTCGCGGCGCTGGGGGAGGCATCCCTTAGCATGGGGAAGCAGGGGGAGCCAGGATGGTGAAGGGGGGAGGGACCGGCGGTTGAGGCATGTGTACTCGTTTGGTCCTATCCTAAGCCTGCTATACCTGTGTACCTGTGTAGGTGCCCTGCCCTTGGATTGTGGGTGAATCCGACCCCTCTCCTAAAATTTTTTTACCAAAAAGAAAAAGTTGGCGCTTGCAAAACAAAAATTTTGACCTTGTGATGGACAAAGTCATTACTTGTCATTAGGCATGCTAACTTTGTGAGGTTATTTGATTGGCTAAGTAGCTTAGCATCATTATTATGTGTGTTAACTGGATTGGGCCTAAGCCCTTAATGTCCCACCACATCCAGCTCATATGATAGTGTTCCCTCAAGTACTTCTTATGTGCATTGTAACTTGGCACTCCCTCTGGTCATTAATTACATAATTTGATTAGATTAATAAAATTAGTTAATATGATATGTTTTTTTAAGATATCTCAATCATCTTCTTTAATTCCCTCTATCTCTTTCTCGATTACTTTATTATTGTTGAGTGGGCATTAATAGAAATAAATTAGAAAAAGATGGACAAATATAAAAGATAGGTCTTACATTAAAAATTAATATCAACTCTCTAATTAGATCATATATTAATAATAGGAGGAGTATTATATTAGGTTGATTTTTCAAGATTGTAATGTCTTTCTTTTAGGTTTTCATGAGTTTTTAACTTTTTAGGTTAGGGAGAATGACAGTTAGGTCTCAAAAGAGTGAATTAATGACAGTCAGCTCCAGACAAAATATTTCTTTAAAAAATGAGTTGCAAACATGAATTCAAGTTCAAATAAGATATTTAAGTTTCAAATATAACTATCAGTTTGCAGCTAAGTTTCTATTTGCAACTCTTTAAATTGATCTTTGCAACCCAATTTTTTAGTAACCTAACTCTATCATTAATTCCACCTTTTGAGATTTAACTGCCATTCTTATTGTGCGCTCATTAAAAAAAATATTATAAATTTTTTTTCTAAGCATAGGTATCTTTCTATTGAAGATAATCTTATTCGAGGTACTGTCGAGCACCTTTTCTAGTGGGGATTCAGACCTTGGTTCATTAAGATTGTGAGGGACTAGCCTCTTCTGCTAGACCCAACTCTTATTGTCATTATAAATCTTAAAGAAGGTGCAAAATTTCAACTTTTGTTTCTTGTACTGTGGACCTGTTTTGGCCGAAAAAAGATGAAGCAACCCAGCCCAAGAAGGAACAAAAAAATTGCTCCTTGGATGTGAGAGTACCAAATTGTCCTCATCGGATATCAAGGTAATTAAATTCGAACTGGTCAATGAATCGGGCGGGTTACTAGGTCAAGGGTTAGTGGGTCAGACTGGAGTCAAACTGGAGCTAACCCAGGACTAAACCAGTGAGAAATTGAAGATTTTCCAAAATGCTTGGGTAGATATATGTAATATTTTCCAAAATGTTATGAGTCATGTTATTTATCCGATGCAATATGACTCTATATGAAGTATTGTTTCACCAAAACAAAATGTCTCTCAATCAAAAGGATATCTTGTCTCTCTGATAGAAGGACATATTAGTAGAAGAGGAAGGGATACATAGAATCCTATAAATAGACGTAAAGGGATTCAATTAAGAGATATTGAAAATAACATACAGAAACTCTGTCAAACTGACACCCCATTCCCTCTACTATATTTATCTCTTCTTCTTCCTATCGTGGTGTTTTTGCTGTGCGCCATAATCGCTTCCGCAACTGTGATCCAATTAGCATGGGTAGAAGAGATAAACGGTCACACTCAAGGTACGCCTAATTATTCTTACACCATCAAATTTTGTCATCACTCTAGAGGCTTATGCTCAGATCGCGAGTGGTTTTTCAGTTGGGGTATTTTTGGTATCTTCATAACAAAAGTGTGGGCCCCACCACACCAATAACAGCCGTTTACTCATTTTAACGGTGGAGTCACTTTTGCTCCGATTTTAAATGTTTATACGTACTTTTGCCCCTAAAAAAATTCATGGTAATGAGTGCACTTTTAGTAAAAGTTAATGGATAAATTTTCCCCTTTACCTTAAAATAAAAAAAATAAAAATTATATAACTTCTGATCAAATAATCTCAAAGTAAAAGAGGGAAAAGATTATATGGCTTCTGGCCATTAAAAAAATAGATGATATAAGTTATATAGCTTCTGACGATATAATATCAAAATAAGAAATAAAAATTACATGCTTCTAGCCATTTAATAATATAGAGGATAAAGTTATATGGCTTCTGACCATGTAATTTCAAAATATAAAATAAAATCATATAATACCATAGCGTGAGGAAAAAAGAAAATGATACAAGAATAAAATTAAAATATTTCAATGAAAACAAATACTGTAATTTTGAGTCCTTCAAATCTAAATGAAGTAGGTGATAGGTTATTAGAAAAAAAAAGTGTATTATCCCTCAATCCCATCACCCAATAGCACAATAATGTAAATAAATAAAAAGAAAACACAAAGTATATAAATATTACGCTAATCTTTCAGGAAGACTGTAAATATCCATTAGAACTTCAAATTTTGTCAAAGATGGTGACATTAGGTAACCATTGAATGTATAAAAATATCAATTAGAACTGTTAGTTCCGTCAAAGATAGTAACATCAAGTGATCATAAGAGAAAAAAATATCAATAGGAACTTCATTTTCTATTGAAAACAGTAACTTCAATTCACATGGAAAGAAAAGAAAAAAGAAATACTGGAGGAGGAGAAAATAAAATCAAAACAAAGAGATGTTAAAATGTCATATCTTAATTAAAGCGTCATATAACATGCTATGAAATAAAAAAGAGATGAAAAGAAAAAGAGAGAACAATCTAATTTATTATTCAAATCTGTGTACAATATATAACACAAATATCTTATTTATAGGAACAACTCTATAATCTACCTTAAATATATGATTTCATAATCATAGAAAAATAATGAGAAAAATTTATACGTAGATGTACATTCATATTAATATATTATTCATAATACTCTATAATTATTTATTAATTTGTCAACACAAATACATACGCACATAAGGAGATGGCGTCAGATGAAAATATCATCTCCTATTCATTCGAGATTAGGGTGACGACATCGGACGGCTTCAGGAGTCCCACCCAAGGTTTCACCCATCTTGTATACTACCATCTCAAACAACACAAACAAAGTCCCCTCATACACACTCCCCATCGGAAGCAACAGTCGAGATTTCACTTCACCTTCGTCCTTATCATCAGCCATCGTCTGCGCCGCCACGTAAGCCACCACGTTAGCGTGCTTCACGCAAGACCCAGTCTCCGGTTGAGCCGTCAGCAGCAACACTCTCCCGCCGTAGGATCTTGCAATGGAGCAGATGGCGTCGACGGTGGAGAATCCGCCGGGGCCTGCTGATGCGATGAGGAGGTCACCGGCGGTGATGGGTGGCGTGGTCATGTCGAAGACGAAGTGAGTGGAGAGGCCGAGATGAGCGAGACGCATGCAGAGGGCTTTGAGCATGAGGCCCTCGCGGCCGACGCCGTAGAGGAAAACAGTGCCGTTTCGAGCGGCGGTGGCGGTGAGCTCGGTGACGAGTAGGTCCAAGGGTGGTGGGTAGGGTTTGGTGGGCTTGGAGAATATGGATGCGATGTGGTTGCAGATTTGTGAGGCTAAGGAGGAGGTACCTTCTTCTTCAGGATGAGAAGCCATTTTCACTCCCTCTTCCTTTTTGATTCGTGAGGCTAAAATTGTTTCATTTAAGCATTGATGTGCACTTGGGCACAGGATTTTCTTTTATGAAAAACAGAGAAAAAAAAATACTAGTTAAATTTTAAAATCTCATATCGGTTTTATTAACTATATGAGTAATAAAATTAACAAAAGAGTATAATAATTGATAAATTAATTTTTTTAGGAAATCATTAATTTTGGATTTTGAAGTTTAAGCTGTTTTTTTTTTTTTTGCCTTTTTCCTTTTTTTTCTTGAAATCATTTTAAAAAGCGAAAATCCAAAAGACTTTAAAAATGTTAAAAAACAAAAAAGTGTTCCGAATATTTCTGATATCATAGTGTTTTAGGGACCTAATTTGTCTATTTCAAAATTAAATGGAAATGATAGAAATATCTCATTAAGTTTAAAAAAATTGCTCCCATTTTTTTATAAGGTTTTAACAAGTTCAGATAAGGTTTTAATAAATTTCAATTTTAAGAATCATCATTTATTACAATGAGATATTTCTATGCTTAAAAAATGCAAAGCGAACTCTATGCTTAAAAACATTCATGGAAACCTGTATTATTTATTTTTGTTTTTGATAGAATTAGTGTATAAAATTTTAAAATGAAAACCAGTATAGAAAGTCATTTGTGTTTTTTAAAAGAAATTCGATAAAACACTTTATACGGTTACCATTAACAACCAGTGTAAAAAGTTTTTTTTTTTTTTTTTGAATTAAAGGGACAATCACTATCAGCCTGGGTTTACAAGAGACGATCAAATCCACAATCTCCCACTTAAAATGGGCTCTTACACCACTAAATTATGAGGCCATTGGCTTAAAAGGTATTTTTCTACACCATTACAAATGCGATTAGTGCAGAAAATCAACAGTTTTGTTGCTTATTTATGAAATTGACACTTGTCACACTTTATATATTGTTTCCGTAGCAATTGGTATAGAAAGGCTAGCTTCAGGGGGGAAAAAAAAAATCCTCTAGCGGTGGTTATGTAATTTCAAAAAAAAAAAGTTAAAGAGTTTGAATGCTACGTACTCAAACATTGTGAAGCAAAAGTAATTAGTGCTTATTATACAGGCATATTGTAAGGGCTAAAGTTGGCGCTTGCAAAACGAAAATTTTGACCTTGTGATGGACAAAGTCATTACTTGTCATTAGGCATGCTAACTTTGTGAGGTTATTTGATTGGCTAAGTAGCTTAGCATCATTATTATGTGTGTTAACTGGATTGGGCCTAAGCCCTTAATGTCCCACCACATCCAGCTCATATGATAGTGTTCCCTCAAGTACTTCTTATGTGCATTGTAACTTGGCACTCCCTCTGGTCATTAATTACATAATTTGATAAGATTAATAAAATTAGTTAATATGATATGTTTTTTTAAGATATCCCAATCATCTTCTTTAATTCCCTCTATCTCTCTCTCGATTACTTTATTATTGTTGAGTGGGCATTAATAGAAATAAATTAAAAAAAGATGGACAAATATAAAAGATAGGTCTTACATTAAAAATTAATATCAACTCTCTAATTAGATCATATATTAATAATAGGAGGAGTATTATATTAGGTTGATTTTTCAAGATTGTAATGCCTTTCTTTTAGGTTTTCATGAGCTTTTAACTTTTTAGGTTAGGGAGAATGACAGCTAGGTCTTAAAAGAGTGAATTAATGATAGTCAGCTCCTGACAAAATTTTTCTTTAAAAAATGAGTTGCAAACATGAATTCAAGTGCAAATAAGATATTTAAGTTTCAAATATAACTATCAATTTGCAGCTAAGTTTCTATTTGCAACTCTTTAAATTGATCTTTGCAACCCAATTTTTTAGTAACCAAACTCTATCATTAATTCCACCTTTTGAGATTTATCTGCCATTCTTATTGTGCGCTCATTAAAAGAAAAATATTATAAATTTTTTTCTAAGCATAGGTATCCTCCTATTGAAGATAATCTTATTCGAGGTACTGTCGACCACCTCTTCTAGCGGGGATTCAGACCTTGGTTCATTAAGATTGTGAGGGACTAGCCTCTTCTGCTAGACCCAACTCTTATTGTCATTATAAATTTTAAGAAGGTGCAAAATTTTAACTTTTGTTTCTTGTACTGTGGGCCTGTTTTGGCCGAAAAAAGAAGATGAAGCAACCTAGCCCAAGAAGGAACAAAAAAATTGCTCCTTGGATGTGAGAGCACCAAATTGTCCTCATCGGATATCAAGGTAATTAAATTCGAACCGGTCACTGAATCGGGCGGGTTACTGGGTCAAGGGTTAGTGGGTCAGACTAAAGTCAAACTGAAGCTAACCCGGGACTAAACCAGTGAGAAATTGAAGATTTTAGAATTATTACTATGAGATTACTTAGAAAGGCGTTAAACCAGTTACTTAAGCGTAAGAGAGAAGAGAGAGAAGGAGTGACTTGGAATATGTGCCACTTTCCGTTTTGACTCCAATGGACGAATCCGATGCCAGGAAAATTCCGCCGAACAGAGTGTCAGAATCAGTTTTGGCTACTGGGCGAGGGAAGAAATCTAAGAAGGGGAACGTTGAGGATTTTTCAAAGTCAGATAGGAGGCTTGTTGCGAAAGAACCTTCAGAGGCAGATGTGGGTTAGAGAAAGGATACCCTGTCTGGCATAGCAGGAACTGGTGTCTCTTATAAGGAATCCTTGTTAGGATTTAAGGGATCAGAGTACAATGGAGTTGCATATGGAAGCTTAAGCGTGGAGGGGGATTCGAATATCTCTGACTTGGTAGACCAATCTTGGAATATTCCTGAACCATCAGAGGCTTTAAAGTGACTCATGGAGATTTACCCAACGTTTCACATGTCTCAAGATGAGTATAACAGATGGGCGAAGCCTTGGAACAATGCTCTGATAATTACTACCTTGGGTACTAGAATAAATTGTTATAAACTGAAAGAACATTTAATTAGGATTTGGAAAATAAATTGCTTTGAGTTAATCGATCTGCCTAACAATTATTATGTGGTGAAATTCAAAGACCCTGAGAGCTGGGAAAATCACTACAGAAAGGTCTTGTTCGATGGTCCCTGGATGGTAGCTCAGCATTCCATTCTTGTGCAGAGGTGGTCGCCTTACTTTGATCCCTTCAGTAATCCTCTTGGCAGAGTTGCTTCTTGGGTTAGAATTCCTCTTGTACCTTTATTATTCTACAACAAAGAGTGTATGTGGAGATTAGGAGATATGATCGGGAAGACTATTAAGGTTGATCTGAATTCTATTGCAAACTTGGAGGATGAGGAAGCTAAAATTCGTAGAGGATGCTATGCCAGGATCTATGTTGAGTTAGATCTACAGAAGAAGCTTATCCCACGGATTATTTCAGCAGATGCTCTCTTCAACATTGAATATGAGGGGCTTGATCTTATTTATTTTTCCTGCGGTAGATATGGTCACAGGAAGGAGAAGTGTCAATGGAGTCTGTTGCAAGAAGGTGCAAGCACGGTGGAAGTTTCAGGCCAGGGAAAGGGAGCGGATCTGAAGATGTCATCAGAAAAACATTTTCTGGCGAAGGAGGACCAGTTTGGGCCGTGGATGTTTGTTCACAAGCCAAGTAAAGCTCGATTTCCAAGGAAGGAGGTAAGTAGGAGCAGAGTGGGTGATAGAGGGAAGTCCAAGTTTGCAGAGGGTAGGGCTGATGGCAGTTTACTTCAGTCTCATTTTGCTGCGTTGGTTGATACGGATCAAGATGTGGGTGAGGATTTCGAGATGATTTTGAATTCTAAGAGTAAAAGGGGTGAGGCTGCTTTAGATCAGGACTTGTGTTCGGCAGAGGAGGGGAAGCTTCTTGTGCAGGAGGTGCTTTCGGCCAAAGAAAAGGATCAAGTCAGAAAAAACAAGAAAAAGCTGGCTGGAGGGAAAAAGTGGGCTGTAGTGATGGGAAGTGCTAAGCCCATATCTCTTGGTCAAGGAAAAGAGGTCCATGTTTCGGGTGTGGAATTAAGAAAGGAGAAAATTCTGGGGAGTCATAAGGGGGAAAAAGATAATCTTGGTGGGTCCCATAGAGAGCATCGGATTGTAAGAGGGAGCATAGAGAATAATGGGCTTTCTAAAGTCAAAAAGCAAATAGTGTTGGATAAAGATGAAGAATCACGTGGTGAAGGAGAAAAGAAGACTTTGTCGGTTTCTAAATGGAAAGGCAATGGCTCTAATTCAAATTATACCAAAAAGCATAGTGAAATGGCGCTAAGTCCACCCAAGCACGTGGAGAGTTCTATAGAACAGCAAGTGATGAGCTTAATGACACACTCAACGTCTCAGCTTGTAGTAGAGGTAATGCTGGAAAGTAAACCTCCTGACGGGTAAGTTTCCATGTTTAATCCAAGATGCAATTTATATTTATTTTCCTATGATAGTGTCATCTTGGAATTGTCGTGGAGCTTGTGGTAGAGCTTTTCCACGTATTTTTAAAGATATTGCTAAGAAGTATGATGTTAATGTCATAGGGTTATTAGGCTAAGGGTCAGTGGCAATAGGGCGGATAAAATTGTGAGAGGTCTGGGTTTTACAGATTGGTTGAGGATTGAAGCTACTGGGTATGTCGGAGGTATATGGGTATTATGGAATAGTAGGGATGCCCAGGTTCAATATATTACTTCTAATACCCAACTCCTTCATTATAAAATTACCGAGAAGAATAACCAGGATCCAATGTTGGTGACTTTTGTTTATGGGGATACCAGTGTTTTGAAAAGGAGGGAGTTATGGTCATCTCTTCTGGCTATTAGTACGAATGCCAATATTCCTTGGCTTGTCTTTGGTGATTTTAATGCTATTCTTGATCCCAGAGATAAGGAGGGAGGAGCAACGCCTGTTCCCAGGTCTATGCACGACTTCTATAGTTGCATTGATGGTTGTAACCTGAGTGTTGTTCCAGTAGTGGGGGACCGTTTTACTTGGGAGAAAACAGGGGTTAAGGAGAGGCTAGACTGGGTCTTCTGTAACTTTGAATGGGAATTAAATAATCCTCAAGCCAAAGCTCACCACAACCTAAGGTTCAAGTCTAACCACCATGTAATTGTAGTGGCGGATAGACCTCAGAGTATAGACAGGAATAGCGGGAAAAGGCTTCAATATCAAGCGACGTGGTGTATGGAAGAGGGCTTCAATGAGATTGTCCAGTCTTCTTAGGAGGGAAAGGATTGGCTTCAAGGAAGGCTAGGCTTTGTGAGTGAGGTAACAAATTGGAATGATAATGTGGTAGGGAACGTGGCAAGAAAGAAGAGAGAGATCATCCGAAGATTAGAAGGAATCGACCGTGCAAGGTGATCTAATGGTAGTCAAAATGGTTTATTTAGACTGGAAAATCAACTTTGGGCCAGGTATCACAAATTTGCTTTGCAATAGGAGTTAATCTGGTTCCAGAAGTCAAGATGCAAGTG
The DNA here is from genome assembly GCA_963242795.1 of Inga leiocalycina. NCBI lineage: Eukaryota > Viridiplantae > Streptophyta > Magnoliopsida > Fabales > Fabaceae > Inga > Inga leiocalycina. The sequence goes on along the minus strand of OY725330.1, from coordinate 62,664,615 downwards.
GTTAAGTGGGGGTGATAGAAATACTAGATTTTTCCATGCCTGTGCATCTGTTAGGAAGAAAAGGAAAAAAGTTGAAGCTCTTTAGAATGAGGACGATATTTGGATCACAGAGGAAAAGCAGTTAAGGAATATGGCTTTTGAGTATTTCAAGAAGTTATTCACGGCAGAGAACCTATCAACACCCTTTTCCCCTTGGCCAACTCGATTTCCATCCTTGGATTCTAACCAACTAGAGTTTCTTCAAAGACCAGTATCCCCTATTGAGATTAAAAACACTGCTTTTATGATGGGAGCATTTAAGGCACTGGGGCCAAATTGTTTCAACCCTCACTTCTTCCAAACACAATGGAACTTGATTGGTCAGAAGGTATGTGACTTGGAGATCAGGATTTTTGAGTACCCAGAGGAGACCCAGTCTGTCAATCAAACTAATATAGCCCTAATCCCCAAGGTTGACTTTCCTACATCCTTGAGGGATTTTAGGCCTATTTCCTTGTGTAATGTGAGTTTCAAAATTGTGATTAAGGTGATAGCTAATAGGCTGAAAAACATTATGAACTTCCTTGTGGCTGAAAATCAATGTAGCTTCATCTCAGGAAGACAGGGTGTGGACAACGTTATCATGGCTCAGGAAGCAATTCATACCATGAGAAACAAGAGAGGTAAGAAGGGGTTTGTAGCAGTGAAGATAGATATGGAAAAGGCCTATGATAGGCTTGACTGGCGTTTCCTGGAATTTACTCTACATAGCTTAGGATTGAGGAATGAATTTCTTAATCTAATCATGCAGTGTGTCTCAACCACCACCATGAGTATTGTGTGAAAGGTGTGGTTTCAGAGAGCTTTAAACCCTCGAGGGGGTGAGACAGGGCGATCCGTTGAGCCCTTATTTATTTGTGCTTTGCATGGAGCTGCTGGGACAACTAATACACCAGGAAGTGCAGTCGGGGAACTGGAAACCTTTGAGTCTGAGTACCACTGGTCCACCTATATCTCATTTATTCTTTGTAGATGACTTGATGCTATTTGGTGAGGCCACATCTCAACAAATGGATGAGATGAAGAACGTAATGGAATTATTTTGTAGGGTGTCTAGTCATAAGATCAATCTTCAAAAATAAAAAATGTTTGTATCCAGAAATGTCCATTTTAATAGGGCATATGAGATGAGCCAGAGTGTAAGGATTGGGTTGACAGCGGACCTTGGGAAGTACTTGGGGTCCCGCTCCTACATAAGAGAATGGTCAAAGTGACTTTTGCTCCTCTGATTCGGAAGGTTAAATCAAAATTGGCAAGCTGGAAAGGGAGATACTTGAGTATGGCAGGGAGAACGGTCTTAATCAAGTCGGTTCTATCAGCAATACCGCAGTATCAAATGCAATCAACTTTGATTCCAAAAGGAGTTTTAACAATTATTGAAAAATTAAGCAAGGATATTTTTTGAAACCAGCAGGACGAATCTAAGAAACTTCATCTGATAGCTTGGGATGTGTTGAAGAAAGCGAAGACTGAGGGAGGTTTAGGGATAAAGGACCTTCAAAGCCAGAATCAAGCCTTCCTCATGAAGCTTTGTTGGGGAATGATCATGAAGCCTGAAGCTATGTGGGTAAGGTGCCTTTGTTCGAAATACTCATGCGGGTCGACTAAAGTCCCTTAAGTGTGAAGAAGACATGATCAATCAGCCGTGTGGAGTGGCATAGTTGCAGTTTGGGAAGAGTTTAAACAGGGGCTAGGTAGACTCCTGAAAAGTGGGAGATCCACTCAGGCATGGCAATACTACTGGTCTCCTCTAGATAGACCACTGAAGGATTATGTTGATAAGAATGAAGATTTGGTGGATATGGATGCCTGTGTCAATTCCTTTGTAACTCAGGAAGGGGAATGGGACAGAGTAAGATGGGAGAGCTTCCTCCCTAACTGGGTCGTGGAGAAAATCATGTTGGTCCCTCCTCCTACAGGAATTGAGGAGAATGTTATCTGTTGGAGATCGGCTTCAGATGGGAACTTTAGTGTTAAGTCAGCATATGACAAAATTTACCATAAGCCAGAGCAAAGCCGACAATCTCACTGGCGAACTTTATGGCAATAGGGAAGTCCTGAAAGAGTTAAAATGTTTATGTGGCAAGTATTCCATAAGAGATTACCAACGAATCAATTGACAGCAAGGCATAATCCGAACGTCCTAAACACTTGTCCCTTTGAGTGTGAGAGTGAAGAGAGTATCCTCCATATATTGAGAGACTATGAGCAAGCCAAGAGAGTGTGGTTTTTTATAACTAACCATAAATACTATACTATGTTCTTTTCTGGCAATTTGTAGGAATGACTTAAATGGAATTTGCAAAATTCCCCTGGAAACAGGAGGATGGCTAGATGGCCATGGCAAAAAGTGTTCAGTACCATATGCTGGCTCCTATGGAAGAATCGATGCAGCTGGGCGCTTGAAGGGAAAGCTGACAACCCAAATCAGATAGTTCACAAATGTTTGTATCATCTCTTTGAAGGACTAGAAAATGGCAGCTTCCGTCACCAGATTTTCCAAGCACCAGATAGGGGAACAGACCGCTGGCAACCTCCAGATCCAGGATATGTACGTGTGGATGTAGATGGGTCTAGAGACAACAACGGACATGCGGCTTGTGGTGGGGTTATAAGGGACCACCAGGGCAACTGGATGTGTGGATTTCAACAGAGGCTAGGGCACAATAACTCGGCGGCTGCGGAAATTCATGCGATTCATAGCGGACTTCAGTTATGTAAACAGTTGGGTTTTACTAGGATCAGGCTCTTTACAAATTCTTTGCAGGCTATTCACCTGTTATCCATAGATGGTGGCTCTACTCACCCTTTGTTTGATGTCATCTTAGAGACTAGATCCCTCATTTATAGGGACTGGGACTTGGTGATCACTCATGCCCACAGAGAGACTATCCGATGAGCTGACTATCTAGCAAGGAAAGCTCAGTTGAGTAATCAAGAGTTTTTGGTGATAGAAATGTGCCCGGTGGAGTGCAACCAGTTTTTTGCGATGGAATGTGGTGGAATACCACAAGATCATTCGGTGATGCAGACTTCTTAGCATTCTTGTAATTCTTCAAGCTTTGCTTGTCTTTGTACCCAAAAAAAAAAAAAAAAAGAGAATTATTACTATGAAATTCTAAAAGAAAATTTGAATTAAAAAAAAATCTGACCCAAACCGGTCTACCAGCCAGTTGGCCAGTTTCCAGTTCAAGCCAGCTGGTTCAGTCCACGTCTGATTTCCTGGTCGGATATTATCCTCCCCAGTCAAACTGACATTCTCTAAATTCCAATGGTGCAGTCACAATCCCCTCATCCACGTCATCTTAAACAACTTAGAATTTTAGTCCGTACGTCTCATTGTTTCACGCAGACCCGTATGTACGTTGGAAGCATATGAGTTTTACTTTTTTTTTGCCAAACATACGAGTTTTACTTGAAAACATATCATGCATGCGGAAACAATATTTCATTCGTGTAACGCAAATTTTGAACTACGATTTGCAGCCACATGAGTGACAGTTTATATGGTTGGAGCTCTTTCGTTCACGACTCGTATATATGCCTCCAGCTAGTTGAATTCCATCATCTTTCACTTTAACGTACTGTAGATTTGGACTCTGATTATGTTTCTTTGGCCTTTCTGTTTTTTCTTTTTCCTCTTGCTTGGGACTTTGGGATTACATTTTCGCAATTCAAAGTTAATATTTTTATACCATGTATGATTTTTTTTCTAATAAACGTGCACGTATTCTTTCTATTATTTTATTCTTCTTCTTATTTGTTTGGATTTGATTCCAACAGTTCATATTTATTTATTAATTTTTTTTAATTTTATACTTTAATAATATTTTTATACAATATTAAATTTGAGTTATCTAGATTTAATTAATTAGAGAGTTCAGACTTGTAAACAAAAAGCGATGGACTGAGAAGTGAGAGTGTGATGAAGAGAAACCATACATAGCATATACAAATAACTAAGCTTATATATATATATATATATGAACAAAGGAAGGGTATCGATTAAACTCATAAAGTCTGAAACATAAATCTATAGACTAATGCATATTGTCTAGAAACTAATTAAGTTCATGAAACCATGATATGTTTGATGCTAGCTGGCTACTTTTTTTTTTTTTTGGCGAATACAGTTGATGAAAAGAGAAAAAGGGAAAAAAAAAAAGTCTAAATGAAGTTTAAGATAATGTAATTTAGTTGAAAGAGGCCTGATTGATTATAAACTATCTCCAATCATCGCAGTCCATGAGGTGGTGAGTGAGAGGACAGAGCAAAGCTGCAAGTATATATCTCATCTGATCTGCTTCTGGTAAACTGAATTATAACGGAACATCTTCATGACATCGATCCATCCCTACAAAAGTACAAAAGTTAATATATGTCATTGTTATTGTTACCAACCTAAGATATACACCCACACACAATTTATTTATTTATTTATTTTTATAAAAAAATAGTTGGCCTTTTCTGTGTTGAATGATGATAGAAGGTAAATAGAGCCGGGAATACGGGCCAGCCCTTCACGGGCTTGGGTCCAAACAGGCCAGCCCATTTAGGCTCGCTTCCTAAAAAACCCCCAATTTTTAAAGCCCGTGGCCTTATAGGGCTGGTCCTTCACGGGCTCGGGCCTAAACGGGCTTAAACCCATTTTAATTAAATTTTTTTTTTTAAATTTTACAATTTATTTATTATTTTACCTTAAATTGAGATACATTATTTACCTTAAATTAAGATACATTATTTTTAAAACTCATATAAATTTTTAGTTAAAATAATCATCTAAAATCCAAATTAGCCTCTTTTTTAAAGTTTAAATGAATAAACCATTGAAGAAAATAAAATAAATCAAACCATTTAATAAGTGTTTACTTGTTATTAATACTTTATTAGGTACTTAGGTGTCTTTCATATTGATAATTTGATATAATAATATTATATATATTAATTTATTTTTAAAAAATATTAAATGGGCCTAAAAGGGCCGGCCCTTAGGCCTGCCTCCTGTTTTAACCTCTAAATCATAAGTCCGGCCCTTAAAGGGCTCGGCCCTAAACGGGTTTGGCCCGAATTCTCGGCTCTAAAGGTAAACCCAGTTGACTTATATATTATGATGTGGCAAATAATAGTAAGGTTGATTAATGCATATCATGACAAAATTTAAGGTTCAAGAAGCTAATGAGGGGAAAACTATATATAAATAAGCAATTCTTCTTAAACATACATTTTATAAATATTATTATGATTTGTTTAACTTACAAAATTATGGTTTAATAAGTTATCATTAATTTAATGTATTTTCAATTCAATATATTTTAATTTAAAAATATTAAGAAATTAATTTTTACAATTTATGAATTAATTTTCACTGATTTTGAATTAATTCTTACTTAATTTTATGAATTGCCGATTCATTAATTCATTCATCATGCGCAGAGTGATTAAGTTGATATATGTAATGATTCATTAATTCAAATGTAATGAAAACTAAGAGAAATTGCAGGCAATATATATATATATATATATATATATATATAAGAGAAGAAGAAGAAGAAGATAGAGGAATACTCCATAATTATGAGATAGAGTAATTAGACAAGAAGGGCAGAAAGTTGGTTGGGAGGGGAGGGGAGGGCACTCGTGACTCTGAGAAATCAAAATCAGGATCAGAATGAAGATATAAACAAAAATGAAGAGAAAGTTGAAAAGTAGAAGACAATAGAAGCAACAAAGTACTACTGCTCACCACTGTCCATTCCATGCAAGACAACTTTGTCAGAGCCCACCATTCCACTTTTCCCATTGCTTCTATATTCACTCCTTTTTTTTTTCAATTAACTAAGTAAAGCTACCTTCCTTTCACACTCACATTTCCAATGAACTCTCATTCTACCCGATCGTCTTTCTAAACCATCCTCAAAGCCTCCCAATTTTCTAACTTAATTATTGTTTTATGTTGCTTAATCGTTAGTTCCTATTTCAAAATTTCATAATACTAATAGTTTCAAACATATCAAATCCTTCTAACTAATAAAATTTCTAAACATAAATTTTTCATCGATAATGATATATTTTTGTCACACTTCTATATTTATATGTGTGTGTGATGAAAATTAAAAATTTAATTGTATTCCAACGATAATTGTCAACTAATATCTTGTTTTCAAAATTTAGTGGGTATTTATTAAATTTCATTATCATAAATTAACTATTATATATATAATATTAAAAATATAAGTATATGGAGATGGAAAGTGGGATTTTCCCCGAGGGTCATTTCGTTTCCCCACCTCCTAGAACATGTAAAGTAACCTACTTTTTGGACACACTTACCGATGGAATCAAAACTTTAACCATCATATATCGTAATCAAACACAGAGCGGGGCTGGCAATTTTTTTCGTACCTTGTACTTCGGTTTTTTTCTCGCAGCTTCATCATCGACTTTAACTGATCACTGAAAATTCCCTCTACCACCTCCGAAAGATTGGCCTGATGGCGCAGCATTATTATTACTATTACCATTTCTTTGATGATGAGTCTCCATAGTAGAACCCAAGTCCATGAACCCTTGTTGATGATGATGATGATGATGATGATGATCTCTGGGTGATATTCCTCCACTCATGCTTCTCACAATTTGCCCAACACCAAGAAAATCTCGAGTTAGCCTGTCAGATCCTACGGGTAGTTTCAGATCTCTTGTGTTTGATGGGTTGTTTTGTTGATGATGATGATCGTATCCTTCATACCCACCAACAGAAGTGAATGTGTTCATCAAGTCTTGAAGGTTACTGCTCTGATCGTTGTTGTTGGTTGTCGACGACAACGACGGCCCTCCGAAAATAGCGCCATAGTTTGCTCCGACCAGCTGCTGTGGCGGCAGCGGCCTGTTGTTGCTGTGGTGGTGTTGATCGGAATTGGATCCGGTGGTGGTGGAGGAGGAGCTCCCGAAGCTTCTGAGAAGCGAGGCTGTGGTGCTGTTGTTGCTGGAACTCGCACCGATTTGAGCGGCCTTTTGAAGCAGCGCTGTTGCAGACATGTGAGGGATACCGCTGCTGTTGATGCTGTTCTGTAGAGATGTGCTGAAAAGAGAAGGAGCACTTGAGCTTGTGATCTGGTCGGAGAAGAAGTTGTTGTTGGGGCCGCCGTCCACGTGTCCTCCTCCTCCGGCGGCTTCGGATAAAGAACTGTTATTGTTGGTGGCGCTGGAGAGGAATGGAGGAAGGTTGAAGAGGGTGGCACTATTATTAGGTGCAGATGTTGGAGAATTGCTACTATTGTTGTGATGATGAAGATCAGAAAATTGCATGAGTCCATGGAATTGGTGCTTGTTTTGCTGGTGATGATGATCATGGTGGTGATAGTTCTGGTTCGATTGCTCTGCCATGAAGAAGGCCGGAGGAGAAGCAACATTGGCTGCCATTTGCGGTGGTGGTGGTCTAATTAAGGATGGTGGAAGAAGGTGGTCAAAATGGCCTGCACGAGCGGCCGCGGCCCGCAAAATGTCGGTGCTGGGTTGGTTGTTGGGGTGGTGGTCATGGACGGCGGCGGAGAGGTGGGAGGCCACCTGAGATAAGCCTAAAGCCATGTTGTCACTTCCATAGAGCTGGCTCCCATTAATCAAGCTGGAAGGTTGTCTCGCACTTTCTTGAGCCAGTGCATCACAAAACGCCCTGTGGGTGATAAAACTGTCTCGCCTGCAAAACATATCAATGCTTGATTATTAGTACTCATAATCAGTTAATTAAATAAGTTTTTTCAGAAGTAGATTATTATTTGACGGAATAAATTCAATTATTCGAGAAAATTAAAGGTTTGTTTATTTCAAGGATATAATTAAACCAATTAATACGTTAACCAGATCAGTTCTTTCCAAATACAAGGTACACACATATATCAAGCAAAACAAACAATACCTTTCACCAGCACAAAAATATTTAAGAACTATAAGAAGTTGGGACTTGCCTTGTCCAAATATAGTTCCATAAAAATCTTAATATGCACCGGTGCAAAATTTACGTGCATTGATGGAGCAAATATATATAGGTGTAAGAAAAACTATATAAATAATATAAGAGGTTATGTATTTAATTATCTCCCCAAAAATTATAGTTTGGGTGCATTCTTTTTTAATTGAAGGAGTAGACACTAATGGTTACTGGCAAATTAAACCTGCGACCTCCCACTTTTTTTTTTTGGTTGATATTATCATTTGATTTCCCGTTCAGGGTTTGATCATAGTTACCCCTCTTAATATAAATGCCTTCTTTAATATTTAAATTTGAGATCTAAGGGGACCTTATCTACTTATAAGAGGAGCTAACACGACACTAGACTACAATACAAGACTATTCCCGTGACACTGCATGAATGAAGAAACCGAGTCCTGGAAATGAAAGTTTGAATTTTGGTAGGAAAGAGAGAGGGAAAGAAATGGAATCATTGATTTTTTTTTTGTTGTAGGGCAAGTCTTTATCTTGAAAAGGAGAACCAGGGTACCTGCAAGAGCACAGTACTGAGCACATCTAGCCAACCCATAAGAGAACAAACATGGTAACACCACACCACTACACACATAAACACACGCGGCTATGGCCCCCCACACAGCATATAGCAACACGTGAATCCGAAGAAAATAGAAAAACCCAAAAAAAAATAAAGGCCATGGGCTAAACCCGCACAGTTCCCAATGTAAAATCCCCAGAGAGAGAGAGAGAGATGAAGGAGAACAAGATGACGATGATGCTGTATTTGCTTCGTGTGTTTCTCTGATACCCTACGACCGAGGCAGTTTCCAAAGATAATTTCACGTGGGAACTATGTTTCCTTCCATTTCCTCTATGCCAACGTACCCAAAGAGATTTGAAACATGACAAAGAAAGCCTTACGAGACAAACAAACGACGCAGAATCTTTTATATCATCAAAAGAAAGCATCTACCCCTCTTTCTTCCCTACATACTCTCTCTCACTTATATCTACACCTAGTAATCCAATTAATAATCCTAACTCTCTGTAATTAAATTAAGTTATATATAATTAATTAACAAGATGATGATGATGATGAATATAAATTACCTGGAGAAGAGAGTGCCACAGTCGCACCTGTATTCTCTGGTACCACAAGTCTTAGAATGAGCTTTCCAATCAGACTGAACGGCGTATTTCTTGGAGCACTTTTCGCACTTCCATTTCTTCTCGCCGTGTTTTCTTGAGTAGTGTTTCTTGATGCCGGTGAGGTCACCGAGAGCTCTAGAAGGGTCATGGTGGACACATGTGGGCTCAGGACACAGATATACCTTTCTCTTTGGCTCTTTGTTTGTCTTCTGCTTTAGCTTCCATGGTAGGTTGTGTCCTCTTCTGTGAAGTTGCAGGTTCTGTTCTCTTTGAAACCCTTTGTTGCATACCTCACATATGAACCTGTTTGTCGCCATTAACGTCTTTGGAGATAGAGCTATCACCTCTGCATCTGGATCTGTACATTTCTCACACCCAAAAAAAAAAAAAGCCAACCCACAAATTAATTAATTATAACAATTAACTAAGTGACTAATAATCAATTAATTAATCAGATGAGAATTCTTCAAACATTTTGGCTTAATTTTAAGGAGTTATTGACAACACTCATACTGCAATTCGTTTCGGTTAGAGACTTTAGGGTTTTCTGGGATTTTTTAAAGAGGTTCGGAAAAGGAGGATAAATTGAATGAGTATCTGAAATGGGGGGAGAAACAAAAAAATCAGTTGACGGATTTTAGGAAATTTGATGATTAAATTGGATAAATTAAAATTAATTATTGGGATACTTGCTTGGTGTTCCTGGTTGGTTTCTCTTCTTCTTCTGGGGTGGTGCAGCTGCGTTTGTTGATGAAGTTGGAGTAGTTGATGAATGCTGCTGCTGATTCATCGGATTCTGATCTCCTCTGATTGCGAACAGCGACGCCGACGACGAAGATGCCGCCATATCAGATAGCATATATATATATATATGTCCTTCTTCTCCTCCTTCAAGAAAATATATTAAAGTAGTCTACTGGTTCAGCTGGGGATATTCAGTTTCTGCTTCAATTCGGCCTTGTGAAGCTATCTGAATTCTTGAAAAGCCACATGCAATTCTGAAGCAGATTCCGAAAAGCAGGTAATTCAAATCCGTGCAGGCTCTAATAATGATGAAAAGAGGAAACATAAAGAGGAAGAGATGATGAAGGAAAAGGAAATCAAACCCTCCATTTGGGCACACTACTTGATATGAATTTTCTTCTTCTTCTTCTTCCGCCTTTGTCTTCTTCTTTCTTTATTCTCAGCTGGTTTGGCTTGGCTTGGCGTACTTTATAAGCCAATATTTGAAGCCAACTGATATATCACTGATTTGGTGTCATGCAGATACACCAACACATAAGCACTGAAGAAATTAAATTTTATTGCTGTTTATGTGCTTCCTTATTTTCCTCTCTCTCTCTCTCTAGTTCCCTGCCCTCTTTTTCCCTTTTCAATGTTTTTTCCTCCAGATTTTGCTCATTTGTTTCCTGCCATAAATGATATTCACAAATATGAAAAATTAATTGGAGAGAGAGAGGGGGAGGAACACAGAAATGATAAAAAAATAAAAAATAGTGAGATGAGAGAGAAAAACCCTGCGAGTCGGTGGACCCAATCACAGCCACAAAACGACACAGTATGTGTGAAAGCAGCATGAAACAGCTACTACACCACTCTCTCTCTCTTGTATAGTATCTTCTTACTCACTCACAGACAAACTTTCTCTCATCACCGGGCCCCACACTGGTCCTCACACCAAGATTAAAAAAATCAAATAAACAACAAAAACTGAAGCGAGGTGATCAGGTGAAACTAGGACTGTAAATCCCAATACAACACAAATTTATAGCATGGAACCAAAGAGGGGAAGAAATAGATCATATTATATAATATATATTTAATTAGCTTTGAGAAAGAAAAAAAGAAAACACCTGAAGCATGATTGGAGAAATCTGAAGAAAATTGGTCTGAATTTCTTGCTCTGTGGCAGAGTTTGTGTACTATTACCGTTTCTAGTCACTGACATGGGAAGAGCGAAAAAGTGGTCTCATGCTCAATTCATCTGCTGGCTGCCTGCCTTTGACATCTAATGTAATTCATTTTATGACCTTCTTCTTAATTCTTTGAGCCTTTATATATATATATATAAAACCTCCTTTTCTTTACATAATGTTATATTTAATTGTCACAATTAATTTTAGAGGATATGGGGGGTTCTTTTCACCTAAATGCATGTAAGAAAAATTAAATTTAAATGATTCAGATCTCATTTTAAGAGTGACGGTGGTCAACCTTTAAATTAGCTCCGAATCCGAAAATATGACAGGCTGCTTATTTGAATTGAGATGCTTGAATTTATTGATTTGGATTTTCAATAAATGCACAATCGTAAATAAAAATATATTAAATTAAAAGCACATAGCGACAGACAATATTTAACGTTAAAGATTTCTCAATCTTTACCAATACGTGTTGGTCCTAATGAAATAGGCCATATATTGTATGGGGTCTCAACTTTGAATCTGTGTGAATATAGAAAATAAACTAATTAGCACAATGTTACAAGTAAATGGTATTAAAGTAACCCAGGTCTTGTGAGAGTCTTGCCCACAAAGCAGGCTAAGTTATGGATAGGGATGGCTTCATTTATTGAAATGAATTTTCAATAAATGCACAACTTATAATTAAAATAAAAATATATATAAAAACACATGTCAACAAACGATATTTAACGTTAAAGATTTATCTATATTTATTAATAAATATTGGTCTTAAAAAAAAAAGATATGATTGTTTAAACACAATGTTTTGATTTTGAGTATGTATGAATGTAGAAGATGCCTTTAATTAGAACCATTATCCTTGTTTAGAACCCAATCTGACTTAAATCCCAATTATTTGAAATCAAACTAGGCTTTTAGATACCAAATGGTTTATTAAAGCAAAAATTTATCTATCTTTTATTGACTGCCCTATAATTTATAAATATTATAAATGATTGTTCTGTTCATTCACCTCCGGAATATACATGAGATATGAGATGATATAAACATTACAATACAACAACAATAGATATATGGATCAAATGTCGTCATTAAACTCTGTCAAAAATCAAATCTTAGAATAAATTGTTAATCAAGAGATCTCGTTCAATAACTTTATTGAGATAATTATACAAGTGCTCTCATATATTACACAAAGTCCCATATAACAAGGCAAACTATTCGATCATTACTTGTAAAGCTTGTTATAACTTCTATAGGCATATATATATATAGATATAGATGTTAAATGTATTCAAAATATAGTCATATCACATTTTTGTCTACACATTAAATATGTATATGCTGCTTTGTTTCAGAAATTATTGGTGGTTTATAAATTAAAATTCTTATGTTTCATGCATGTATTTGCAATATGCAATGGCTGGCTAGGAGGCTGGTCCATTCATTTCTTTATATAAACACCAATGTGCCCTGGCCGAAAGTCACATCAAGGTGCGGCAAAAGAAAGGGCGTTTTAGTCATTATGCATTTAATAAAGTGGGAAATCACAATCAGAAGACCCAAGAGAAGACCTAATCCAACCACTATGGATAAACAAATCGTACAGAATTTTAAGAATCAAGGTGCAGTTGATAAGGTTGGAACATGTACATGAATGATCTAAATCGTTGATTAGCTACAAATAATGTGAATTTTGCTATTTTTTAAAAAATGAACTATCTGCGCCTAATTTAAATAATTAACTCCGATCAAATGTACAATTAATTTTTTTTGGTAAAGGTGCATCCAGCACCCCAATATATTTTTGGAGGTGCAATCAGAATCCTAAAGTATTTTTGGAGATGCAATTAACACCCTAATATATTTTGGAGGTGTAATCAGCACCTTAATGTATTAAAAATGAAGCAATTACACCCCTTCACTAAGAGAATACTAACTGTTTGCTGACACACTTTTTCCTTTTCTCTTTCATCGATCTTCAATATGTTCATTCCTTTTTTTAGTATTTAAGGGTGGAATTTCACCCCTAATGTATTAAAAATAGAGTAATTGCACTCCTTCGCTAACAAACAGAACATTAACTTAAGATTTGGGGTTTAAAATCGATGAAAGAGGAAAGGAAAGAATGTGTCAGCAAATGAAGTTAATATTTTATTAGTGAAGGGGTGTAATTGCTTCATTTTTAATATATTAGGGTACTGATTACACCTTCAAAAATAGCTTAGGGTGCAATCACTTTAGGGTGATGATTGCACCTTCAAAAATAATAAGCACTCTTAAAAATTTTAGGATGTTGATTGCACCTTCAAAAATAGATCGAGGTACTGGATGCAACTTTATTCTTTTGTTTTTCATCTGGGTTAAAAGAGATTCAGGCATAGAAAAATGTAGGTTAATTCCTAGCACGCCGGTCACATTCGTTCAAGAGACAAGTTAATCTTGACCGTGGATTAGGTTGGAAAAAATATTTGTCAACTAGATTCTTTGGGAATTGAGATATAAAAGGGAACAATAGAATAAAGAGGAATGTGTGCTTTTCGGGATTTATGAGGTATTTGATAAAGATGGTTAATAGTATTATTATCAACTTCTTTATTATTCCTAGGAAGACAATTCTAATATACTTTTTATTCCATTTCAGATTCAGCAGGGGTAGCTGTCATTCTTTTAAAATAATTTTATTACAGGTTAACCATCCAATTATCTCTCTCTAACCCTGTGCGTGTGTGTGCGTCAATACCAATATATATATATATATTGAAGAGATAAATGTTTGATTTTGAGTGGACGGCATAGGTCAAGTAAGGACAGGTTTTTAAGCATTATCCCCTAATTAACAACCATATAATCTATATATTGCAGCTTTGTATTGCCACGTAAGAATAAGAATTCTGGGAGGAATAATACTCAAATAACTTTTTTCTCAGTTCCTAATCACAGTTCATATGTGTATTACTAAGAAGGTGAACATCCTACAGAATATAGGAGCAAAGAGCAGTGCAATTCTTTCATATATTAATATATCAATATCATGTTAATGATGGATTAAACTATACTCAAATTTTATGTGTATTACAATCTAAGATTGTAGTCCTATGACACTAACAATATCGACTTTGTACGTATGCCTTTCTTTGGGAGAGAATGTATTTTTATTGCCTTTATGAATTATTTTCTTTCCTTCCTTCATGTATTCATGCATGTTCTTTTCTTCTGGCTAGGTAATGATCAGTCGAAGTTGGCAATCAAACTTCAATGGAGTAGTCGTACGTACCCAGAAATTTTTTGGACTAATTAACTATATTTGTGCCTGTTTTTATTTCGCATCAAATTATTAAATTACTTGCCATATTTGAAGAAAAAAATTATTTGGCACTAGTTAATTGGTTTTCACATGAGATCTAATTTAGTGCAAGAGCTCAGGGACGGAGGCAGGATCTTATTTTGACTGAGTTCGAAATTGAAGAGCATATATATTACGTGTCCGATCTTAAATGCAGGAGCTAGTTAAATGAATTATTTTATTCTTAAATGTAAGACATTGATCCATTTTATTCTCCTTAATTGTAATTTTTTTAAAATTATTCCTATTGATTGAATATATTAAAGGGTTTCCTTCAAAGAGTAGTTCCAATGCAAATTAAATAATTAATTAAAGAGGGTGTTTTAGGGAAACCAACATACATTTTATACAAATAATGAACTTCACTGATTTTTTTAATATTTGCAAATTAGTCACATAACTCCTACAATTAACTATCAGAGTAATATAAAGTGGGCATAAATGTTTGGAGAGGCCAGAAATGTGTAACATATACTTATATAATACTAAAACAAATTTTGATAACGATAAAGTTGTCATGTGTTAGAGTAAGTACTTCTGACAATTAGATATGCCAAATTCTTAAATGAGGATGAATCGATGATATTTATAGAAAGCATTCTAAAATTGAGAAGGATGCATTTGGCCCAATTTGACCTCTTGTGATTAGGTGGCAAACATACATAACGAAGAGTATCAATTAACTTGTCGTGTTGAAGTTGTTCAATTTTGAATAGTTCCATTGGATAGTTCTCACAAAAAATAGCTTAAAATAATTTTAGTGTCAATTATTTGAATGAGCTAGCAGGACCACTAACTGATGAGAATCTTCACAATTTTTAGCCTTCAAAAATCAATTACGTCAACTAAGTTTGGGTTGTATTTGGTAATTAGTGGGCTTGTTTATAACACACCAATTGGATAGAGCCTTTTTTTTTTTTTTCAAACTCACTTATTCCAATTAATAATAAATTTAACTTCTAATTTTTAGGGAAACTAAGTCTAACTATTCTGATTCAATTTTTTGTCTCCAGATAAATCAACCAAGTCTAGCACAGTATGTACTTAAGTCATAAATTTTTTTTAGCTTAAACACACACCCACATTTAAGGAATGAATTGATCTATTTTTTCATACAATATTGTTATAAAAAATTGAGTCTGAATTGAAAGGATGTGGGGTACGACCACGAGGTATGAATATATATCCCTATCAAAACCCAACTGTTAGACTATTGATGAGGATATGTGTTCTCTATCTTAAATACGTGGTTCAAATATTGGAAAAATATTTCAAAAAAAATATTTTATTAATTAGACTAAGTCGTTTGGCCAAAAAAAGAAACACAAAAAGAGAATATGTTTATGTGAATGATACAATCTTCAGGGTCCACCTGATTGAGGATAAATAGATATCAGAAATTATTAATCTTTTTGAAAAGTATGAAATTCTATTTATTTGATTTAGTAAAAGTTTTAACTTCTTAGAAAGATAAATCAAATACCTCCCTCATATAGAAAAATGCATGTATTGTTTACTGTTTAGAGTAGTGATTCTTATTGATTCAAGATTAATATTAGTATTTTGGTTGGGGCACAACATATACATAGTTTTAATAAGTTAGTTTGTGATGAAAACATAATTCACTTTATTTATTATGTTCTCTTGCTATAATATAATAATGACTACTTATTTAAGTACGTAGTGGTTGTATTTGATATATAATAATATGACATATAAAAATAATTAAAGTAAAGCCACATAATATTTCCCCATTAATTTTTTTATTTGATATTCATGGAGGAGGAATCATAACTTATAAATTAAGAAAAGGAGTGTTTAACAATAATTTTTCAGTCATCATTTTCTTGTTTGATTCTATTGTGTTCTTACTCTTGCATGCATAGTTCCAAGACACAAGAAACCAAATAAAGAAATTAAAAACAAGTGGTGTGTATAATAATAAAAAATTTAAAGAGATAGCTACTGTTTCATTGCCTCCAGTTTAACAATAAAATATGCAACCTTTCATCGAAAAAAATTAAAAATAAAATATGCAACCACATAATGATAACAATCAAACAAATGGCAGTTAACTTGGTCAAATAATTTAATCAGAAATACGAAAATAAAACCATATTACACAATTTAACATATAACTAGGTATTCTCCCCCATGTATTGTACGAACTAATAAGCATTATTTCATAATATATCTATGATTTGGTTTTGGAGAACTATGTCATTTATTATAAGAAATTTATGCTATTACGCGTAAGTTTAGATTTTTTCAGTAAAAGTTTTGAAGTTTTTTGAAGATTAAGTAAATGTATGCTGTGTGTTGGACCTATATAAGATTCTTACATTCAGTTTGAGCAAGGGGATTCTATTTAGTGAAAATGACATTAAGGTCCCAATTAAGAAAATAATATCATAAAAGTCTCAAAATTTGTTAACGGTAGGTCCTTCACTTGTCAATGGTTGCTCTTTCACTTGTCATTGACAATCTATGGGACTTTTATGATATTATTTCTTGTTATTGGTACCTTGGTGCCATTTTCTTTTCTATATATCCTTTTGTCCTTATTAGTTTATCATTTGGTTGTTTGATGTACATGTCTGTAACGAAGCATGTGGCATATTTATTCTATTATGAGGATGGAAGTAAGAGTGATGGCAATGCAAAGATTGTGTTTTGATGTAGCAATTGAAATTTATTGGGTTTATTTTTATTAATGGAGCTTTTTTTACATTTATTCATATTGTGTTCAATGTGACAACATTATTAAGCTAATAGATGCTATTGTCCACCATATGTGAGAGGCATGCCTTGTTAAAATTTTGGAAATATGTTTTGTTATGAAATATATGATCTTTCAAATGTGTTGGGTCACTTTATATTGATCATTTGTCAAGTACCTAGAAAATTTTTAAATGATACAATTGTTTAGTCAGGAACATACGATAGGGTCTTCTTGTAGGAAACAAACTTCATTAAAATACGTATAATGTAATGAGCCATATATCATTTTGGGCATCTATGTTATTAAAATGATCTTGAAGAACATTTGTCATATTGTAGTATTTTCTAGAGCAAAAGCAAAATGAGTTGAAAGATTGCTTACATGTGACCATAAACATGGATCGTACCACTTATAGTCTATGGCATATAGGTCAATATTTATAATTTACAAAAGAATATGAAAGGTGTACAGTTGAGAATCAAATATACTTGTTTCACTTTTTCATTTACTGTTTATAGTTAATATTCAATTATCTTTTCATTTTCTGAACGATCCATAATTGGTATTTAATTGACTTTTTAAAGATGGCACTCTACTATTCAAGGGAATGTGAAAGGACGTGGCTAATATAATACTTTTGGGCTTCCCTTGAACCTTTAATTGCCCATATTATGACTCTTTATAGCATTCATTTTTTGTTGTTATTATTATTATTAGTGGTCAATTGTTGTTTAGCCTTACTTGAAGAAAACTGTTAATTAACACCATCAATGCTAATTCCTTTATAACAATATTTCAATGAATGTCGTTAGTAGCAAAGTTTCTACAAGCTTTCTATAGATATTAATAGATAATAGATGATAGAGACTAAATCCATTAATATTTAAGCTTTAAAGACTTAATAATAAAATTTTTGAAATAAAAAAGGCATAGTTAAAATTGGAGCAAAATCACAAAAAGAGAGTACTGTTTCCTTTATATATATATATATATAAAAGATATGACGAAACTCAATCACATATATAATAAAGAGTTATTAAAATTCGTACATTCATCATACCATATGATTGAACAATTACATAGTTATAGTTGAAGAACCTATTACACTTGAATAATATAGGAAATGTATTAGTTTTTTAACATAACATCACTTCTAATGGCGGAACAAAAACCTTGCGTAATGAGGAGTGCAAATTAAAACTCAAGGGTATGTGGTCCAAATTTTAAGAGCGCAGAGATGCAAGTAAATTTGCTTAGGAGTGAAAGAAATAATTATACTCGAAAAAATCATTAAAAAAAAAATGAGAGCAAGAGGCTAGATTGAGTGTAAATTATTTTATGTTCATTTGTTTAGAACAAAAGGACACACACATGTAGAAAAGCAATTATAATAAATATAAGACTATTCTCGGATAATTATAATTACTAAAATAATAAATATAGGAATTTAGGTAAAAAAAAATGATAATAAAAAAAACCCCAAATCAAATTATATCTACTATTATTAAAAAGGAGGGTGATGGTCTATTCAGATTCAAAAGAGCTGTATATGCACAAAGAGGGTGATTTAGTGATATTTATTGAAAAGAAAATGGTAGAAAATTGATTAGTTGAAATTTTGTTCTAACATATACACAAAAAAAAGTCATTGGATGCTCTCTTGAGAATGATAGATCGAATAATATGGACTTCTCTAAAATGGTATATAAAGAAAGGCCAAAGAGAGTAAAATGATGTCATGCGATTCATATAAGCAATGTTACCAAATGGGATGAAACTTGTTACTGTTGTTGTACATGTGTCTATACATACTTAAAAGGTTGCTAAAATTAGCCTTGGATGGCTGTGTATGAGAATAAATATTTGAGTGTCGTGTAACTAACTACAATTAATCCCATATTATAAGTATCTCAGTCGTCACGTAACCAAAAATTGAAAGAGGTCAAACCGTTGCGAAGAGGGCATTTACAGAGCCACCATTAACGAGCCTCAACACTTTCGGCACTTTCTGCATCTTTCATCTAATTATATATCCACCTCTCTCTTACGGATACATAAATTAATCATTATCACTGAGTTAATAAAGTACCGGTATCGTAATTTGTGGACAAAAAACAAAAGTACTGGGATAGTAATTTAACTAACCATGATTAAATTTACGTCTCCTGAATTTTACTATTTTTTTAATAAAAAATCTCTAACAGTTTTGACGGATTTTGTCATGGGAAAATATGATAATTTAGTTCAAGGAGAGATTGATAATTTAACTCTACAATGTTTTACAAGTCCTCTACTCCTCTTAGCTTGTAAAACACTCTATAATTTAGGATCAAAGTTTTTAAAGTTTACAACTCATCCGATTAAAATTGAACATGCTTATATGTAATTTCTCAGCCAAAATAGGAGGGATCAACAAGTTGGCTCCGCACACCGAATTTCGCTATCACTGACCGACTAATGACGCGTGTTGAGGCCGTGAAGTTGTCATCCACAAACCTAACTAATGGCAAAGTAACTATCATCCTTCTTTTTTTTTGGTCAAAACTATCATCCTTCTTTCAAAATAACCTATTGTGACTTTCATATATATCCTGCAGCTTTAAGAAAAATATTACACATTTATTGTAAATATAAGATATATTTATCTAATTTGATTAGATTAAAGAAGTTAATTAAGTTAGTTTATATAACATGTATTTTCTAAAATACTATAGTTTTCTTCCTTAATTCCTTCATCTCCGCCTGCTCCTTTTTTATTATTATTGAGAGAGCATCAATAGGAGTAAATTAGGAAAAGATTGATAAACACTACAAAAATACATTGAATTTTCGATGAAATTTGCTACGGAATCAGCTTTTCTGACGAAATTTCCGATGGACTCCATTCCGTCACTAATAGGTATGTTACAAACAAATTTGAAATTTTATCAGAAATTTCCGACGGAATGGAATTTTGTCGGAAATTCTGACGGAATTCCTTTCCGTTGCAAAATTTTTTTAAAAAAATTCTAATTTTTTTAAAAAATTTCTAGATGCCATGTGTCCGCATCTCATAATTCTTGAAAATGCCTCTCCTCCTGTTCGAACCTGCGACCTCAGGTCGCTGATGCCTTCGCGCCTGAGTCTTTGCCAGTTGTGCCGAAATGAACCTGTCATGTTATTACATATTATTATATATATAATATTATCATATATATATTCATACATATAATTAATTAATTATATCCCTATATTTAATTATTAATTAAATATAATATTATTAAAAATAAAGAAAATTTTAATAAAAACGTAAAAAAAATAATTATATATTTAATTAAACAATTTTTTAATTAAAATTTCTTAATAAATAACAATTTAGTATTATAAATATTATTTTTAATATAAAATTATAAATATAATATTAATAACGTATATATTATTTTTAAATAAAATAAAATAAAATAATAACTAATATAATAATAATATCATAAATATTATTTTAGTAGAAAATTTTAAATATAATATGAATAAATAATAATATAATTTTAATAATTAAGGTTAAATAGAATTATTTAATAATTAATATTTTAATTTTATAAATATTATTTTTTTAAAAATAATAAATTTTAATTTTTTCCGACCAAAAATACATCGGAATTGGTGTTGGAAAATTGACAGAAATTCCGTCGGAATTTTTTATGAAAAAAATTCCGTTGGAAATTCTGTGGCTAAATTTGCTAAGGAAAATTCCGTCGAAAAACTTTCCGTTGGAATTTGAGTATTTTTTTGTAGTGTAATATGAAAACTGTGTCTTATATTCAGGACTGAGATTAACTCCTCAAATATATCTTTTATTGAAGACCGGAGGAGTAATTTGTATATATGTTGAAAGGGCTCTCTCATCTAACACGTTAATTTTTTGGGATTGAACTTTCCATTTAGTATGTTATTGTAGCAGAAGTGTTTTTGTTGAGAGTCTCATCATGGAGGTCTTGTTATCGGCAAGAGGGATACTACTATAAAAAAACACAATAAGCGGTGCTTATTTTTAAGAATACGATGGCACTTGGGAAGCACCATAGCTTTCGACGCCATAAAAGAAAGCTATGCCACTTCTTCAATATATGGAAGCGCCATAGCTTGTTCCTTTTTTTTAAAAAAAAATAGTTTTCTATGGCGTTTCCTCAGGGAAGGGCCATAGGAAGTGTGGCATTTCCTATGGCGCTTCCCCATAGGAAGTAATATGACTTCCTATGTCACTTCTCCAAAGAAGCACCATAGGAAGTCTTTTTGTTTAAAAAAAAAATAATTTTACATAATTGTTTCCTTTTCCTAGTGAAACCCTCTGTATTTATTGTCAAAATCCATAGCAAAATGAACAAAACCAAGCCAGAATCAAACCAAATCAAAATGAAATAACTCGAAGTAAATAACTAATTCATAAAATCACTACTAAATGTATTTAATTACAAAAATTGTAATGTATAACTAATTTTAAGTGAATAAACACACATATAAAATTTATGACATATTTTACCTTTAAAAAAAAGAAGAAAAAGTACGGACTTAAGCTTTTGTATATAAAAAAAAGACTTACAAGCTAGGGATCTTCTGTATGAGATCAAGAAGAGAAGGGAAAAACACATGGGAGATTAAACTTTGTACTGCAACGGAAGTAGGGGGACCAATTGTACTGCAACAGAAGTAGGGGGACCAAGGAAACTTCTACTTGCTGTAGTAAAAGAGAGGAGGGAGTAGTGGGGACAATGGCAGCAACTTCAAATTAGAGAGAAGGAGTGCGAACCGTATTATATAGGAAGAGGGGAGTGGGAAGAATGATAAGGAAAGGTGGTGAGTGGGGATGAATGGATAAAGAGGAGGAACCAATGTAGTGGATATTTAGGATAAGATTATAAAAAGTGGAGAACTGAGGGCGTACGAAAAAGAACATATATGGTGGGTTGGGCAAATGTTTTTTAAAAAAATTAACCTTGTAAGGCGCTTGCACAAACAAGTACCATAAAAGACTTTAAGGAAGCTTTGGCGCTTGCCTAGACAAGCGTCATAGCTTCCCTTCATTCAAAATAAAAAAAAATTTAAAAGGGCCTTTAATGGCCTTGATGAACCAAGCGCCATTAAAGGCTAAACCTCCACTTAATTTTTTTAACGAATTCAGGAAAGGTCATTTCTTAAATTTTTATTTTATTTTTAACGCCACACTTGTGGTGTTGAATAATTATTAATTTCAAGGCCTTAGAATGTGCTTGGAAGCCAAGCGCTTTCTAAGGCCCTTTGAATATTTTGACCTCACAGTGGCCTTGAGATATTCAAGGTTACAATGACATCTTGTATAGCGCTGAATCAAGTAAGCACCATACAAGTCCTTGATTTTATTTTTAAATAATATTAGCTATGGCGCTTGTTAAGCAAGGGTCATAGCTGACCCTTTATTTTTTTAAAAGAAAAATAAATGCTTTGTATGGCACTTGTTTAGGCAAGGGCTAGACAAGTCTAACACTAGCTATAACACTTATAATAGGAAGCGTCATAGCTTCTATATTTAAAAAAAACAATTATCTATGACGCTTCTTTAAAGAAGGGCCATAAGAATAGTGCTACTAAATCCCTTTTTTGTAGTAGTGTGAGCTATGTCAAGTGAAGCATCATGAACATCTTAATAAGTTCAAAAGACTCTATTTAAACTTGTCTTCCTACTCGGAACATAACCCTTATCATTCTCCTTTGGAATATGTTACACTACTATAGATTTGACCGTTTATAATGCTTAATACATAATGGAGGTTACACAAGGATATATAATGCTTAAACGTAATGGTTAATTATGCGTATCGTCATATATTGCGAGGTAGAATTCACGAAAATACAAAAATAACGGTTGTAGCTAATAACCGTCATTTATTTAGTGATAAAAATGATAGTTCTTAAGAAACAACTTTCATGTAATACTCACAAACGATTAGTCTTCCAACACCTATATCAGTGAAGACAAAACATAATGGTTTTCAGAAACAACCGTCATCTAAGGATTTTATAACCCTTCGTAACATTTGGACCTTCAATGTTATAACTCATAACTCTTCATAATCTCATTAGACTTTCATAAGTCATAAATCCTATCCCTTCCTTATCCATTAAACTTCTATTTAAACTCAACTATTCATTGACCCTAGTGATTCTTACTGTTTTTCTTTATCAGCCTCCTCCTTATCTCCTTCATCATATTAAGATCCCAGGGAACTCTTCCACTGCCGCCACCCCCTCCTCCTCCTCAAGGCTTATTAGTGGAACCAAATGGCTTAAGTAAAAATTAAGGATCCTAACCACGTCGCCTCCTCTGCCATAGCCAGTGCTTTCACCCCATCTGCCAAGCCATCTATTGCGCTGAATGACAAGAATGACATAAGAGAAAAGAGCATTGGGAAAAGGTCTTATTGTCATGAAGAAGGTCTAGAAAGCAAATTAAAAGAGGGGGGAACTTACTGTGAGATGGAACATGAAAGGACAAATTGTGAAAACTAACAAGTTCATTAGCTACCTTGGCACATTGTTTTTGGCCTTGTTAGATTTCACAATTTGTTTTTTCTTGTTTCATCTCACAGTAAGTTTTCTCCCCTCTCTCTTAATTTGCTTTCTAGACCTCCTTCATGACAACAAGACCATTCCTCAATACTCTTTTCTATTGTACCATCTCACCATTCGGTGCAATAGATGGATTAGCGGAGGGGGTGGAGGAACTAGCTGTGGTGGAGAGGGCGACATGGTTAGGATCCTTAATACAAATATATAGTAAAACTCGTCACTTAATACAAGACCATACAAATAAATAACGGTTGAGTTAATAAAATTAAGTTAACAATGAATTTAAAAAATTGTCAAATATATAATGGTTATTAAGAATTAACCATCACAATTTATAAAATATAGTACTCAAAGACACGACGGTTTGATAATCCATGAAACCCTCTTTATATAAACGTCCGAAAACTGAACTCCACTTCTCTGCTTCCATTTCAACTTCTCAAAGCCAACTTTTATTTTAACAAAACATTATGGACAAACGCAAGAGAACTTTTGATTAATCATATGGCAAAAAACCAAAAGATGAACTCCCTCTGCTAACGAGCATTGAAAGTCTCATCCACGCAAACTATGAGCTCCATCATATGTTCAAGGTTTATATGTGAGAGCAAGGACATATGGATTAGTGCTTGAAAGAACTTACCTCTCTCATTTGTTCTTTGAATGAGAAGGTGGACAAGTTATTAGAGAATGAAGAATTTGATGATACATTAAATTCTTAAAACATCTCCGAAACATTTTATTTTTAGTTTGTTTATTTACTTTATCTTTTTTTTGGTAAAATAGTGGTTGCACAATCAACTACCAAAATTTAAAAAAAAAGGTATATGCATTATGATTATTAAGTAATAACCATCATTTATTAGATTACCATGCAAATACATAATGGTTGTACTTTGTAACCGTCATATATTGTCTCACAAGATAGGCGATTCTTATAATAAAACGGCATGAAACGTTATATGAACAAACAAATGATTTGACTTCCAACTTCATATCAGCAAAACAACATAACAGTTTCTCTTAAATAACCGTCAACTAAGCAGTTCCAATCTTTCCCCTTCCCCAAGCTCATTATGAGAATACATTGTGCTTCTTCATTCTTCAATGATGAGTACAAGAACAAAGTACCCTTTCGTTATCCATCACTGCACGTGACTGCTCCTCTTCAGCTTCCAACGTGTGCAATAATGGTTCAAACACCTGTCACTTCCAATCTATATAAATTCCCCATTTTCTTATGTTTATCATACTATTTCTTCTTCATCCTCCTCTGTTGTTTCAATTGCCAAGATGAAACGCTTTGCTGAAGACTTGTTATAAAATCCACAGCATCATCCTCCTCTTCCACCTCCTTCTCCTCCTCCACAACCTCCACCACCTCCTTCTCCCCCTTCTCTTCCTCCAAAACCTCCACCTCCACCTCAAGTGGAGGCCATGATGTAGCACCACATAAAGCATTGACCATGCTGTAAGGAGGCTGGCTGGATATTTGTCAATTATGAACAGGAAGCCCAATCTCATTCTTAATGAGTATGAGATTGGTCACCATGATCCTGATATACTCTTAGATGATTCAAGCCACTCCTCTGGTGATAAGTAGCGTGAAAATGTGAGGTTTGTTGCGAATTTACGGAACTTTTGATTCATTCAAATTGAAGGAAACAAAATTTTCTAAATTTGTAGCAAGCTTCAAATCATCTATTAGGAAACTAGTCACCAAATCGAGGATGATATTTTTTTTTTATAAAATATAAAAATGTAATTATCTAGGCCCTGACTGCCCAAAAAATTAAAAAAATAATAATAACACACCTCATGGTTATTATTAACTAATAACCATGTTACATGTATATGTTAAAACAATGACATAACTCACGATTATTAAAAAAACCGTAATAAATATAATCAAATAAATAATAATTTTATCAATATAACCATTATATAAAGTTTTAGGCATGAAAACCCAAAAAGCCCTACCCTCTCTCTTCTATTTAAGTGTATGACAATGAATACACTTGACACTTAGTCTATTCGAATGAAACCCACCAACATCGTAACCCTACACTCCCATTATCTTTTCTGGCCGTCAAGAGTCATTTTTTGTCAAACCTCACCATAAAAAGCCCTTGTTTTACTTTTTAGTGACTGTCAAGCGAGTTGCTTTTGCTTGCCCTAACTCGCGTTTTTGTCATTCGTGAGCCCTAGCTAGGTTGCATTCCTTTGATGCTCTGTTCTCCTTATTCGATTGAGGTGCCTTTGTGAAGTCACGACACCATAAAGCATTCAAGGTGACATTAATTTTCTTTTGTGAAGTTATGTTTTTTTGGAAAATATATTATTGCTCTGATTGAATGTTCATTTCCTGTTACGGGAAGTTGTCAACCCATTGCTTGAACTAAAGGTTCCTACTTTATTGATGTTTTTTTGTGTAACTTCTAGAGATATGAACCCTAAGAAAAAACATATCTTTTTTGGCAGTATACATATCTCCCAAAGTTACTTCAAAAAGTTCAATAGGGATGTGATATGATGAATAAACTAGTTCAGTTTTATCAATGAGAGTCATACATGAACAAGTTCTATGAATAAACCACTTCAGATGTACCGAGAATCATGCATAAACAAGCTCTGTGAATAAATTAGCTCAGGTGACGTATTGAATTGCTTTTGTGAAGTTATGTCTTTTTCTCAGGAAATCCCATATTGCTCTGACTAAAGGTTCCTCTCCTTTTTTTTTCTATTGAGTAGGTGGCACCAAGTTAAAAGCTATGAAATTCAACATTGTGATAAACTCTTAAATATGAGAGTTTTTGAGCTACTTGCTCTCGTCTATATATATATAATAGAGTAGTACATTCCATATCGAATAGCCATGTAATTTGGATGGATCAAGATTTTTTAGACTTTGTGGCTAGAATCAATTGCATTCCTGATCTATATACATAATAATGTAAATGTTCACCTATACCTTGTGTCTATTCAACAATTAAACATGGAAAGCAAAGGAAGATGGGGAAAAACAAATATCCCTATCAGAAGGGCCGCAAGGGTTATGCAAAGACCGAGTTCAAGGGTTTGCATTCCCCTCCACCCTTTTTTGATAGGGGTATATGTTTTTTCCCCAGAGTTATTTGCTTTCCAGAGGTTAATTCCTATAAAGGGATAGACACAATTATATATAGATCACCGGTTACATTATCACTTATATATGCCAATAGTTGCTATCTCACTTGAAGATCTTATATATATCCATACATCACGATTTCTATAGTAGTGTTAGATTCATCATTAAATTATTGCTTTCGTTCAAGCAAACATAAATAAATAATCCATCCTTATATATTCTGTTTTTTTTCCTAAAGTGGAGGACATCATTTCCATATATTTATAGAGTTAAGATGCAATTTTATTCCAGAAGTAACCACTCAAAATTGATGTGTATTTGAAAGATTTTCAAAGAACAATTTTGCTCCGGAAGTAACCAAAATATAGCCATTTGCCCCGGGAGCAATCAAAATATAGTGATGTTGCCCTTTGCTGTTAAAAATATTAGCGGTCAATATCAATTTTTTTAAATAGTCAAGTTATTTTTTTAATGGTTAGAACGAATTTGCTCCTTTTTTAGCACTCTCAGGCGAAATTACTCCTCGAAAAACTTTCAGATACTCAGCGCTCTTAAGTGATTACTCCTCGAAAAACTTTCAGATACTTAGCGCTCTTAAGTGATTACTTTTAGGGCAAAATTTCACCTTAACCCTATATTTATATAAATAATCCTATGTGGTGAGTGTAATTATCACAATCAGAGAGAACCAAAACTGATTATGGTTCCAACTCACTCACGATTACAGAGTGATCAGTATTTGTGAAACAAGTGGCTTGTGAGTTATAACTTTTCTAATCACAGCGAATTGTCGTTTAATTAAACTGAAGTACATCCTAATAATAATTATAAAAAGGATATTGTATGCCAAAAATATAGCAATGAAGCTGGCTAAAACAGTAGATATTTTGGAAAAAGAAGAAAACAAAAAAGAAGTAAAACAAGATGCAGTCTGGTACAAAGTGTGGAATAATAGATTGGGCCTATGGTCCTTGCGGCTTGGAAGTCCAATAGAGAATGTGACACCTTAAAATTTACTGCAAAAAATTATCTGAAATTATAGTAACTTAAACATATATTTTATTTTTATCATTATTTTTTTTCTTAAAAGTACGAAGAATATTTTCAAACTACAAAAGCAACTTTTTTTTGCGATTCCATCGTTTTTTTTTCATTCAATGGTATCACGCGCACCCAAAAAAAAATTGATAAGTTTCATTACCTTATGTATCACTTCAAAACTTTTCAGTTGAAAATGATTGGAAAGTTTTAAAAAAGAAAGAACACTATAAAGCTGATAAATCTCTAATTTGTTTTATATTTTTATATTTTGTTGGAGTTTTTTGTCATAATAATTGAGCTTAAAATGCCTTTATTATGATTAATTGTGATTAAAGTTGTTTGGATGAAATTAAGGTTTAAGGTTAAAAAGGGGTGTGTAGGAAAAAATAATAATAATAGAGAGAGAGAGAGAGAGAGAGAACCGATGTACCGGGGCGAATCCATGTTCAGATTCGGGTCAAGGCTCCAATGCTCCATAATTGTGCCCACACAATTATTAGACTACTAGAGCCTAATTGTGATTTGCACAGCAGATCACCAGAACTAGAAAGATGGTAGGAGAGAAGAGAATTGTCAGAAAACTCAATGGCGGGGCGAATTGCAATTGAGGAGGCACACCCTATTTATAGTGGTTTATGGAGGCCACTAATTAGGAAACGTGTACACTTATTCTTGCCCTCCAAGACAGCAATTAAATTAATTGATTCTCAATTAATTTTCTAATTATGGTGATTTGTTCCTTAATTAACAAGTCCATAATTATTGCTAAATTATTTCCCAATCTGCAATTAATGCTGATTTTATTCTTATTTGATTAGGCTACTTATATCCTAATCAAATAGTCCAACCCATCAAGGGCAGACTTGGACCTAAAGTCCAACAGGGTGAAAATGTCATATATTTCATGATTTACCTTAATTGATTGATTTTTGGAAGGCTTAAATATACTTTTGGTCCTTTATGTTCACATGATATTTCATTTTAGTCCTTTAAGTTTGTAAAGTACACTTTTAGTCTTTTAAACTTAACACCGTTAGTTTTGTATAATGGAAAATGCTGACTCAGCAATTTAGTTAAATGACTGTGAAATTAAGTACTAACAAAGCATGCTTAAATTTTAATATTTTAATATATAAGATTTTTATATTTTAAATCCTGTAAATTTTAGAAAGGTTTAAAATAAAAAATCTATAATCGTTCTATGGTTTTAGGTCTAACTCATCCCTAACTAATCATCTCTACAGTCGCACACATATCTCTACTCTGTTCCCTGCGAGGAATAACAACACAAATATAATCCAATGGTAAACTACCATACATGGATTTGAATCCGCCTCATAACAAGGTACATGACACTGCCAATTATATGAATAACCGCACCAGTGGTACTATTCGGAAACCTAATATCGAATGCAAATCCTCTATATTGCTGCAATGTTTGAGCAAATCCATGATAATTGAGAATATTGGAATCACCACACTCCTCTGTACATACTTCATGGATTCCGGGTTCGGTTTCTCTCATTGTCCATTTTCTCATAATCCCTCGTAATCTCTAAATCATGTCCGTCCAATCAATCTAAAAGGTAAAAGATGAGCCACGTCATCAAGTTATCACTCCTTTCACTTTTCTCTCCCCTTCTTAATCAACAGTCCAAATGGCTCCTCTTCCAAATCAACGGTTTAGATGGGTCCATGAGGGATGATGAGAAAATGAGATGATGAGAGGATCTGCTTTCATGGATTCCTCGAAATGAGCAGCCATGATCTCATGATGATAGGGTTTTTAAAACCGTAGAGTGATTATTGAGTTTTTTATTTTAAATATTTTTTAAATTTACACACTTTAAAATATAAAAATATTATATTAAAATATTAAAATTAAATTGTTGAGTCAACATTTTCCGTTATACAAAACTAACGGCTTTAAGTTTAAAGGACTAAAAATGTACTTTACAAACTTAAAGGACTAAACTAAAACTTCATGTAAACTTAAATGACTAAAAGTATATTTTAGTCTTTTTGGAATATAATTTATTATATTTTATGTTTATTTTCTTTGGAGATCAATTTAGGGAAACTTACAGAAAATGGCCAGAATCTTTGAAAATTACAGTTCTCCCACAAACGTTTTGAAATTTATAATTTAGTCCCCCTACAAACTTTTAAACTTTACTGTCAGGACTTCTCATCACAAAACACAGCGTTTTGCATTGATTATTTAGGTCTGATCTTCTTGAGACCTGAAGCCCCGACCCCGTGAAGCTAGAGGGATCAATGCTGGGTGTTGCACGCCACGTGATGCACACACTACTACAAAAAAGTAAAGTTATGGCGCTTATAATTGTATTAACTGTGGCGCTAGAGAAGTGCCACATATCTGGACGCCACTAAAAAAATACCCTCCTGTGGCGCTTGGTGGAGGAAGTGCCACAGGAGGGGGACCTACTGTGGTGCTTACATCAGCAAGCGTCACAGGAGACCCCCCCTCTTGTGGCACTTCCTCTAACAAGCGCCATAGTAGGGTCCCTTTTTTTTATTTAATCTTTCTTTCTTTCTTGTGGCTCTTTTTTATGCTTCTTGATTGTGAAGCTTTATATAAAATGAGTGGCTTTCGCGCTTGTTTATCATCTCCACAAATTGTCAATCTTTCTATTTTATATTTCAACCTATTATATATATATATATATATATGATTTTCACATTTAAAATTCAAGTTCCCCAACAAAAATGTTCTTACAAAATAATATATTTATTGTCATTTCCCCAACAATAATGTTCTTACATTAATACTCTCCAAAGCTAACATAAAAAATATCACAATACAAGAACTTGATATGTGAACACAGTACATCAACAACTAATTAAGTAAATTAAAAGATTACTAAAAAACGCAAGCTTGTCGGCCATAAAATTTAAACAAAGCAAAAAGGCAAATGAAACAAGCTAGGTTTTCAATCTTTCCTATTAAATTAGGAACAGAAAGGCAAACGTTATATGACAGTTTATCTTGACTAAAAGAAAATTAAATAAAGCAAGCTAGAATGAACATTCTTCTTCTTACAAATCTATTAATTGACCAGCGCAGGGAGTAGGGGACCACGTTGGTGACGCTATCTTGAGTAACGAGGATGAGCAAATGTGAGCTGTGGAGTGTAGTGGGGATCAAATGGAGTGGGGTTCAAAAGAGGAAGAGAGACAGAGAGTATGAAGAAAAGGAAACAACTAGGGAGAGGAGTGGGGACAGACGAAAAAAAAATGGAAAAAGGGACAAGAGAATTTAATGAAGAAAACGAGTGTGTGTGTTTGTTGTGCAAGAGAAAGTGATATCTTTTACAGGGGGAGGGGCGTCAACGCGAGCTGAGGAAGAGGGAATAAAAAGGTAAAAGGGAGGGAAAAGATAAAAAGTAAAGTTAAATGAGGGAAATCTGATTGGCGGGAGAGTTGAAAATTCACATCCAGCCAATTGTAGCACTTCTTTAAAGAAATGCCACAACTGCCTTTTTTTTTCTTTTTCTATTTTTTTTAAAATTTTGGGGACCAAGGGTGGCCCTTGCCAAGGCAAGCACCACCCTTGGGTGCATACCAGCTGTGGCGCCTGGTCAGTTGGACCAACTGTGGCGCTGTCCTGACAGGCGCCACAGTTGGCCCCACCAGCTGTGGCGCCTGGTCCACCAGGCGCCACAGCTGGTCCCTAAAATTTTAAAAAAAATAAATAAAAAAAAAAGGGGCAGCTGTGGCACTTCTTTAAAGAAGTGTCACAAAATGTGCACCACTTTTCAACCATTTTATAGTAGTGACACCCTTGCGCACCCATTTTTGGGCCCTTCCCAACTATATATTTTTTATAGTTATCTAAATTATTAAATTTTATATGAAATGAGTGATATTTTAATATTTTATAGATAAAAAAGGAAACTGTTTTTAGTTTTTTATGATTTTTCATAGATATTTCAGAAAAATGGTGTAGTTTTCTTTTTCACTTTGAGCAATGAATTTGGAAAAATCATAAAATTTTAAAAATAAATTTATTTTTTACTCATAAGTTATCAAAATGTCGCTCATTTCATATAGAATCTAGTGATCCGAACAACCATAAAAAATACATTTGGAAGGCCCTAAATGGGTGCGCAGCAACCACCCCTGATCCAAAGCTAGGGACGCTGCGTGGAGAACCGGACTAGACCTTCGAACCTTCCTCCACCTTGGCCTTATTCTTCTTCTCTCACTCCATCCACCATTGTCACCGGTGAATCTTTATTTCACCACCATAATCACCGACGACTTCTTTCCCTAACACCTGAAAACACAGTGCCAACGAGCTCTTGATCGGGAGACCAAAAGCAGAGCAGCGACCCAAACCTTCACCATTGTCAACTTCTCTCCCCACCACACTTCACCCTCACCGTCCTTTCCACAACGCTGGCGACCCCTCTCCATCTCAAATACAGTTTCAGCAAGAGAGGAGATCATATTCGAAGAGTTCAGACCAGGAGGTGTGGTGCCGCAAGCAGGGGTAGATTCTTCACCATTCACCATCACCGTCGGTGCTCCCTTTCTTGATCACCACAGTTGATGGAGTCATATCCTCACCACATTTCCATCTCTATTTCACGCAGTCTGTGGCTCCCGCTGTTTCTTCTCTATTGGCACCCATCACCTTACATTTTCACCATTAATTTCGCTTGCCGGTGTTGTTCTTTAATGGCTGGAATTTTGAAAGTGTTTGGTGGAGTTGTGATGATAAATTGCATGGGATAAATTCCTCTTCCTAATGAGTTGATTCTTGAGTTTGGAGCTTCCTAGGAGAGTGCTCTACAATGTAATTTCTATATTTAATCATATAATTTATATTAGTTAAATTCTACGTTTAGAGTTTAATTAGTATATTGAATTGGAGTCTTGTATTTTGATTCCATGCATTTCTCAAGATTATATATGTATTTGGTTTTAACTTTGTGCATTTGACACTTTGAACTTAATTAGTAGCAATTTATTGTGTATTGGCTTGGTTAAGCTTATGCTTGAAGTTGCTATGAATATATTATATCTGTAATTCAAAGGGCCCTTGGTTACTTATGGCTTGCATATTGTTAATTCTATTGGCTAGTGATAAGTATATATTTTATAATTAAATAAGTATACATTCTGAGATATATCTGATTAAATTTATTAATATTTTATACTTATTTAATTTTCTTTTATGTATTTTTCAATCTTTTAATTAATTATAGATAAAGGATATTTTGATATAAAATTTACTCATATCCTAATTTATTTTGTAGGAGGTCCTATAAGATTCAATTGAAAACAAATATCAATATAATATATCTATATTATATGATAATCGATA
Organism: Inga leiocalycina; assembly: GCA_963242795.1. NCBI lineage: Eukaryota > Viridiplantae > Streptophyta > Magnoliopsida > Fabales > Fabaceae > Inga > Inga leiocalycina. The sequence continues at coordinate 62,631,368 of OY725330.1, read as the reverse complement.
AAAACAAAATAGATAAACCAAGATATTGTGATAGAAACGCACATAGGGAGGCAATATATACCTATATATGCTAGGTGTAGTAGCTAGAGTTTTGAATTGTGCTTCGGTTAGAGAAATTAAGTCTTGTCCGGTGTGAGAAATTTAATTCATCTAATTCAATCTAGCTCAAAGGGTCTTTTGGTTACTTTTGTCAAACTAGCACACTCCCATTATCTTTTGAAGTAAGGATAGATAAAATTCATTGTTCTATAAGGTTTTCATCAAATGTCAAAACCAATTGCCATTTCACTCCATTTTTATTCTAAAACTATAAAAATATTTTTTTAAAGCATTTCATTTTGATTGCAATTTAGTTGTTAGATAAAAAGCTCAAAATCCTTTTTAACTTGTTTTATACCAATCATTACATTTAGCTGCTAAGTAATTAATAAAAGTCTCCTCAAAAAACAATATGGAATATTGCACTCTATATTATAATCTTTGGTTAAATTTTGAAGAAGTTACCATGACATAAGCCGACACACTCCCTCAAAAGCTAATAATGTAAGTTGTATTAAAAAATAGGGCATGACTTTATCAATAATAATGTAAATGTCAACGCACAGTATAGTCTATATATAGAGTTAATTAACGAAAGAGACTTAATCACTTAACACGAAAGAAAATAAAAGACAAAAATGCTAACTAAGGGGGAAACAGGTCCAAGTAGGACTTAAGTGTACGTACTCTCTTGGCCTTACGTTGTAAATCAAGTAGAAATTAAAACAATCAATGTAGATGTGAGAATTAGGAAAACCATACATACAGAAGTGTGTGTATAATCATTAAGGTTTTGAAATTCGGACCGGATTGGCCGGTTGGGACAGGAAACCAATGAACCAGTAGGTAAATCAATCCGGTCCGGGCATCAAACCCGGTTTTCTATTTTTTTAAAAAAAAATTGATTTTTTTAATATTTTCTTTAGGAAAACATATTAATAATCCTAAAACATTTAATTTCTTATTGGTTTGGTCCCGGTTTAGCACCGGTCTGACCTGCTGACTCAATACTGATTGAATCATATTTTATGTATGATTTTTAATAATTAAATTGGATTCTAATGCATTTTTTGGGACATTATTGCGTGATTAAGCACCAATTTTAGTTAGGGACAATTGTTTTGAATTAATTATAATTAGGGACAAAATAGTCATAATTTATTAATTATTTTGTGCAATTATTTCTTGAACTTTTGATGCGACCTTGTGCTTAATCTTGTATTGTATGTGTTTGGAAGAAAATTGGAGATTTAGGAGGTCAAAATTAATATTTTAAAGATTTGAAAAAATTACAGAAAAGGGCTAAATAATTTCTGAAATTTACAATTTATTGAAGAAATTTGACGAGGAAAATTACAAGAAATACCCAAATTCTTTAACAATTGTAGTTGGCTCCATTAATATTTCAAAATATTCATTTTAGTCCCTTTTAGAGAACATTTTAAAAGTTTCATTTAGATCCCTAGTCAAAACTTGCGTTTTGACCGGGGACATGGGTTGTTATTTTGGGAATTGGCTACCGTCCTTTTCTTCAAAAGAAAAGGATAGTCCTTTTCTTCATCGAGGCCGTCGAATTATGATCTTAACAGTCCAAATTTAATATATATAAAAATAATATTTTAATAACATATTAAATCTATACTGTTGAGATAATAATCCGATGACCCCGATGAAGAAAAGGACCATCCTTTTCTTTTGAAGAAAAGGACAGGAGCTGGGTTCATTATTTTGGGCTTTGCTGAAGAAAAGAATTAGAGACCCGATAGACAGAGCGGGGGGAGGCAAGACCCGACACATTAATGGGATAAGAGACACAGAGCTGAGAGTATATTAAGAACTGCATCGCGGAGCAAGGGGAAGAGCATCTTCTTCACCTCACATCACTATCATCAACGCTGGCGGCGTTCACCTCCACCACCAACGTCGCTAGCGACGTTCTCAACGTCCATCGTGAATGGAGCTTAGAACGGACAACACAGAAGCAGCAGCGGAGCAGGGCCAACCAGAGAACTTGAGAGAGTGGGAGAGAGCTTGAGAGGAGAGGGAAAGACACAAACAACACTACCACCGTCGAAGCTTCCCAACGTTGATGGAATCGTAGCACATCATCACCATTCTCTATTCTTCGTCAGTTGCTCACACCACCGTTAGTATCCACCATTATTGACCACTTTCACCCATTCTCTGTGACATTCTATCGTTGTCTCTAGTTTCCGATGTGAGTTTGCAGATTCCAGCGAAGCTCTACAGTTTCCTGCGGAGTTCATATTTATTACGCCAGATTCCGGTGCCTATTCTTTCTCACAGTGCCGACCACCTTGTATTGCTCTACACTGTCAGACTTTTACCTTCACACCACATTCACCATTGTGTTTTATCTTCCTTGATTACTCTTCCATAACATCACCATCGCCAACCTCCTCCTCCTATATCTGCTCTGTTCTCAAATCACCATCAGCCACCACTAGCACCATTCCATTATCAGTTACTTATATTCCTTCCATTCTTTCCTCACCAAATCCGTCAGCCCCATTCCCTCTTCTCTGTGAATTGATTTCTCAATTTCCATGGAATTTGGGTGGTGTTTTTGAAGATGCTATGATTGTAATTAAGACTATGAGTGGCTGATTTTCCATTGAGTCTTGATGGTTGAGGAAGTGGCTAGAGCTTCAATGTGCTACAAATGGGAGTTTATTAGTTTTCCATTAGCTCATTATATGTATTAATCGTGATCTATTTGGTTTGATTTTATATTGATACATATTTCTGAGACTTGGATGAGTGTTCATTTATCCTTGTTGGTTAACATTTGTGTTGGATTTTACTTTGATGCACTTGGACTATGTATTGAAATTATTTCCTTATGTTTTAATGAGATTATGCATTGTATGTGATTACTATGGTGTGTGGTTGAATTAATTCATATTGAATGTCGCAATTTTACTCTCATTCAAGAGGAAACAAGTGCATTAAAATGATTTTCGAACACGCATCAAGTGGTTTTTAACAATTTATCTAAGAAATGACTATGAATGTAATAGTAGGATTAGTCATTAATTAGGTAAATTGAACTCAACTCGATTGCTTGAGGTTTTTAATTTGACTTGATGATAAATTAACTCCTAAATTATTTCAAGAAGCTAGGAAAGGAAAGCCATTGGCTTTACTACCAAGATTCATTTCCTCATACCCATCCTAGTTTATAAAGAGTATGTCAAAAATAGTTGCTTTAGGATTTTAATTAAATTGAATTTTTATTTTAGCTATTACTTTGAAAAACCCAAACATGAATAAAACCAATTTTCCCTTATTTTCATTGCATTTGTATGATATTTAAATTACTTAGGATTCAATAAAATGCTCCTCCAGAAGAGAGAACGATTCTAGGTTTGCCTATACGCAATTCTTGGTTAATTTGTCAACTCTTGGGAGATGTTATAAGAGTGTGACAAGTGGCAACTTTTGGACCATTGAATCTTGGTCAATTTGTCAACTCTTCCCTCTCTCCTCTCCTCCCTTAGTTGGACGTTTTTGGGCCTAAGAACTGCTACCTATCATCATCTCCATCTCATCTCTCTCTCTCTCTCTTGTTTCTCCATGTTTGTCCATGGCAAGGAAGAAAGAGAAATGAATAAGGTGAGATTTGGTACATTTGGTGTCCTCTAATGCTTGAATACCATTCATTAATGTTGTTCATAGTTATGAGAGCTTCATTGCTATGATTTTAGATTTGTGAAAGGAGGTGTTTGATGGCTTGAGGAAATTGGAAAGATGAAGAAGCAAGGAATTTGTTTGGGAAAGAGGAAGAGATGAGTGTTTGCTTCCTTTTGATCTATTTATTGTGGTTTTTGGTGGAGTATTGTAAATTGTGAATTTTGCCCTGATTTTGTGGTATTTTCGTGTGGAATGTAAATGGTGGAATTGGATGTTGTTTTATGTCGAAAATGGTGTCATGTTGTGGTATTTAATCATTGGAATTGATTTGAATTGGATTGAACACATTGGTTGCAAAACTGGAAATGTTGTCCAGTGTGAATGCTGTCTGGGCAGTCTTCTCGTGTGGATGTTTTGATTAGGCAAATGATGTCATAAAATTATGAAAATTTCCAATCTTAAAGTTCACCTCCAAAACTTCAAAATGGATATATAATTTGTGCCATTTCGTTTTGGGAACTGGGAGATATGACTGTCCAAAGTTTGGAATTGAAATTGAACACTGTTTTGGGGCAGTAGTGGATTTTGGGGAATTTTGTATTTTTGTGGTGATTTCCAGTAATGTCCCATATTTTTTCTTGTGTATAGGACTTGAATATATTTCATTTGGCTTTGGAATCACCTCATTTTGATTTTTGTGGAATTAGTTATGATTTTCGGAAATTCAGCCAAGAAACAGGATTTTCTTGGCCGCGGCCAGAAGGATTATGGGCTGCGGCCCAAATGTTTATGAGTTGTTTTTGGCTGTGGCTAGTGGATTTGTGGGCCGCAGCCAACCTCCAAAAATAAGCATTTTGGACTTTTAAAAGGTGATCTTTGGTTGATTGTTTCCCAAGCCTTTAGGCTTATGTTTAGACTTTGATTAGCCACATAAAGGCCATAAATGGTAACCAACTTTAAATGTTATGAAGTTGAGGATTTGGAATAAAGAATAACCCTATGTCCTTGCTTTGGTTATAGGGTTGATATTCGTTCTGATCGTGAGTAAGCGGGGCTGGAGCATACGTGGAAAGAGTGTAGGGCACTTACCTCTCTTGCATGCTTTGATATTTGCGTTTGTGTATTGATGCATGTTATTGCTTTGCTTGATTATGTGAAACATGTATGAATGATTGTAGCTCTGTTTCTAGTTATGCTATGGCCATGAGTATGTTGTTGAAACATTCACTACTACAAAAAAGCAAAGCTGTGGCGCTTATAATTATATTAGTTATGGCGCTAGAGAAGTGTCATATATTTGAACGCCACTAAAAGAAGCTGTGGCACTTCCAAGCGCCACAACATTTTAAAATTTTTTTTGTTAAAATACCCTCATGTGGCGCTTGTTGGAGGAAGTGCCACATTAGGTGGGTCTCCTGTGGCGCTTGCTCCCACCTAATGTGGCACTTCCTCCAACAAGCGCCACAGGAGGGTATTTTTTAAAAAAAAAAATTAAAATATTATATATATATATATATATAACATTTATTATTTTCATATTTAATAAAAGTCTCGTATCTGAAGGGACGAAGCATAAATAAAGATATAACTGCATCTTTTTTCTTTTTTTTTTACCTTCCATATATCAATTTCTCTTTTCTTAAATTGTTTGTATGGTTTTGCTACATTTGTCTATGCGTTCCTATCACTAAAAAAAGATTTGCTTGTTAAAATTTATTTCAATATTTCTTTTCTAGTAGTAGTTTCTATAATAGATTTGCTTGTTTGTGTATTCCTATCACTAAAAATAGATCAACAATAATGTTCTTACATTAATACTCTCCAAAACTAACATTAAAAATAAAAAGAACGAAATAGTCTACTTCTTGACATCATAACCAACCGGAAAATTCGACTATAAAAGAACCTGAAAAAAATAAAAAGTAAAAAAGCATAGACACTTACAAATCTATTAATTGACCAGTGCAGGGAGTGGGGGACCACGTTGGTGTCGCTAGCTTGAGTGACGAGGATGAGCAAATGTGAGCTATGGAGTGGAGTGGGGTTCAAAAGAGGAAGAGAGACAGAGGGTATGAAGAAAAGAGAACAACTAGGGACAAGAGTGGGGACGGACAGAACAAAAATAGAAAAAGGGACAAGAGAATTTTAATGAAGAAGACGTCTGTGTGTGTGTTTGTTGTGCAAAAGAGAAAGTGACTTTTACAGAGGAAGAGAGGGACGTCGGCGAGCTGAGGAAAAGAGGGAATAAAAAAGGTAAAAGGGAGGGAAAGAATAAAAGTAAAGTAAAGATGGAAAATCTGATTGGCGGGAAATGATTTAAAAATTCACTTCCAGCTAGTAAAAAAAAAATTTTTTTGGTAATATAAGTAGCTCCAGGCGCCACAGCTAGTGACAAATTTTTTTTTATATTTAACCAGCTGGTCATGTGGTGGCCAACTGGTATAAAGAAAAATTTGTTATAAAGGGCCACTGGCTGTGGCAAATTTTTTTTTAATTATACCAACTGGTCACGTGGTGGCCAGTTGGTAAAAAAAATTATTTTTTTAAAGGACCACCTTGGTAGGCGCCACAGGTGGCTCACCCCAGCTGTGGCGCCTGATTAAACCAGACGCCACAGCTGATCAGCTCCTCCCAATTGTGGCGTCTTTCTTGACAGACGCCACACTTGAGCCAACTAGCCATAGCACTTGATCCACTAGGCGCCACAGCTGGTACTCAAAATAAAAATAAAATAAAATAGAAAAGGAGAAAAAAAAAGGCAGCTGTGGCACTTGTTTAAAGAAGGGCCACAAAATGTGCGGCACCTTTTAATATTTTTGTAGTAGTGATTAAGCACATAGATATGTTATTGTGTGAGCATGAGTTGTATATTGCAAGCATGTTATGCATTAAACACTTATCTTACATGCATATTGGTATTTGTTTCCTACTAAGATTCTCTAGAATCTCATCCTCCCCTACCAATATTTTAGACAGGGTAGGTGGACCGAGGATGGAGCAAGTGGGCAAAGTCAATGAGGAAAGTCAATGAGGACTCCTTCGGGTTATAGATTTTGGTAGTTGGTTATCATAGTTGGGAGTATTATGTATATTTGGTTTCGGATTTGGATATGTACGGGTTGGAATGTGTGTGGATATGATAATTGTAGATGTATTTGAGAAGATTTGTGTAATCCCTATGTGGAAATTGTAATGAGCAATTGTGCCTTGTGTATATTTAGTAAAGATATGAACCCGGGAGTTGCCGGGATGATATTGTTGTACACTCTGATATTTGTATAAATGTGATATTCCGCGTGATATAATTGTATTCAAAATTGAGTATGAGATCAGGTAAATTAGATTTCAAAAGTTATTTGTGAAAACTCTATCGTGAAGATGAGATCTTAAAATAATTTTGTTTATTATTAATCTCTATTTCATTTTGATCGCGTATTTCGGATATAATTACGGAGGGGGTTACAGGGTCCTCATACCGTGCTCATCCAAAAGATGAGCATGACATGCTCATCCTGCAATTTTAGGGTGAGGGCCATTTTTTTTAATTTTTTTTACATATTATTATTTATTTAGATTAAATTATATGCTGCACTCTGAAATATTTTTGTCATCCAGTATCTCAAATTAATTAATTTCTAATTCTGCATTTAGAAATATTTTTCCTGCAACACTAGTAACCTGAAATAGTTTTCTAATAGCACTCAATATTTGTAATATTTTTTTAACACCCGGTATTTAAGCTAATTAACTTTTAGTATATGGAATATTTTTTCAAAAAATAAAAACAATAAAAAAACCCCTTAAATTAGGGGATGAGCATTACATGCTCATCTTTTAGATGAGCATGTGGATTCTATTATATGTGTGTGATTAATATATGGATACTATAAAAGAATGTTTTGAATTTAGAAGATAAAGTGGATTTGAATCTTATAATTAGGACCAAATTCAACCTCAACTAGCTCTTGTATTAAAGACCGAAGACGATATTTATCTAAACAAGTACAACAATTTTGTTCACATTTTATTGGTAACTTAGCAAATATTTTATCAGTCACTCTCCAGACTAAGTGACAAGTTAGGTTTATATTTACACACACACACACTCTTATATTAGGTTTATATTTACACACACATTTATATACAGCCGCAAAACTTTGTTTATTCCCTTTGTACACACTAAATTCAAATTCTGTCATATATATGCTAGAGGAAAAATGAGTGACGATGAAGTGATTGGTAAAATAAGAGCAATAGTTTGTTGTGGAGTTGAATCTGGTGGTGGAGCATTATTATTTTCAGATGGAGGAGTGGTAGTGGGGCTTGAGCATAGTCCATTGATGAAGAATGGTGCCAGAGACATCGTAAAATACGATGTGGGCATGTGTTGGAGTGACGTGTGCAGACATGAAACCTTGTCCATCGTACATGAATCTCACAAAGTCCTCACATCTTTCCTTCACATCTCCCCTCCACGCCTTCGATCCTGCCCCACTCGTTAAATACTGTATTGGACTGCATTCATTCATGAAATATACAAAAATATCATACAAAACCCAAACTAGCTAGGGTTTTCAAACAATGAATATAATGATATATATCTTTTCTTGTCAGTTTTACCTATTCACACTGCTTATATGTTCCAGACAGTGGTCGTGCCCATTTATGTACATATCAACACCGTTGGCCTGCATCATATATATACTCTTAATTCATTGCTCATACAAACTTAAAGTTTCCTTCAAGTTATAAGATTCATTATTCATGCAGCTGCTCTTAATTGATGCTCAAACCGACGCGCCACAAAATAATTATTTGGTGCATGCTTGATAGTAATGTAGTGAGAAACATTTAAGGGAAATGGAGGTAGGACTAATGGTGAGGGAAGTATAAGAGGTAGAAAACAAATTAGGAAACAGACATGGTTGACAAGAGTCCAAAGCTCTGATACCATATCAGACTTGGAGCCAAAAAAAAAGGACAAAATAATAAAGAAGAATATTCTTTATATTTACAATTTTGAGTTTGTACAAAGGTGAAATACACCAATATTTAGGCTTGTTGATTAAGAGATAAGAATGAATACACACACACATATAGTACTAATAATGCGTGTTTCGCGAGAAAATAGAAAATATTAGGAGTTTCTAGGTGTGATGATGATTATTTGTGCTAATAGTATATGCATATTCAGAGATATGGGTACCTTGAGCAAAGGGTCGAGATACTTGACAAGTTCAAGAGTGTCACCGTGATGCCCAACGCTTCTTATTGCGTGGTGACCCACCACTAAATTCCATGTTGCTTTCGACTCCTTCAATGCCTCTTCTAACTCCTGTTCATATATATATATATAGCAGTAATAAATATTGTTTCAAGCCATATATTATTTATTCAGGAAAATTAAATGAGTTCCAATGAATAATTGATGAGTACGTACCTTAAGAAGGGTGGAGACATAAGCTTGCCTGGGAGACACGCCTCGCCAATCATAAGTATTATCTGTTTCAGTGAAATAGCTTTCCACAAACGGACTTGTGTCTATAAAAAACATGTCAACAACTCCTGCATGCAGTACGTACAGTTCCACATATATATAATCATTGATCAGCTTGTTAAGATTTATATACTCCTTTGCTCTTTAATGTATGGCCTAATTAAAGAATTGAGGTTGGTTTTAAATATAAAACCTATTATATTTCACATTTATATCCATTTTTTCCTAAACTAACACTATTAATCATATTCCCTCTACAATAATCAAGTAGGAGAGGGAAGAAGGGAATTAAGGAAAATAATTAATATTTTAAAAAAAATTCATATTAACTAACTTAACTAACATATTTAATATACTCAAATTAGTAAATTAGATCTTATATTAAGGAATAGAGAAGTAGAATTAATGCACTAACTCCGGTCCTTAATATAAGATCTAGTTTGTATTGCAAATGTTAAGGACCAAATGTAGTACTTGATTGGATCGATGGAAACCTGCTTGAAGAATGAAAGATCTGAGGCAAATCCATCTGCGGTCAATTTTCCTCAACAGTGGACTTAATTGTGCCAAAGCATCGCCCCTATAATCATGGTTTCCTAGAACTGTAATATCATGCATTAATTAAGATATGTATTATTAGACTCACATGAAATGGAGAACCAGAAACGAGAGAGAGAGAGAGAGAGAGAGTAATCATTGGACCAAAGTTACCAGAGTACCATGGCTTTTGGAGGCTCTTGGCTGTGTAAATGTCACTAAATGATCGCACAAAAGCAGGATCTGTTACATTCCTTAAACCATCCTCGTATATATTGTCTCCTGTCGATACCACGAAATCTATGTCCAGTTTCTCTGCTATCTTCCCCATCTGCTTGCACGTCATATGCCCACACATATATGTATATTTAACTAATTATCTTCAATAAACCAGTTAGAAAACAAGAAAGAAAGAGGATACTCCTCCGGTTCTTAATATAAGACATATTTATCTAATTTGATGAGATTAATAAAGTTGGTTAAATTAAATTAGTTAATATAATATCTATTGTGTAGAACATCCTACTCATTTCCCTTAATTCTCTTCTTCCCTCTTCTCCTTGATTATTGTTGAGGGAGCATCAACTAGAGTAAACTGAGAAAAGATTAAAAAATATAAAAATTATTTCTTATATTTAAAACCAAAATCAACTTTCTAAATATGTCTTATATTAAGGACTAGAGAGAGTATTAATTGAAAACCTGGTTGGCAACGAGGGATTGATTATATTCTCCTTTTCTTCCCCAGTCTCCAATGACCAGAAACTTGAGGGTTTCATTACGGCTTGGATGATGAAGCCTCTGAAGCTTTGCACAAACGGGCAACACAAAACCTATGAACAAAGACGCCACTAATAAACGAACATGAACTTTTGCTGGGAACACCATGGCTAGCTAATAATTAACGATCTCCTTTGTTCATTTCTCTCAGAGGGGTTAATGTTAACAAAATAGGTTTAGTATAAGAGAAGGAGATTAATTAATAGCTAGGTTAACTTGTTCATGGCTCTGGAGGTATCTGCAATATTGGCGGCATTACGTTTTGAGGAAACTGCTATTTATGGGGATTGTACAAAAGTTGGTGATCAACAAGATCCTTTGCCCTAAATATTCTCTAGAATATCGTAAGCTAATTATATTTATGTTAAATATAGTCATTAAGTATGTGTTAACTTCATGACTTTTAATTACCAAACTTTTTTCCTTCCCCATCAAATCTGCGACTCTTGTTAACTATTCTCTCTGGTTCTTAATATAAGATATATTTTATGAGTTGATCTTAGTCCTAAATATAAGACATAGTTTTTATATTTATCATTTTTTTTATAATTTACCCTTGTTGATAATATATCAACAATGATCAAAGAGGAGAGGAAATGAGGGATGAGTTAATTAAGGAAAATGACTATAATGTTTTAGAAAATACATGTTATATTAACTGGCTTAACTAATCTAATCAATTAAGTAAATATATTTTATTGTAAAGATCAGAGGGACTATCTCATCTTAAGGGCGTCCTCCCCCATATTTATAAATCTATAAGAAGTTATACTATTCTCAAAATCATTGATAGTGTGCCATTAAGCACCATCAATCCATAATATTACTCCGTCCTCCTTAATATATAAAACCTATCCCGTTTGGTTCAATTGCAGACCCCTCTGATAATGCAATGGACTGCAATGTAATGGGATGCAATGCAATAATGATTACCATCATCATGTTTGGTTGCTTAATAATAAGATGTGGAGAAATTTTTTTTTATATTTAAATTGAATTATAAAAGGTCCCAAATACCCCTTAAACATAAAAAAAAACCTCCATCACCAATCATCTCCTTCCTCACTCCAAATCACAGCGTCAGTGCATAACTCAAACAAGAATAAGCAAAACCTCTAAAGACAATTTTACTATCGACTAAATTGAAGACTATTTAATCGACTAAATTGAATACTATGATTGTCTTGAATTGTAAGCAAAACCTCCAAATCCAATTATCAATGATGGTGTTTCATTTTAGACAATATAACTCTCATAACCAAGAATCGATTGACTAGGATTTTTTTCTGAAGACAGAATCTGGCATTTTTCGATATTCTGCGCTCACGTTAGGGCTTTTGCTTTTGAAAGGCAAAAAAAAAAAAATGAATACAAATTTTGATGTTTTGTCTATTATTGAGGGCATATATTGTCTTTTTATTATATTAGTAGGGTCAAAATTGAGATTTCATCAATGATTACAAGCCTACAATGAGTTTTCATAGGGGTCCCCCTATGAATAGAGATTACCATAAAATATGCAATCTATTTTACAATTGTAATCTACATTACCATTAATAAGCCCAACCAAACAGGCCACCAATGATAATGCAATCAAGATTACCATCGCATGTGTGTAATGCAATCTAACTAAACGGGCCCGTAATTAAATTTAGAGCGTATGTTTTTTTTTTTTTTTTTTTGCCTACGAAGAGAAGAATTATATTACAATCAAATAAAGTTCCAATGTCTCAAACCTAGAAACGTAACAAAACAATTAAACAAATAAAATCCCAAGCTAAACTTTAAGAAAAGTAGCAAATTAAACAAGTTAGAAAACACAAACATTATGATGCGGCAAGAACATAAGACCAGATAAAAAGAATTTTCCTGAATGTCATACTCCAACAAGGCCGCAGTTGTGGCGGAAGTTGATGTACCAAATAAATTTAAAATTAATCTAATATAATTAATTCACATATCAACAAATATTTTTTTTATATTATCATCCGGTTCGAGGTTCAAGGTTTATGACTGCCCCTCTCAACATAAATGACTCTTTTAGGATTTGAACTCGAGACCGAAATAGATCTAGTATCAATAGACATATAACAATAAGAAATAAAATTTAAAATTATTTCAATTAAAAAGAAATCAAATATAAATTTTTATAATCCAAAATTTATTATTTAAAAATAAAATTTAAATTAAAAATCAAATTAAATTATGGAGATGAATCATCTAATTCTGTTTTTAACATGAAAAAAATGCCAATCCAGATTGTTTTGGGGGAAAAATATAACTGGGAAAAGGCGGATCGGGCCCAGTTTTTCCGTTCGCATCCTTCATACAGCCCCTAACCTGTGACGACCCGTTCCACCCCGCCTTCCTCCCCGGCCAGCTGTGCGCCCAATTCTCTCCGCGCCAGATCCGATCTGCCTCTGTCTTCTTTCTTCTGGTAAGCGGAATCTTGGTTCCACACCTTGTATTTCTTATTTTATTCATTCCCTTTCTTCATCTTCAGTTGGCGGGGAAAAGGTTTTTACATTTTCTTTCTATTTTTCGTTTACTTAATTGTTGTGTGGATTTGCATTACTATTGGATGAGGATTTCGAGTTTTTCACTGAAGAGATAGCTCTAGTATTTGTTTTCCATGCCTGTGGTTTGATGATGTCTTAGCAACTTTTGCTCCATCTAAAGGAATGGCTCTCATTTTCCATACACTTCAGTTGTTGCTTAAGTTCTTGCTACTCAAGGAGGGTGTGCAGAACTGAATTTAAGGGAAAATGAAGAAATTTGAGACTATGGAAATGCCACAAATCCGTCTTTTCAACCCACTTTTATAACACAAATGCAACACACTTCTTTTGCGATTGCAGTGTGTATAACTTCCTGATATATATTATATGATGTATAGACTTAGTGCTTTCGAGTTGTTTGGATTTTTTTCCCGAAGTTTAAAACTTAAAAAGTACTTTTGGTTGTAAAGATTCCTGTATTGAAAGGAAAGACAACTTGAGTCTTGAAGAGAGAGCTTAAAAGACGTGCTTCAACTTAAGGAGGGAGGAGCGAGGAGGAGTTAAAGATATGCCAAAGAGGACAACACATACATACTCAAGTGAGGATGCAGCTCCAGAGGGGCCAGACTCTGATCTCTTCGTCTATTACTGCAAGCACTGTGGATCTCATGTTCTCATAACAGGTTATTCCGAAGCTTGGCTTGCGACTTTCAGTATTTCACCATTTAAGTGGTATAGTTATAATCTTGCATCCATACTATCAAAGGCACTGTACAACATTTCTAATTGCAAATATTTTAATACGATGTTATTCATGTTCAAGCTCACCTCTGGCCTTCCAAAATCTAAAACAACTTTAATTCAAAGAATTCAATGCCCAATTTATGTAGGTGCTGTTGGTAAGGTTAATTAATAATTCCACTGGGCTAGTGAGTTGACATAGTGTATCTTATCTTGCTAAACAGACAAGTTTTTACTCAGTACTTTGTGGCTTCTAGTTCACGATTCTGGGTTTTTGCTCAAGATATCATGAGGTTACCGCTATTTATGAGATGAATTACTGGCACTTTTCCCATTTTGACTTAGTTAATTATTAATTAATAATAGCATTTTTTTAATCCTTATATCGATGGTTGGAGCTTGGTAAGTATCAGAGATATATACTCAAATATGTTATACTTGAATTAAGTACAAAGTAGAGGAAAACAGAGGTGGACATTCCAATCTATGAAGTCTTGAGGATGGTAAAGTGCAACTTTTGCTTGCTTCTGTATCTTCCAATGCCTGATGTTTCCCCAAACGCCTTTCTCCATGGCAGTATTGTTAGATAACAGATTTGTGTGTGTGTGTGTGTGTGTGTGCAATGGAGAAACCACCAGCACTCATAAAATGTAAGCATCGCAAGAAAATAAGACAAAGGGCTAAAATATTAGCAGTTGTCTCATTACTCAAACGCAAACCTGGCTTTTCACATAATAAAACCTTCTCTCCTGCCTGTTATCAGCAATTAGAGTCTGAAATGGTAAAAAAAGGGTTCTTAATATGGTAAACTTTAAATGGGAAAAATGATAACCGCTGCCCCTTCAAGTGTTGAAGCAAATTGGAATTAAATTGACGATGCACTGATGTCCTCAAACTTGTGGAAAAGCCATTATCTTTTATCCTAACACCCTGTCATAACTCAGTCTTTTTCTTTCCTTTAAAACTAAGTCAGAGTCTGGGAATTGAAAGTTTTAGACAATTACATGCATTTCATGTCTTTTCATGTTTCCTGATTTTTTTATAACCTTCTCATGGTGGAACTCTTATATAATCTAGATAAGTTCTTATGCTGAAGCATATTTGTTATAAGATACCCAATTGCAGAAAATGCCAAAAAGGAAGACCGACAAAGCTTATGTATTGGACAAGAAGAAACATCTTGCCAGATTGAACATAAATGAGGCAGGAAAAGTTCTCTTAAAACGGTATTGATCATTCGACAAGTTTATGAACCTTTTGCATCACAAATTCTTTCCAAAGCTTGGGAAGGCTAGATTTCTATTACATTTAAGAAATGTCAAGGGTTGGTGATTGCTTTTTATTAAATTTGAAATTGAAATTTCAATTTATTTTGCTCAAGGCGGGTGGCTAATTTATGAATGAGGATGGCAATAATTACCCAATATTTAGGTCTTTTGATAGTTTTAGTTTAATCTCTCACAGTAATTAAGCAAACAAAATCCCTATGTTTTGTTTTGTACTTTATACTTTTCATTGCATTGGAATTGCATCAGCCATCTGCCTTGTATCTAATTCTCTTTATTCCGATATTTGTTTTATAGTAGAATCCTTTGACTGTCTTATACTAGTTTTGAGGAACTTGCTGCAGATATTCTGATATGCTCTGTCTTTCCTTTACAGTGGTGAAGGGAAACTGGAGAAACAATTTCGGATGAATTGTCTGGGTTGTGGTCTTTTCGTCTGCTATCGTGCAGAAGAAGATCTGGAGAGCGCATCTTTTGTTTATGTGGTTGATGGTGCACTCAGTACTGTTGCGGCTGAAACCAATCCACAGGTGATAGAACGCTCCCTGTAAATGCATTCTGCTGTCACTGGCTTTTTATTTCGAAATTTTACCAAAGAACATTTTATTAATATGTACAATGCTATATAGCTACCAGGTTCAAGGGTTTGAATCTATTCAATTCCTGTGCATTTTCTTGCATCATTACCTCATTTAGGTATAATATTTACTATTTCGTTATGTATTGTGGAAATTGTATATTTGCAGGTGATTGCATTCAAACGATATGTTGTGAATTTGATCTTTTAGAGCTTCTGGCTATAATATTTTCTGTGACATGTTTTCTCTAGGATGCGCCAGTGCCACCGTGCATATCCCAACTAGAAGGAGGGCTTGTGCAAATAGCTATAGAAGTTGAAGATCGTGCACAACGATCAGCGATCACAAGTAAACTTTTTTTTTAATCATTTGGTTCAATTTTCTCTTTATTATTTGAGGCCAAGTATGAATCTGTTTTATTAATTAGTTCCTAGTAAGATCAAGACAATTCGTGCGAATTAAAATCATTCTACCATGTTTGTCAGGAGTAAATGCTGATGATGTTCGAGTCACTGTAGCAGCACCTGCAGCACGTGGAGAAGCTAACAACGAACTATTAGAATTTATGGGCAAAGTAAATTATTTGTTTGCTATTTGTTTTCTACTCTTTCCTCGTCTCTACTCCTTTGTTATTGCTTTGGATTGAAGAATATATATTTTGTCTACAGGTGCTGGGCTTAAGGTTGAGTCAGATGACTCTTCAGAGAGGATGGAACAACAAGTCAAAGCTTCTCGTGGTGAGTTAAATAAGCGTCTTCATTCAAATGAACCCATCATGTAAATTTGCAGAAGAATTTTCTTTTTCATTAATGCTAGTGCTCAAGCAATCATATTTAACAAGGGATCTGAATCCTCTCAAGTGAGGGGCTCTCATAGTACTCCTTCCGGTTATAATTATAAAACAAAGTTGACTTTTTTGGAGAAATTAAGGAAGCCAATTAAATTACTTTAGAGTATTTTTATTTTTATTTTTTTCTCCAAACTAATTAATTTGACTAATAAACTAATATATAATCTAAGAATATTAAAAATATAAACACTCTAAAATAATTTAATTGACTTCCTTAATTTCTCCAAAAAAGTCAACTTTGTCTTATAATTAGGACCGGAGGGAGTATTTGTTTTGAACAAGGCTTTGTTATGTGAGTCCCTTACACGAGGGATATGAATTCATATGTTCTAAACAAGGGATAAGTGAGCGAAATTTATTACTGTTCTTTAGGTGGAGGATTTGACTGCTAGGCAGGTGTATGAGAAACTTTTGGAGGCTGTGCAACCTTGATGATGTGTTTTAGATCAACAGTCATGTTTCTTGGACACAACCATTCTCATGCATTTGACCTGTATCAAAACCGATAAACTGAGCTGGCTTGCGCTTTTTAACAACATTGCTTGTCGACTTCAGAACATCTAGTCGTTTGGATGTCTAGGGGTCATTGTTTTTATGTATTTTGAGATCTTTTGCAGTAATGTGTCATGTATTCAATCAAGAGAGGTGATGCAAGAAAAATTTTGATTCTATCTTATGCTCTTTTTTTTTTGTTTCTCTAAAATTCTAACAACGCCTGGTAATATTAAGTTCTGTAATATTAAGCTCTGAAATATTATCGCCCTATCATAAAGGTAGGAAGGAAGAAAGAAACAAACAAACGTGTTTCCAAGAAAATTTGCTATTACGCTATTATTTGCCAGTTTGCAATCACTAATATGTGCTACCATATGTCACCACAAGTACATTCACCATTAAAAAATCTATGGTATCTGTTCACATCTCTCACAATTATGTCCCTTTCTAACACTCTAGTCATGTACTTAAAAGCCTCATGGCAATCCTTGCAAATCCTCAAATTCTTCACAATCCTCAATGGCTTCCCTGGCGGTGCACTTCCACTCAACACTCCAAATGCAACAGCCAACTTCTCACTGTGACACCAAAGAGCTCTCTTTTTATTTTCTTCTCCAACATTATGCAACATTTCATCCCAAACAGGCACATATCCTAATTTTGTGATCTCTTCCATAAGCTCTCCCAACTTGTGATAAATTTCCACAGATCTCTCATGCTTCCATTCTCCAGCCACAAACACATGAACTTTTCCTTGGACTTCAATCCAACTCCTCCCCCCTCTTTTCTTCACCCTACCATCTTTCATACTCCCTCTCACTTTTGCTACATCATCCCACCTTCCTGCAGCTGACAACACATTTGCTAAAATAACATAAGCCGTGTCATCATGCGGTTCAATCTCCAATAACCTTGTAGCCATAGACCAAGCTTTGTCAGCTGCACCATGAATAGCACAAGCCGATAGCAAAGCTCGCCACACAGCAGCATCTGCTTTAAATGGCATTGCCAATGCTATTCTCTCTGCTTGTTCCAATTGCCCCGCACGACCCATTGCACCCACCAAACATGTATAATGCTCCAATGTCGGTTCCAAACTATAGTCTTCTTTCATCCTTTTCAGCCAGTCTTCAGTCTCAACATACATTCCAGCATTAAAAAGTGATGTGAGTAATGCAAGAAAACTATATTCATCTGGAATAAGTCTTTCAGCTTCCATTAAATTGAAAAGCTCAACTGTTGAACCATGATCTCCTTGTTGCGCATAACCTGCCATCAACGCATTCCAGCATATGATGTTCATATTAGGCAAGTTATCATCAAAAACCAGTCGGGCATCTTCAACAATACCAGCTTTACTATAACCATCAATAAGGGCACTGCCAACGACCACATACGAATCAAATGCTGTAACAACCGCATGTGCATGTATTATCTTGCACTGCTCTAATGCTGCTAACTCTGCAGCTGCGCGAAGAGCACCGGAAATGCTGTACATACTAGAAGTAACATCACAAGATCTCATCCCAGCAAAGACCGACAGTGAATCTAAACATCGTGAATTTTGAGCAAAACCCACAATGATAGCAGAATAGCAAACATTGTCTTTCTGGCGAATTTCATCAAACACCTTGCGTGCTTCATTAGGCAAGCGGCATTTCGAGTAGAAGTTGATGAGAGCAGACCCTGCAAAGGGCTCTTGAGACAAACAGAGCTTGATAGAGAGACAATGGAGACTAAGGCCAAAGGGTAGGCAAGACAATGAAGCACAGGTTTTGAAGAGTGAAGCCAAAGTGCGTTGGTTAGGAAGAGTAGGATGGCGAAGCATGGTAACAAAATGGTGGAGAGCAAGAAGGCTGTTGGAGGAAGCAGAGATAAGAGAGGTCCATGAGACAATATTGGGACGAGGGATTTGGTGGAAGAGACGAAAAGGGTAAGATGAGAGATTGGATTTGGAGTAGAGTGCGATGAGGTTATTGAACAAAGAAGTCTCAAATTTTGAGGCTTTAATAGCTCGAGCATGTAGTATGCGAGGATCCAAATTGGTAGGAAGACTCTGCAGTGAAGGTATGGTATTGAGGAGATTGTCTGATATATTATACTCCATTTAAGGAAGCATGAAGAATCAAATCAGCTGGTGAAATCTATCAAGTTTGGGCCAATAGTTGTACTCTATTGAAATGAAAAAGAAGACCAAGTTTCTGGAAAGAGATACGAGATGAAATAATGAAAAGAAAGCAGAGAGTCGAAAATTGAAAGGGAAAAAAAACAGCATCGCACGATTCCCCTTGCTTTAGCTTAGAGAACCAGACCAACACAGCAGAGGACGATGGCCTCCCACACCCAATGTCTGAACTCTCGCTGCAACAGGTATATGACAGTGTAAATGTGTAATGACCAAACGACGGCGAGCGGTGGACTTAGATTGCCAGAAAAAGCAGATCAGGAGCTGGTCGATCCTGCAGATCTGTCGGCAGGATCGGATCCTCCAATCGGCAGGGTCTCGCAGATCTGAGTGCGAGGCAAGAGGACGGAAGAGAAATCCCAGGCGTATTTCGGGAATAAGACGCTGCACCCATCTGTAGCAGGGTCTCTCTGCCTCCTCTTGTGATATCATGTGCTCGTTACTCGTTTGATATTTGATAGTTTATTTTTGAGTGATAAATGGTTATAAACCGGTATTTATGATATATGAGGTAAGTATGTGGGAGGAGTTTTATCTTGACTTATATATTAAGTGTTTATTGACATACAGTAAGTAATACCAAACACACACCATATCACTAATAACAATTATCTTACGTTTTTTAGACCCCTTTCTCATTTTTTTTTTCCAATTTTTTTTATTTTTTTTAATATTCTCAGTTATCTTTTTTCCGGAATTCCCAGCCATCTAATTAAAATTTTTCGTTTTTTTTATTCAATTAAATTTCTTATAATATTTTTAGGTTTGAGAATAAAACATCTAAATTGAAGAAACCCAATCAAAGAAGATTACATTGTTTAAGAAAAAAGATTAATATATAGTATATCTAAATCTACTGTATATTATGTATTTTATAGATTTCAACTGAATTTTATTTAGACTAAGTGACTATGATTCCACTGTTTAATACATTACATGTCAACCGAATTTTAAGGGATTTTAAACAAATAATGATGAGTAATGGATGATATGTTTAGTTTTTTTTAAAAAAAAAAGTTAGGGTTTTGAAGTGTGACAGTGATTTAACTGATTTCAATTGGTCTTTAGGACCATTTGCATTTTGATGTTTACTCTTTAAATATTAGCATTATGAAATTTGAAGTGATGTTTACCTTTAAAATGCTAAATTGCTAATATCTACATACTTCTAAATGTTCTTTTGTCTTAACATTATATTTATGTCATCCTAAATAATTGATCATAAATCTTATAGTTCATGATATATTTTGATTCACTATTCTAAAAATAGGTTTTTTAATTCACGATTCATATCACGATTTCATATCACGAATTAATAACCATGTGTTCAAGTATTACCACAACTCTATCGAGTGTCTGCAAATGCTAACCTCCAAAGGTCTAAATGATGAACTGAAGATGGGGGCTAAATTGACAATTAAGACCCCGACGATGCAAACCTCCGAACATTCTCAGTTGGGGACGAAGGCCGGCGATGAGGCTCGGTGTTGGAGTTCGCTTGCCTCCGCTGCACCCAAAACTACACCGTTTTGATGTAGTTTTAGGTGTAAAATGATGAGTTGATGTCTTTTTTTTTTTTTTAATGGTGTCCAGTATTTTGAAGGATTTTTTTGGAAGCATCTAGTATCTTAAAAATATTTTAAATAGTATCTAGTATCTTAAAAATATTTTAAAGTAATCTTTAAAGCTCAAAAAATATATCAAAGGCAAGATTATATTCAGTCTAGTAAGACACTAGCTACAACTGAAAAAATATTTGAAAGGGTTAAAAATTCTAAAAATTACTTTAAGATACTGTATACTACTTAAAATATTTTTAAAATACTAGATGCTTACAGAAAAATCTTTCAAAATACTGGACACCATTAAAAAAAAAAAAAGACATCAACTCATTATTTTGCACCCAAAACTACATCAAAACGGTGTAGTTTTGGGTGCAGCAGACGGACAATAAGCTGCAGCGGAGGCAAGCCAACTCCCTCGATGTTCACAATTGAAAATGCCGAAGGTGACCATCCTGAGAGCGGCCAATGACGAGGTTTGAGTCTCTTCTCTACAGGTTACTCAAGCAAAGATCAAGATTAGATTATAAAGTCAATGGTTACCCAAGTTATCCCCGCCTAGATCAAGATTAAGAAATTATAACTTACTTTAGTCTGATTTGGGGTTTGTTGCTTGTCTCACTTTCATCGCATTCCTTTATTTTTCTTTTTATGTTTCTATCTTTTTTTTTCAGTAGTAATTTTTTTTCTTTTTCCATTCGTAAAGAATTTTAAAACTCCGAAACTAAGAGATTTGTTTAATATCTAACAGGGAAAATATTACTCCTAGAAACAAACAAGAATTTGATTTTTTTAAAAAATTAAATTATTATTCATATTTGGGGAAAATTTTTAAGACAAAATTCAAGTCCATTTTCTTATATCTATTAGATTTGTTTTTCCAGTCAAATTCTAGCAAGTGGATTTTTTAAGAGTAAAAATTCAAGAGAATTATAATCAGGTCCTAAGAAAGAAGAGAAATAAAGAAATGATCCTTTGAAATCATAAAATAAAAAAATGATCACATTAACAACTTCAGGAATAGGTCATTGACAACTCCAAGAGATTGCATTGACAACTTCATAGAACCATTTTTTTATTTTCCTTCTTTTTTGAAACATGAGTGTAATCCTCCCTAAAAATTCACATAAAATGATATATAAGATCTAAAATTTTGTTAAACTGTCAGGCATAATAAAAATTACATATATATGGCAAGATTTTATTAGAAATCAAAACAAATTTAATAGATATATAAGTAAATGGACCTAACTTTTGTAAAAAAAAAAACAATTATAGGGCCGATCATCTTTGAATAATTGAATCCCCTCAATTAATCTCCTTCAAGAGTCTTAAATGATCCATTGTAAACCATTAGATTATAGGAGTTATAATTTTTTTAAAAAAAATCATTCAAATGCTATCAACTCATGTTATCTTATCATTTTATTAAGAGCATAAAATACTTTTTTTTTTAAATTTATTATTATTATTTCATTCTATTTTTTTGATACAATTTGTTCATTCTATTTTATTCTGTAGTAAACAAGGTTGGTATTGGTTGTTTGGACGAAAATAAAAGGGATGCAATTTTTTTGCTAGGGACTTTAATTAGTTGGAATGCAGTTTTGTTAGTTTCTATGAAACAGCCTTATATACCAACAATAATTACTACTCCATCCGGTCCTAATTATAAAATAAAATTGACTTTTTTGGAGAAATTAAAAAAGTCAATTAAATTACTTTAGAGTATTTATATTTTTAGTATCTTTAGATTATATATTAGTTTATTAGTCAGATTAATTAGTTTAGAGAAAAAAATAAAAATAAAAATACTCTAAAGTAATTTAATTGGCTTCCTTAATTTCTCCAAAAAAGTCAACTTTATCTTATAATTAGGATAGGAGGAGTACCTTCTTTCCTAATTATAAAATAGAATTGATTTTTTTTTTAGAATTTAAAAAAGATAAATAAGTTATTTAATCGTATCATATGTTATATATATTTAGATTATATATTAATTTATTAGTTAAACTAATTAGTTTAAAAAATATATATATATATATATACACACACTCTAGATAATTTAATTAATTTTCTTAATTTTTTTTAAAAAATTAATTTTTTTTATAATTAGGACAGAAGAGAGTACCTAATTGGTTAAATGAAGCGTAACGCGACAAAGAAGGAGAAGTTGAGAATAAAAAAGAGAACTGAGAATGGAAGGAGGAGGAGCAGGAGGAGGGAACGCAGGGGAAGAAGTGGTGGCTGCGCACAATGACGGTGTGGATAAGGCTCACCGGAGCTATCAAAGACAAAGGCAGCATCTGGGTCGCCAGGTTCGCTCCGCCCACCATCCTCCGTAACCCTGTTCTCGAGACGGCCGTCATCAAAGCCACCAGCCACGATGAGCACCATATCGACTACAAGAACGTCGAGAGAGTCATGCAATGGCTCGCCGCCTCGCCGCTCCACCTCAAACCTCTCGTTTTCAGTCTCTCCTTGCGCATGAAGAAGACGCGAAGCTGGCCCGTCGCTCTCAAGGGCTTAATGCTCATGCACGGAATTTTCTGTTGTGAGATCCCTGCCCTGCAAAAAATCGGACGATTACCTTTCGATCTCTCCGATTTCACCGACCGCCATTCCAGATCTGATAAGCTTTGGGGTTTCAATGCCTTCATTCGTTCCTATTTTACCTATTTGGATCAGAGATCGGCGTTTGTGTCGTCTGAGTACCAAAAGAGGATAACCAAACAGAGGAAGGAAATCGAGGATACGCTGATGCGGGAGCTGGAGAAATTGCAGAAGATGCAATCCCTAATTGATACAATTCTCGAGATCAGGCCTCAGAGCGTGCGAATGTATAGCGTGGCCCTAATCCTGGAAGCCATGGATTGTGTTGTTGTTGAACTTTCTGATATGTACCGTAAATTCTGTGCAGAGATGTCTCGAATTCTCTTGAGAATCTATGACATGGGAGGGAAAATAGAAGCCAGTGTAGGGCTTCGTGTTGTGCAGAAAGCTGCAATGCAAGGGGAAGACCTTGCTTGTTACTTTGAGTTATGCAGAGAAATTGGGGTAGTCCATGCCTCTCGGAGCCCTAAAATTGAACGAATCTCTGAAGAAAACATTCGAACTCTGGAGCGAATGGCCAATGGAGATCTCGAGAAGATGATGGTGATGAAGGTTAAATATGAAGAATGTGGTGGTCGGCATCATCAACAGGTTGAGATCAGAAACGAAGAGAAGGCCATAGTACCAATATCAGTATCAAAGGAAGGTTCAGGAACAGTGATCACTGAGAAATGGGAGGTATTTGATGTGGACGTTAATGCATCTTTTAATCATGGAAATTGTATGATTTCATCAACCAACCCTTTTCTTGATGATTCATTAAGTCTAGTACCTTATAATCCACCTCACAATCAAGTTGATCTTCCAGATTTAATTGCTTTCTAGGCGCTCTGTATGAGATGGTCGATCCTTTTTTTTGTCAACAAGTTCATGAAACAACACAATGTTGAAACAAGGTGAGAAAATCTATAGCTTTCCAAGTATTATAATATATATGTATATATATATATATATGTATGTATGTAGATATACACACCATAATTAGCAATGAAACGTCATGTTTCTTCGTTGTTTTCCCGTTTTGATCATCAACAAGGCTTGGTCTATTGCTTGTTTGGTGATAGTAGTATTATATGTACACTAATGTCGACTGAAATCAACAATTGCTTAAGATGGTAATTGGTCTCATTTCCTAAAAATAAGAATACAAATTTGAATCTCAAAAAATATATTTGGTATAGAAGAGATAACCCATTAAACAACATGATCTCATTCTTCGAACCTGACTAATCAGTTGCTTATATACCTAACCCATTTGAGAAAATCAGGATTCAAAAAAGGCCCCTTGGTGGTGGGGTCTCCCTGTTTACCAGAAGAACCAAAAAAAAAAGAAAAAGAAAAAACACTAACGTCAAGGATCAAGATTGAGGCGTGTAGGATGTAACATGTAACTAATTTATTTTGCCTTGAGGGTCCCCATCTCCCCTCCTCTTCTATTTAAATTTTAAATAATAAATAATTATTATAATTGTGTATCTAACTTAATAATACTTAATGACTTTGAATTTAAAAAATATTCTGAAAATTTTATGTAAAAAATAATATTTTAACTTAGATGCTCAATTGGAAATTTTTGAACACGATTTAAATTTTTTTGTTTAATTGGACCACTTATTTAAAGTATTTTATTGTAAATATCTTAATTCAGAGTCTTTTGATATCCTTTAAGACTGTAACCTTTAATAGATTAAGTGTGTATTTGAATACTGATAGTAAAAGTGGTTTCTTTTTTTTGCAATCAAATTTTTTTAAATTTAAGATTGGGTAAAAGTCAGATTGTATAATGTGATTTATATTTGAATTGATGGTAGCATAAATGCCTTTTTTAACACTAAACTTGTTTGGATGATTATTTTGAAAAGCATGTTTTGATAGAAAATGACTGAAAAAACATGAATAATATTAAAATACTCCATCACTTCATTTTTATAAAATATCATTTGAAGACGTCTAGACATTTAATGTATTTTTTTATCTTTACTCTCAATTAAACATATCTCTCTCTCATCAATTTTTCCACTCATTCTCTCTCTCATCCACCTTCTTTATAAATAAATGTGTTTTTGGTAAGGGTGGAAATAGGCCAGGCCCCTAACAGGGGCCTACGGCCTAGCCTACATAAAGTCTAGCCTAGCTTATTTAGTAAATAGGCTCGGCTCAGGCTCAGGTCTATTGTCAAACCTATTTAGATAAACAGGCCAGGCCTATTTTCATAAGGCCTAGCTTACAAGCCTACAGGCCTAACCTATTTTACTTTTTTAATTTATACTATAATATAATAATATATAATGCCATCTAAATAATTGTATAAATTATTTATAAATTTACCAATTTAACCTTAATTCTAAGTTTCACATTTCATCGTTATTACTTTCGACCCTTACTTTCGCATCAATCATTAACCCCCACCTCTTTTCTCTCTGATAACTCGAAATGGCAATGTTAACTCACTCCCTCTCTCTTGATTTGCGTTGTCCACTAAAGTATAATAATTTATATGAGTTTACTTTTGTGCCAAATGAAATATTATAATCTTAGTATGAGGAGTTGGTCCCAATTTATGTGCGAACAATAAAAGAGATAAAATATAGTTTTACATATTACTTATTATGCTTGGTCAATTTTAGAAAATATATCTCATTAGTCAGCAAATATTAGTTTTTCTTATTCATATTTCCTCGAACAATTATTGTCACTAAAGATTCTTTTCTTTTCCTTACTAAGTCTTTATATTACAACGAGAATAGCTACTAAGAGTTTAAGACATAATGTAATATTGTAAATACGTGTGAAGGCGGTTATATATAAATTTAGATACATATGTTTTAAAGGCTTATATTTTAAGTAGGCTTTTAAACAGGCTTCAGGCATTGTCAGGCCTTTTAAAGGCCCAGGCTTAGGCCTATTTAGGTAAAGCCTAACCTAATCTAGCCTCTTTCCATCCCTAATTTTTGAAAAATAAGTTGCATTTTTTTTACATATTTATTGTTTTTGACTAATTTTTTCATCTATATAATTCTATTATCGGTATCTTACTAAAAAAACGTAGAGAATAGTACATATATATTAATTAATTTATATGCATATATTAAATAATATATATGTGTGCAGTAGGGACATAAGAGAGTAAAAAAACATAGAAATCATTGAAACGTACAGTTGTTGGGCCCCATTGACAGCAACTTTTGAATGATGTTTGTGCTCATTTTGAATAGCTTATTTTTTTTTATAATAAGTGTTTATAAATCGTGATTCACGATATACGAGATAAGTATGTAAGAGAAGTTTTATCTCGACTTACGTAATAAGTGCTTATTTAGGCAAAATAAGCCCAACCAAACACTCACTTAAGCAACAAAATGTTGCTTTTGAATATAAGTCAGATTGAAAGGTTAAGTGCATGTTTGGCTGAGCTTTTTGTACAGGAAATAAGCCCTTATTACGCAAGCCGAGAAAAAACTCCTCTCACATACTTACCTCGTATATCGTGAATCACGAATTATAAGCACTTATTGCCCAAAAATAAGCTATTCCAAACACGCACTAAGCCAGATTGAGTAAACACAATATGCCAAACAAAAGGAATTGGTGCAAACTTGCTGAATCGTGTTTTTTATGTGAAAACGTTACTTTTGGATGGCATTTACACACAATTATGTTAAAAAAATGATTCGTTGAGATGATGTGAAATGTAGGGCTTGTTAGTTTTCTTGTTTCAAAATATTTTAAAAAAAACAAAAAAAGGGGGAGGAAGATAAAAAAAGAATATTACTTGAATTTTAAAATTACAAATCAATTTTGTCGTTATTAAGAGTATAGGGAGTAATGATAAAAATATAGTAATTAACAATTCATTTTAATAGAAAATTATTTATTTGAGATTTTGAAGTTCAAGTTTTTAATTATTTTTTATTACTTTTATATCCTACATCTTTTCTTTATTAAATTTTTATAACCCAAATTCTCCTACTTTTTTTAACTTAAACTCATAAAAGTTTTCGCCTCCCCTCCCCTCTAATCCAAATCCCTTATAGCAAACAGGGCCTTAGTTGATGCATTAAGAACCATTATTTTAAACAATGTTTTATGTTTTTAGTTTTCAAATGTAATTTTTTAAAACAACTATGCAAACATTTTTTGCTTTTTTGTTTCCAAAACTTGTTTTTAAAAATAATTTTGAGGAAAAAAAAAAAGGAAAACAGAAACAAGCTAGCAGCCTAACAGGCATGTAATCTTTATTTTGGGAATGAAAATCTCGCAATCTGATTTGGCGTAATTCAACCTCAACTATCATCATTCATTACCTTCTCAATATGTTCCGTTTATAATTTCTTACCATTTTTGTCTTATTTATAAGTCTTTTTTTATCAAAAAAATTTGATTTTATTTATAAGTCCAATTTCAGTGTAGTAAAGGACATTGTGACAATTTTTCCCCTATTTAATGTACCAATGAAAAAATAATTTAAAAATAGATAGAGAAGAAAGAGTTGAAAAGTACCAATTCATAAATGAAGGTATAGTTGAAAATTTACTCTATAATCATTGAGTTAACTAATTCTCCTTAGTATGTGAGATTTAGTTAAAAGGGATTTATAAATTAGATAAGAGTGATATATTATTGTAGCTTAGTACATGGGCAATAAATAAATTGCCGGATCTGTGGGCGTGCGAGAAGAAATCACAATGGTGAGTTTTTGTTGGGGTACATGTATCGAATTGGCCAAGGGACGGTGGTCTCTACTGAAGCTTGGGGTGTATTGTGGGGTCTTAAAATTGCCTGGGATAGAGGATACAGACAAATCCTAATTGAGAGTGATTGTAGTGAAGTCATGGAACTTATTCAAGTAACGGTGTCTCAAGAACACCCAGATTTTCAACTTATCTTAGAGATTCGCACGTTGATGGCTCGTGACTGGGAACTCAAAATGTTACATTATAAACGGGATGTTAACACAGTTGCAGAAGCCATGGCAAAGGAAGCTTGGAAGATGGCATTGGATCTCCATATCACTGAATCGCCTCCAGCAGTTATTACGAGCTTATTACTTATTGATCAAAATAGGTCGAGATCGCAGGTTGACTCAGGAGAATAGCTTTTGAGGTGTTTGTAGTTTTCTTTGTCTATAAAAAAAAAAGAGGCTCATTATGGAATGCTGCAGGGTTTCTCATATATATGGTTAATGGTTACAAGCTCCAACAAAAAATGTTTCATAGAAAAGGACAAGAGAAGAAACTCATTTCTTTTCATGAAACAAATAAGGAAGCATGTTTACGTTTCTTCTGCAACAAGGCACACAATCCATTATTGTTACTTTATTGTGTATATAGGTACTATTTATCTGCCCAATTGGCTGTGCAGGCGAGTCTCTAGCTTATGGGGAACAATGTCTTTGCAAAAATACTACAAATTATAGAAAAGGAGAAATCATCGGCCCCAATTAAATGCATACAATCCATAATTAGAAAGTTACTTTTTGCATTTATTATTTTCAAACCTTGAACTTGATTTAGGAAGAATTGAATCTCTTTCAACACAGTCACTTATAAATATAATAATAGGTTGATTCTTTCTCCGTCTGTTTTGTATATACCTTCAATTTTCATCTTCTTAAGTATATCTTTGGTAAACAAAATGAACACAACTCACAACCCTGTGAAATGTCTCTGCAACTAATGATTGAAACGTTTCAAACAGGATAAACATGCAAAACATTCTAACGTAACTCGCTTTAATTCCCCATAAAAGAATCAATTATCCTCATTCATAACCATAATTATATGGAGTAAAAACTAATGAAGAACGCGCGCAATGCGTGAGTGCAAATTTTGAGACCAATAAACTTTAGGCAGATTAGACTGAAACAGTAAGGACCTGGTCACATTAAGGATATGCTTATGCTTCCGCTCAACAATACTCTTTTGTTGAGGTGTCTCTATACATAAGTTTTGATGTGGGATTCCTCTAGAAGCAAAATACTTGGGCATATTAAATTCAATACCATTATCAGAATGAATAGTTTGAATTTTTGCTTGAAATTGATTTCAGAAAGTGTAATAAAATTTTGAAGAGGCTGGGGTGTTTCAGACTTATTATGCAACAAGAAAACCCATGTATAGCGAGAGCAATCATCAACAGCCGTTCGAAAATACCTGTGGCTATGAATAGAAGCAAGATGATAATGCCCTCAGATATCAACATGTAACATGGAAAAGATTTTATTAGAGTGTGAATAACTAATAGGAAATGGTAATTGTTTTCGTTTGGCATATGACAAGAATCACACTGATCAAATGACTTATTGGAAACAACATAAGGATGTATTTGTTGTATACATTTTAAAACAAAGGGAGAAAGATGGCCTAACCTAAAATGTCACAAATCAAAAGAGGAAACAAATGGTGAATCAACTGGAAGAGCCACAAAAGAAACAAGGCAACGTGCAGACTGTTGGTGAGGGAGAAAATATAAGCCCCCTCTCTCTTTAGCTAAACCAATCATCTTCCATTGGAACTGCTGTGCATTAGGAAGAAGAAATTGCTCTGAAAAATTACATAGCAAGGAAATGATTAAGTTTGGATACATAAATAATGTGGAAATGAAAATTATTAGGAATGAAGAGAACATTATGAATGATAAGGAAATTAGAAATACTAACTGAACCAGAATGATCAGCTACAACAAAAGATCTATTAGGCAAATTAACCACGATAGGAGAAATAGGATTAAGAGATATAAAGAAGGAAGCGATAGAACATATATGGTCAGTGGCTCCTATATCTAAGATCCATAAATCCTTAATTGATAAAGAAACGTTGTTACCTGATGCACATTATTAACAACATGGTTAGGAGACGGGAATGGATCTTGTTAAGCCAATTGTAACAGCCTTTGATATTGCTCGGCTGTGAAACCAAGATGTGGTGTAATGCTATGAGGCTGTGATGCCGACCCTAAAACATAAGGAACCATATTCTCTTTATTTTCTACCCTCTAAGAAACATTATTAACAGTGGCTAAATTGTGAAACTTAAAACCAGGGAGATAACTATGTTGCTTATAACAAGTCTCAATAGTATGACGTGGCTTGCCACAATAAGTACATTGCTTAGTATTACGATCATAATTTTGAAATTTAGTAGGTTTACTAGTCTTAACAAGAAGCACAACAGCCTTGGTAGGAAGCTGAGTAATTTCCATTTCTCTTTCTTGTTAAGAAACGAGTGAAAAGACACGATTGATAGGTGGTAAAGGATCAAGAATCATAATCTAGGACTTGACAGTAGAATACCGATCATTGAGACCTTTCAGAAATCAAATCACATACTCTTGTTGTTGATGCTTATTCATCTTATCAAAAGCACCACAAGAGCATCGATTATCACAATCACACACAGGGGGAGGTTGAAGATTAAGCAGCTCATCCTAAATAATTTTGAGTTTAGGATAGTACTCACTTACTTTTAGGTCACCTTGTTTAAGAGAGTGTAATTCATCTTGTAAGTAAGTGATGTGAAAGATATCACATTGTGAGAAATGACTTTAAAGATCCTTCCAAATATTTGAAGCATGATCTATCCAGAGAATACTCTAAGCTATTGTCAGGAAATTGACTGTGTAAGCCATGCCACTACCATCGTGTTGCAACGTTCCCAAAATATTGGGAATAGAGGATTGCTTGTCAAAGGAGGTTGAATTGTGCCATCAACAAAATGGAACTTATTCTTTGATTGCAATGCCATCTTCATTGCTCTAGACCAAGAATGGTAATTAGATCTAGCTAGGACAAGTGAAACAAGCACTTACAACGGATTCTTATTAGGATGAACATAGAATGGATTTGAAGGTTTCTGAGTTGCATCCAAAAGTTGAGAGGAAGAAGAAAATGAATTCGTCATGATTGAAGGTCGAATCACTAAATTAAAGTAGGAATTGCTCTGATACCATAACATAGAGGTGATTTTGTGAAGAAAGAAAGAATGCAAAAGCTTTGAAGAAACACAAAGATGAATCCGATGAATTAGTGAGAAAAAGAAGAGAAAGAGTGAGAGAGAGAGAGAGAGAGAGAGAAAGGAAATATGAAACTGAGAAAATAATATTTTGCATTACTTTACTCTATGTACAACACGTGTATATATAAATAGAGATATATTACAACTGAAAAACCAAATTATTATAAGCCTAATATCCCCAAATTTAATAAAGGTCTATTTTCAAAAAAAAAAAAGAGGAATAATAGTTAGATAATAAGTCAAAGTATGGAATCTACAAAATTTAAAGAATCTTAAATTCGTAAAGGAAAAAATTAAGGCCTAGTATGTATAACTAATAGGATATAAATAAATAAATAAATAAATGAATATATATATATATATATATATATAATAAAACACACACACCCTTTTTATCGACACATACACACCACACTTGGCATTCTATAAGAGCACACCATCAGCCACTACCTTGCACTCATCATTGAAATTGCATGGGCCATTCACAAACACACACACACACATTCACGTACGAGCACTCTGAACACCTCACCACACTTTTATCTGGCCATATGATTCACATCTGCACCCACTCAACCATTTAATTAGACATTCACTCACCTCTCCATTCACCAAGTCTGCCAGAGAGAAAGAGTGAAGCAAAGAAAGAAACAAAATAGAGGAAGGGAAAGAGAAAGAAAGACGTCAGTGAGAGAGTTATGATTTTTCAAAGTTAAGTCAGAAACAGGGGTCATTCTAAACGTTTAAGTCTGGCAGTTATGATTTTCAAAAATTCTGGGAAAATTTGGCTTATAATTTGATGTGACTAATATTTTTCCCTTAAATTAGACTTAATTAGAGTCACATAGGACTTAGAATCACTCCATTTCAATTCTTGTAGAGTTAGTTATGAATTTTTGAAGTTTAATTGCTGACAGATTATGATTTTGGAAGTTAGATTGGTTGTGGCAAAATTTTGGAAAACCAAACCTTGATGAAAAGTTATGAAACTTTCAAGATTTAAAGTAGACATTTAGACCTTTAATTTGATAGGTAGAACATACTTTTTGGACTAGTAGATTAAAAGATATGGATTTTTGATGTTGAGCTATGTTTCTGGAATGCAATCTGGAACAGTAGTAGTTGGCCAAATTTTTGGGTAAAATGTGTAATCAGTAATTATCTTTGGATATTTTTTCATGAAATTAAATTTAAAGAGCTTCATTTAGGCTTTGAAATCAATCAATTTGAAATTTTCTAGAATTAGTTATGAATTTTCAAAGTTGATTGAAAATCTGTCAGTTTTCGGAAAATTGTGAAACTATTGTTTAGCAATGATTTTGCAAAAACCAAGGTTAAAAATGGATTCCTTGGACAAAAATATGTTAGAATAGCCTGGGTCAAAATTTGTAAAAAAGTATAGTCAGATCGCGTACGGTGGGGCCGGGACCGGATCCCAGGGGCATTTTGGTAATTTTTAATATAGACTAATATAACCACCAAAAACACTATGAAAGTCTCTAAAGTGGTAAATGAATGAGTTTTAATCTAATTCTTGTATATTGGAATTTTAGAACTGGAATAATCGCCCGAGCTGTTAGCACGTAGTTCAAGGAACTATTCCTGTGTAGCAAAAAGAGACATAAGATAGTAACACTTTCTTTCATATACTATGTAATAATTTGTATGCTTTGTGTATGCCATCTTTTGCAACATGACAGTGCATAGGGCACACGACCTAGCTGAGATTAAGGATCCAGCGATGGTACACACGGATAAGCTAGGGTCTAAACATGTCGTTGGACCATGAACACGAGTTAAGCCGGGGTTGCAAACAATCGTTTGGCCTTGGATAGTATGCACACAACATGAGTTAGCATCTTACATGATATGGTGCATTGCATATTTATTATTGCATTCTATATGTTTGATTGCCTGTTGCTACTGAGATTCGCTCGAATCTCACCCTTTTTGAAACTAAAAACATTTCAGGAGAAGCTAGTGGCTCAAAGGAAAAGACAGGGGCTACCGGTGCATAGAGTCCCAGTGTATATTAGAGCTGTTATAGTTACCTATATCTGTACTGTTGTTTACTTTTGAACTCTCTATGTAATTATGTATATATTTCAAACCCTATAGGAATTTTCTGTAATGTAAACAAGCACTTATTATCAATATATTTCCGTTATTTCTGCATGGCCTCTGAACTATGTATTTATTACTCTGTGGATATCAAAAGGTTAAGGGGTTTAACAATAAGTTTGTCAACAGTAGTGGTTTGAGTTACAAAAAATTAAAGGATATGAGAAATAGATCTAGAAAGTCCCAAATTTCAATGAAAAATCAAGAGGAGATTGAGATGAAGAGATTGGGAGGTAAAAAGTCACTGTAATGATTTTTTTTTTTTTTTGGCCAACACTGTAATGAATTCACATCAATGCTTCATTGTGTAATTGATCATGGTTGGTTAGATTACCTTTACCATATTTTCCTCTTTCTCATTTTCTCCTCATAATCTCATATATATCCACCCTTAAATTGAAAAAAAAATGGTCCCAACTCAATATTTTATAAAATTATTTCTATAAACATACATAAATAAATTTAAACTCTTAAAATCTGACTTGTACAGTTCATAACCATAATACAAGAAAAGTTAAATAATTTAAATTTATAAAATACTGTAGCAATAATTTTATAAAATATTAGATCTAAACCATTCATTTCATGATGTAAGAGTGGAAATGAGATTTTGAGAAGAAAATGAGAAAGAGGGAAAAAAGTATCCTCTTCCAATCATGCATATATAGTTACTGGTTAGTGGTTAGAATTGAAGTTATAGTATATCAATTTTTTTGAAATTCTAAATTCCAATAGTTGGTGAGAAGTTAAAAAAAATTATCATGGTTAAGAAGTCTTGGCTTTATTTTTTCTGGTTGATTTATATGAAATTTGCAATATCTTTTTATTATTTTAATTTCTGGGGAAGTAAATGATAATTGACATGAAGCCAGGATTTTTACGATTTTTAAATTTTTAGTTTGACAAAATGAAAGGAAGTTAAGATAACCATTAAGATCTGCAACCATGATACGGATTTACCTCTGGGTTTTAAATTTTTAATTTAACAAAATGATAGGAAGCTAAGATAACCGTTCAGAATTGCAAACATTATACGGATTACCGTTTACCTCTGGGCCAGTTTAAATTTATCAGATTGTAAGCCAGGTCGGATTATTTAAAATTATCTGAAAGATGACATGTAACTTTTTTATATTTTATTAATTTATCGTAAATTAAAAATTCAGAACTTCACTAAAAAGAAAATTTTATTAATTTATCTTAAATTAAAATCCTAATTCAGTAGGAGATGAAATTCCCAGCCACCATTAAGCCCCCATCTCTTCATCATCTTTTTCACCTCAAATCAAACAGAGAAGAATATGTGATCTTTTAAAAAATTGAATGGAGAATAAATAGTTAGTTAAAAATTTATTAATTTATCATAATTTAAAAATTCAGAACTTCACTAAAAAGAAAATTTTATTAATTTATCCTAATTAAAACCCTAATTCAGTAGGAGATGAAATTCACAGCCACCATTAACCCTCCCATCTCTTCGTCATCTTCTTCACCTCAAATTAGAAAGAGAAGAATATGTGACCTTTAAAAAAATTAAAGAGTAAAATACTCTAACCTCCCTTATGTTTTGCCTTAATTACACGGACCTCCCTTCTATTTTGAAAACATACACTTAAGTTCAAGCCGTTAATTTTGTTAAGGATTTTTATTTTTAATTAAAATTTATATTAAAATAAATTTTATTTACTAATTTATCCTTCATCATTACTAATTTCCTAATTTTGACTAAAATTGTTTAAGTAATTTAAGAGTTTTTTTTTCTTTTTCTTAACTTTTTTTTACTTTTGTAAATAGTTATATGTTAAATTTTTTTCATATTAAGATAAATACTTAATTGATTTAATTAATGTAGACTTAGAAAACTTAATTGAAAATATGATTAATCCTATTAATAGATGTATACTAAAATAAACCTGTTTATAAATTTTTGTGCAAAAAATTTATTTAAAAGATTAAAATTTAAAATTAATATAAGTCATATACTGTATCAAATTTACATTATGAATAACATATTGTGAATAAAGCATATTTCTTTCTTTTTCTTTTTGCCTTTCATTTGAAATGTATATTTTTTAGTCATTTAAAAAAATAATAAATAAATAAGTTTCAATAAATATGATAAAAATTTAAAATTTTATAATATAATAAAAATTAAAAAATTTTATAATATATTGAAAATTTTGAACATACATGTATTAAAATTATTTTTTTATATAAAAACTTTTTTTAGGTAAATATAATTGTTTATTCATTTATTGAAAAAGGGATATTTTAGTCAAAATAAATGTTTAACGGTCAACTAACAGTTTGGTGGATGGAAATAAAATATCAAATATATAAAGGAGGTTTCTGTAATTTGTATTTTAATTTCAAGGGAGGTTTATATACGTTTTTAAAATAGAAAGGATGTTTGTGTAATTTAGGTAAAACAGAAGGATAGTCAATGTATTTTACTCAAAATTAAATGGAGAATAAATAGTTAGTTAAAGTTCACATGTTTAATTCAATAATTAAATAATATCTACATACTTATATAACATGAGCAACACTGGTATGAGGTTGGCAGTTATTTCAACATTTTCATTTTCACACGGGAACCTACCAACGTCCCTCCTGTTATATAAGTAAAGGTAGATATATTAATTTAAACATTTACCCTTAAAAAATTCAAAATAAATGTACGGCTTGAACTTCGACCCAAAAGAAGTGGAAGTGGTTATTATTCACACCTCTACTTTTATATAACACACCGTCGGGATGAAATTCCCAGCCGTCATATAAACCCTCCTAGTTTCTCTTCATCTTCTTCACCTCAAATCACAAAAAGAGGAAGATGAACAACCCCATCTTCTCCTTCTTCTTCTGCTTTCTTGTGTTGATCCTTCTTAGTCCTTCAAGTTGCCTCGCAGATCATGGACCAGAACTAGTAAACGAGATATGTTCTCAAACTTCAAATTTCACATTCTGTGTTGGCACTCTCAATTCTGATCCACAAACCGCAGATGCAGGCTACTTAGGCCTAGCCATCGTCGCGTTTCGGTTAGCATCCATCAATGCCACTAGCACCAGAAGCCACATTTTGAAACTTCTATCATCTTGTAATGATCCTACCGAACGAAAGAATCTTCAGAGATGTGTTGGGGACTATAACAAGGCTGTCTCTGACATTTCAACTGGTTACAATGACCTGAACTCTGAGACTGTCTATGAATTGGCTGATTTGGCTAACGATGCTTCTCTTTCTGCTCAAGATTGCGAATCTGCTTACAATGGATTGGCATCTATGAATAAGGATTTGGAGGGTATCTGTGAAATATGTGTAGTTATCGCTAATCACCTCACTGGTGGATCCTAAGTAATCCTATTTTAGTGATTTCTAGGGCACAACAAGTACTTTTCTTCTGTTGTGAGCTTTGAGATTAACGTAGTTTGTTTAGAATTTTCTCGATTCTTGAATTGAATAATAAAATCATTTTTTAGTGAATTCATGATTCGCAATTTGTTGTTTTAAATTATATTATTCAAGCTTGTGATGGAATACATTGAAATAGTGCATGGAAGAATCTGCTCCGATCCATTGCAAGAAGATGCTAAACAAATTGTGTAGTATATATCGCATTGGTGGAAGAACATATCCTCCTTCTCAAATTTCAATTATGAAAACTTAACAATATGAATGTGTGTTGCTTTTTTATTCGTTCATTAGTGTTCATGCATATATAAGGTGTTCAATTCCTAAGAAAACGAAAATCCAAGTCTCTAACGGATTGAGTTCATGATCAACTTGGGGCTGTGTCGTTATCAAAGTCATTGTTTAATAGAGTTTTAAATTAGAGCGCGCGTTCGTCCTAAAATGAAGAAGTCAATTGTGCAGGTAAAAAATGAATTATATATAAGCTACTCGGGCATTAAATTTGGTTCTAACTCCTAAATATATGACTTTCAACTTTAGCTTCTAAATTTATAATTTTATATCTATTAATTGGACACATTAAAAAGTTTCAGTGGTTAGATATGCCACTTTGTTCACCAATTCAAATCTAGATTAGTTGCTATTTTGTTGGTGTTTTTGCTGTTATTATTATTGTTGAGAAATAAAATAAGTGGGATATCCCATCATAACGTTAGGATTAGTTATTATTATTTGATTTAATCTGTTTATTCTCTTTATGACCTCCTCTCTCCCATCCCCTTCCCATCCTCTTCCCTCACGTCCTCCTTTTTTAACCATTAAATCAATATGTGAATTGTTCAAATTTAATTTTTTATGAAATTATTTTTAAAATGTTAAATTATAAAAATAAAAATAATTAATTAGTAAATAAAAATTTCTAAATTTTAATATGAATAATTCAATACTACAATAAAAAAAATAAAAACAATATTTTGTATAAAACTAAATGCGAACTATTCAAAAGTTGATCTTATACTAGGTTAGACTAGGCCTTACTAAATAGGTATGGACCTGCAATAGATATTTAAAGCCTAAGCATATATGTCGGTTTTTTTTAGTCCTCAGCTTGGGTCTTTAAAAGGCCTAATAAGGCCTGAAGCCTGTTTAATGTAGGCCTTTAAATAGTTTTTAAAGCTTATACCTCCAAATATATATATAATCCTAAAAGTTTATTTACAATCCTACATTATGTTTTAAAAGCATAACATCCATTCTCGTTGTAATATAAGAGCTTAGTAAGGAAAAGAAAAGAATGCCTAGCTAGTGACAATAATTATTTAAGCAAGTATATATGAAAAAGAGAAATCAACCATCTATTGACTAATGAGATATTTTCTGAAATCAACCAAGTATAATAAGCAGGAGGTAAAACTTGATTGTATCTTTTATTTTTCTCACATAAATAGGGACAAACTCCTTCTACTAAGATTATCACTACTACATAATATAGATTTTACGTCCCTAAAGGACGTCCCTTTTTAAAAAAGGATAGTAAAAAATAAAGGGGGTGGCATTTTTATAATTATGGGTGAGAACTAAATAACTTTAAACGTCCCCAATTTAAATAGGGACGTCTAAAGTGTGACTTTACAGACTTTAGACGTCCTTATTTGAATTAAAAACGTCTAAAGTAAAAAAAAAATCAGATTAGATATTCCCAATTCAAATTAGGGACGTTTAAAGTCACACTTTAAACGTCCCCATATATATAGGGGACGTCTAAACTTTTAAAATTTTTTTTTTAAATGAGGGACACCCTTTGACGTCCTTATATATATGAGGGACGCCAAAGGGTGTCCCTCATTTAAAAAAAAATTAAACTTTAGACGTCCCCAATTTGAATTGGGGACGTCTAAAGTAAAAAAAAAATTGGACAATTTTAGACGTTCCTAAATTAAATTTGAGACGCAAAAAATAATTCAAATTTTTACTGATAGTCTTTATTTGTCAGTTTCATACTATTTTTACACTCATCTTTTTCTTCCTATCATCGCAAACACAAGAAGAGTAGCTACCACCACGCCTTTTAACTCTTGCTTCTTTTGCTTTATATGCTCCTTTTACTTTTGCTTCTTCCTTTCTCTCTCTTTTTTTCATCTCCAGATATGTTATGCTTTCTTACCATTTTTTATTATTTTATCCTCTTTATCTTTTATCTTTGGGTTTTCCTTCTATGTTATCTTCTAACTCGTGTTGTTGTAACTTATAGATCAGGACTCTGAAACATGCTTCATGGCTACGTTCCCACTGAGAAAACAAGGTCCATCTCTCCCTGTCGCTCTTCTCTATTCATTATTACGAGAAAATGAATTTCAATAATAGAAGGAGATAAGTTTTTTGCAACTAATTCCTCTTATTGTTTTCATCTTCTCCCTATGAGATTTTAGCTTTGGAGTTATTATTGTGTAGATTTTGGATTTGGATTTCAGATACTAGATCTGTAATTTCATTGACGATGATATGTAATTTCTGGTTTTAAATACTGTTTAGTCTAGATCTGTAATATAAACGATTTTTTTTTAAAAAAAAAAGCACTTTAGACGTCCCCATTTTAAAATGGGGACGTCTAAAGTAAGGACTTTAGCCTTACTTTAGACGTCCCCATTTTAAAATGGAGACGTCTAAAGTGTCAGTGTAGCACTTTAGACGTCCCCTTTTAAAATGGGGACGTCTAAAGTCTAGACTTTAAACATCCTTTTATCTACGGACGTTATTGTCATTTTTTACTATGTCGCTCACATAATGTCCCATTGTTTTCAGACGTTAAAAGGTTTAAAAAATGAATGTTAAAAACGTTTTTTTGTAGTAGTGTATAATACTTCATTTGGCACTAAAATAAACTCATAGTAATTATTATACTTTAGAGGGACAACGTAAATCAAGGGAGAGGGAGTGAATTAGCTTTACCATCTTGAGCAATCTAAGAAGAGACGTGTAATGCCCCAAATTTTGATTAAGGGCTAATGATAATTATTATAGATATTTGTGAATTTAAATTGGAATTATTAAGTGTTTTGTGGCAATTTTAATTAATATGCCATAAGTGGTGGAAAATTGAAAAAAATGGAATTATTTGCCATAAGTTAGTGATTAAGGGAAAACTAATTACTAGCTAAGAGAAAAATGAGATATATAACAAAATGGCTAATGGAGGGATTAAGTGACTAATTGGTTGTTTGCTCTATAGGTGTAACTCCCCAAATTTCGATTAAGGGCTAACGATGATTATTGTGGATAATTTGGTAAATTAAAGTGGATTTGAGATCCGACTTTGTTATTGGGAATGTACAATACCTTGTATTTTAGCATAATTATGTGATAAAGTAATTTAAGGGCTGAAATCAGGGGGTATGGCGCATGGATGAAAAAGAAATGGTTATAAATGTGTTATATGACAATTTTAGTTAATATGCCATAATCAAGGGCCGACCAATTAGTCAGCAATTGAAGAAGAACTTAATCACTAACTAATGAAATTGGTCAGTAAGGCTAAGTGGAAGATTAAATGTGTGAGATTTCATGAGATGAAGATAAGTGGCACAAGTGGATCAAGTATGAAGAGAGTTGGTGGCAGAAAAGTCAAAGAACAATTTAAAAATCACTTTCTCTCTCTCTCTCTCTCTCTTATGCGTATGGTATGGGCAAAGGGAGGCAAAAATCAGATCTCCTCCATCTTCATCATCTCATTTTCTCTCTCTTCTCTCTCCATTTTCGCCATTTTTGAAGGAAGAAAGAGAAAGGAAAGCTCAAGATTTAGGTAAGATTTTGACCTTGAATGTCAAAATCTCCTTTTCTAAAATTGTTCCTCTTGTTAAGAGCTTTCATCCTATGGTTTTAGATTCTCAAGAGGAGGTGTTTTTGTGTTTAAGAAAAGTTGGAGATTGAAGAATCAAGAAATAAGTTTGAGAAAGTAAAAGAGGTGAGTGTTAGCTCCCTTTTGATATATATATATATATATATATATATATATATATTGTGGTTGTTTGTAGAGCATTGATTTTTCTGGAATTTTGCTGTAATTTTCGTGTATTATGGAGTGTGAGGATTGTATGATGTGTTGTGATGGAAATGATGTTTGGTTGAGTCATTTAAACAATGAAAATAGTTTGAAGTCTTAAATGTGGAATTTGGCAACTTTGGGATTTTATGTTGAAATGTGTCCCAAAGTAGAACATGTCAATGAGTTGTGATTTTGGTCATTTTGAGGTTATCATTGTGTTCCTTATGGAAAATTGTACGGGAATGGGTTTGGTTATTGATTTTGGAGTCATTGGACACTTTGGTAGAAAAGCTAGAAAATCTGTCTTGTGTGAACTCTGTCTGGGCAGTCAGTTTTCATGAACGTTTTGAATGACCAAATGGTGTTGGAAAATTCTGAAACTTTCCAATCTTAAATTTCACATCCCAAGCTTTAAAATGGATATATAATTTATGTCATTTCGTTTTTTTTAACTGAGAGTTATGCTTTGCCAAAGTTTGGGATAAAAACTGGACTATGTTTTGGAGTAGTGTTGATTTTTAGGTGATTCTGGAATTGTGTGGTGATTTCTAGTTATGGTCCATATTTTTTCAGTAAAAAGGACTTAAATACCTTTTATTTGGCTTTGGAATCACCTCATTTCGATTTTTCTAGAATTAGTTATGAGTTTTGGAAGTTCAGCCAAGAATCAGGGAATTTCTTGGCCACGGCCCAAACCTTTCTGTCCTAATTCTGGCTGCGGCCCATGGGTGGCTGGCCTTGGCCAGTGACCTTCTG
The DNA here is from genome assembly GCA_963242795.1 of Inga leiocalycina. Taxonomy (NCBI): domain Eukaryota; kingdom Viridiplantae; phylum Streptophyta; class Magnoliopsida; order Fabales; family Fabaceae; genus Inga; species Inga leiocalycina. The sequence continues at coordinate 62,589,710 of OY725330.1, read as the reverse complement.
ACCATACCCAAGGGAGAGCTGGCCACGGCTAACCCCTGTGTTCCAGCACTTTGAGTTTTTGAAAAGAGATCTTCAACCTATTGTTTCCCAACCTTTTAGGGGTTTTATTAGAGGTACTTATAACTTCTTTAGGGTCATTATTGATAACCAAATATAAGTGTTGAAGAGTCAATTGAGTATTGGAATAGAGAATGATACTTCGTCCTTAATTATGATTTTAGGATTTGATATTTTCCTGGAGCGTAAAAGGCCTGTGCCTGCTCAAGAACGGAAAGACCAAGGTAGTGACACTTTATCCTATATCATGTATATTGCATTGCTTGTTTGCATTAAACATTGAATACAGATATAGTAAGGGAACGTGGTGAAAGCTCGGCCTCGTATACTGTAACATCCCAAATTTTATATTCACCAAATATATTGTAATTATTTGGGAAATTCAATAAAATGGTGAATATTCATGAATTTGGAATTTATGAATTTCATAAATGTTCAATTTCATGGGAAATTGGACACAAATAATTATGGAATTAATTTGGGTAATTTAAAAAGCCCAATATTAAGGTCCAAAAATGAAGGAATATTAGAGAAAATATTTGGTCCAAAAATAGATGGGAATTGGCCAAAGAAAAATAAGAAAAGAAATTGGATTAGAAAGATAATGGCAAAATCGTAATTTTGCCAAAATAGCACAAAATAAATTATTTTTCAATTAATTGAAGTTAATTTCAATTAATTAAGTAAAATAAAGGTTAAAAATATATTTAGAATATTTTGGTCAATTTAATATGAATTTATGGAAAATTTGAGAAAAAAGTGTAATTTTGACCAAAATTGAGACTATACGTGTATACGTAACCGGAACAAGTTATGAAGCCAATTGAGACCATAGGGAGGGACCCCTAGGAGTCTCCTACATGTGGCATGGAGAAGGAAATATTGGTTGGGCTTAATGGGTATGATTACATGTACATAAGTTTATGTACATAAAAACTAGTTTTTGAATTTTTGGAAAATTAATAAATAAATACATGTCATACAATATATATGATAAAGCAACATCATCATCTTCATATCAGCCCCTAAACCGACGTTGTGCAGCTGAAACTAAAGTGAGAACGTTGAGAGCATTTGGAGAAAGAAAGAAGAAGAAATCTCACAAGGTAAGCCGATTTCTCCGACGATTTCGCTCCTAACGCGTATAACCCTGATCCCAAGCTACTCCTCCTTGTTCTTTAAGGTTTGGAAAGCTCAAATTTGGTGATATAAAAGCTAGGGTTTTCTGCAATTTTTGGGAAAAGCTTGTGGGAGCTTGAGGTAACTTCCAAACCTTCGTATATTGTCTATTCTGGCTGCTATGGGCAATTTAATCGGTGAAATTTCGCCGGATTGCCATTGGTTTTAAATTTTGGAAACGTGTGTATATAAGGGTTATGCTGCCCAATTTTAGTTCAAATGATTGATATAACTCAATTAGATGGTTAATGAAGTGGTTAGGAGTAGAAAGGAACGCGTTTACAGAGCCGAAATCACAAAACACCGATTTTGCCCGGAGGACTCCATAATTTCGGTCAGGGCCAGATCTAGGGGTAGGAGTTGGATTTTCAATGATTTGATGGTTCCATTGAGTTCAGGGGCGAAAATTAGGTGGGGTTACAGTTGGGCACTTTTTCAGAAAAGGCTGAGAAAACATAATTACGGAAACGCCCCTAAAACCCTAAAAGTAGGGCTGCCAAGGGCAATTTCGTAATTTGACATTGAATTTGGTAATTTTGAGTCCGGAAATGGATTCCTTGGACAAAAATACGTCAGGATAGCCCTAGTCAAAATTTTGGGAAAACGTGCCATCGGGCCAGGTACGGTGGGACCGAGCCGGGGTCCCGGGGGCATTTTGGTAAATTTTCACCATAGGCTAATATAACCACAAGAAACACTATGGAAGAGTCTAAAATGATACTTGGATAGGTTATGACCTATTTCTTGTACATTTAATATTTTAGGATCGAATCGGGAGCCGAAAGTCGACACGATTTACAAGGCACACAGAAAGGGGTCGATAGAACTTCGAGGTAGGGACATTATCCTTCATACATTATGCCATAGTTATATGATTGTGTGAATGCCAATGTTTGTAAATGCGCTTTATTAATCAACATGTTTTGCCCAGATAGGGGCCAGTAGTGCTAGAGGCACTTACACTGGAGTTGGCGGAAGACCAACCGGTGCAGATTAGTGGGGCGGGGCCCTACTCATGTATATATGCATATGATATGTTTATATTGTTCATTAATTGGTGCATACATGGCATATATCATATTTACTTTTCGCATTTTCTATGAACGATAGCATGTTTCTACTGAGATTCTTCAGAATCTCACCCCTTTTTCTAAACCAAACATCTCAGCGGGCGCCAGTGGATCAAAAGGCAAGAATGTGGACCAAAGGAAGTGACTGGCATGTGCCTCGAGGAAAATACAAAGTTCGTGGTTATAGATAGTCTATGTCTAAAATACTTTTGGATATTTTGTAATAGTAGTGTATATTATCGCATTCTGTAGGGTTGATTTTGGACTGTAAACAAATACTTTTATCAGTATATATGTACTTTTCTGTATGCCTGTGGAACTTGGTCTCTATTACTCTGTGTATATCGAAATGGAAACGGGTGTTGACATATACAGTGAAGGGGATATGGCAATGTGCCTGGCCTTGAATATTGATTACTGCATTGTGATATATATATTTACTTGTTTTGTTTATATGCATCATATACGTAAATTGTTGCTACTGGGATTCTCTAGAATCTCATTCTTTCCAAATAACATTTTTAGACAGGGCAAGTGGATCGAAGAACAAGCAAGTGAACAAGGACGATTAGGACTACCGGCGGTAGTCTTAGTTAGATATTTTGGTTTTATACTAAACTGGTTATCATTTTGGATAAATGTATATATTGAATAGACCATAGAAGTATATTTTTGTGTAATCCCTTATATGGATACTGAGATGGGCATTGATGCCCTGATTATTATTTTGGATTAACGTTATTATCCCGGGTGAGTGTTGGGAATTGTGGTATACTCTGATATTGTACATGTAACAGACCGAACAGACCATTTGTTTTAAGGAACGAAATGAATGGAGATCTATTTATACAGGTGTTATAAAAGTTTTTAATTATCCTGGATCTCTCATTCAATTATTAAACGTGTTTAAATGCTAATTATGGTCTTTATCGAGGCGGGGATTACAATAGGAGCCAATGAAGTATTGATACTTGGCAAGCTCACATGTAAAGAGAGTAAAGGAAAAAGTCAGATTGAATTTGTAATTATTTCTCTCTCCTTTCTCTCCCTCATTTTCGGCTGATATGCAAGGCTAGAGGGAGTATCATCATTTGCATCATCCTCTTCATCTCTTATCTTTCTCTCTCAAGCGTGCAGCCATTGTTGGCCAAGGAAGAAGAAGAAAAGCTGGAATTTGAGCTAAGTTAATAACCTCTAATAGAAAAACTCTCTTCTCTAAAGTTGATCCTTAGAGTAAGAGCTTCTTTTTTATGTTTATAGTGTGCCTATTGGTGTTGATTTGTGCCCACATAAAATTTGGAGGTTGGTGAATCAAGAAATCTCTTTGGCAAAGTGAAAGAGGTAGGTGAGACTAATCTATCTATCTAAGTTTTATGCCAAATGGTTTAGTTTGAAATTTCTGAAAACTTTGACCTTTAATCCGAAAATGATGACCACTGGGCTATTGGCATGTTTTTGGCATAGTAATGGTATGTTGGGAATGTATATGGATAGATAGGATTGATTAGAAATTGAATGATTGAGTTTAGTGATTTTGGAAAATTGGTGATTTATGTTGCCCAAAAACCAAAGTATGATAATGGAGTAGGATTTGGATAATTCTGATGATTCCATTGAATTCCTTGGATATTTTTGTGTAGAAGTAGCTTTAGTAGAAATTTTGGGTCTATTGGGATTAATTGGGCAAGTGTTACGAAATGTGGTTAGTTTTGCTGCGTTTTCTGGTTTCTGATAAAATCACTCGAGTGAGAGTAAGTTCACTCGAGTAAGGGATGAACATCACTCGGGTGAGGGTGAGTTCACTCGAGTGCGTTAGGGTGTTTTTCCTTTCTGCTTCTAGTTTTTGTTGCACTTCCGTGGATAAAGGCAAGAGCGTACCTTAATACTTACGAGTGTTAAGCCATCACTCGAGTGCTTTGTGTTCCACTCGAGTGCTCCTAATCCTTGAGAAATTTTGTGCGCTTGGGTCTTTACTTTCTGAGCTTTACTTCCTAGTGCTCGAGTAAGCATTTGGCTATCACTCGAGTGTTGCTTTCTGTGCTCGAGTGGTCTTGTCTCTGAAAAGTTTCTTGTGCTCTCGGGTATTCACTCTCTGTTGTTTACTCTCTAGTACCCGAGTGTAGACTGTACCATCACTCGAGTGAGGTCTCCTTCACTCAAGTATCCGTACAATATCAGTCAAGTGAGGCCATCTTCACTCGAGTGTCTTAGTGAAAAGTTACAGTTGTGTGCTTTCAAAAAGGGAGATCTTTAGGGATAGTCTTCCAATCCTTTAGAGCTATTGATAGAGTTATTCATGGGTACTTAAAGAACAATAATGATAACCAAATTAAGTGTTAAGAAGTCATTGATATTTGGAATAGAGAATTGACTCTCCGTCCCTAATTGTGAATCATAAGATATGATATTTGCCCTACTCGGGAGATACTGACACCAGGACACGCACAGAAGGATCAAGGTAGTGACTCTTCTCTCATGTTGTGTATGATGTTTTGGTATGCATGACTTGTCATTGAGTTTTATGAATTGTATGTTGCATGGTCCATTACAGCGTGAGCACTTCTACGTGAGCCGTTTAGGGATTGACGCTAGTCATCTCTAGTTCGGCCGTTGAACTGTCATTGTAATCGACATGAATTTTTGTGAATTTGACCCGTGAGGCGGCGTGTTGTGAACTCAGCCGTGGGCTGTGTTATATATCTTGCCTGTATGGCTTGCATATGAAATGTTTTATATAAATCCTAGCTGTGATGAAATATACTGTGTGGACTTTTGTGATGCAATACAGCGTGAGCAAACGTAAGGGTGACATGAGTCATACCTGCCCCTGCCGCTGTTGTAACCCCCTGCCGTAATTATATCCGAAATACGCAATTAAAGTGAAATAGAGACCAATAAGAAACAAATACAAATTACAAACCCATCTACCAGACGGGGTTTTCACAATTACCTTTCGAAATCATTTATAAACTTGGTCTCATAATCACTTTTCGGATACAATTACTACGTGGAACATCACATTCATAATAAATCAGAGTACACAAAAATAATCCCGGCAATCCCAGTTTCCATATATTAACTCGAGCTTTATAGGGTACATTCGCCCATACAAGCCCTCATATGGGGATTACACAAATCTTTCTCATACATATACAAATATCCAACAACTCATTTCAAATACATAACCAAATATACTCATCCTAAATATGCATTGATAACCACCTATCACAAGATTACAACCCGAATGAGTCCCGTCGCCTTTGATTGCTTACTCCATCCTCGATCCACCTACCCTGTCTAAATTGTTGGTAGGGGAGGGTGAGATTCGAGAGAATCTCAGTAGGAAACAGATACCATAATGCATGCATGATAGATGCTATGTGTATGACATGTTAGCTTTATCTAGATGCATACCCCATAATGACATTTTTGCATACTCAATGTTTCATGTAACAAAACTATGGCCACAGCAAAACAGAAACAGAGCTTCATTTATTCAAATATGCTCTACACAATCAAGTAAAGCAATCACATACATCACTACACAAGCAAAGATATCAAATACATGCAAGTAAGGTAAGTCCCCTACCTCCAGTCTTTTCTCCTCGATTTGCGTGCCAACAACTCGGGGCTTTACATTCGATCCTACAATGTCAAATGTACCATTTAGACACTTCCATAGTGTTTCTGGGGGTTATATGAGACTATATTGAAAATTTACTAAAATACCCCCGGGGACCCGGCCCGGCCCCGCCGTACCCGGTCCGGTTATACTTTTCTTGAAATTTTGACATGGGCTATTCTGACATATTTTCGCCCAAGGAATCCATTTCCGGACTTGAAATTATCAAATTCAATGTCAAATTACGAAATTGCCCTTGGCAGCCCTACTTTTAGGGTTTTAGGGGCGTTTCTGTAATTATGCTTTCTCGGCCTTTTCCGAAAAAGTGCCCAACTGTAACCCCACCTAATTTTCCCTCCTGAACTCAATGGAATCATCAAATCATTGAAAATCCAACTCTAAGACCCATTTATAGCCCAGACCGAAATATATGGGTTTTCTAGGGCAAATCAGGGTTTTTCGGTTTCGGCTCCGTAAACACGTTTCTTTCCACTCCTAACCACTTTATTGACTATTCCATTAGGTTACAACTACCATTTAGTATCAATTTGGGCAGCATAACAGCCCCTACAACCCATTTCCCTAAATTAAAACCAACGGCAATCCGGCAAAATTTCACCGATTAAATTGCCCACAGCAGCTAGAATAGTCAATATACAAGAGTTTGGAAGTTACCTCAAGCTCCTTCTAGCTTTTCTCAAAGATGGCTGAAAACCCTAACTTTCAAAACACCAAAATTGAGCTTTCCAAACCTTAAAGAATAAAGAGGAGTAGTTTAGAGTCGGAGTTATACGCGCTAGGAGCGAAATCGTCGGAGAAATCGGCTTACCTTGTGATTTTTCTTCTCTTTCTCTCTCTAAACTCTCTCAACTTTCTCACACTATGTTCAGGTGCTGTGCGTGAATGAGCAGCTGAAGATGATGAGAAGATGTTTTAATTCCATGCTTATGTCATCTTGCCTTTTGATGATGTCATAATTCCCAAAATTGGCATTTTCGGATTTTCTGGCAGATTTTCTGCCCAATCTTTAAAAAATCATAACTAATTCTAAAAAAATAGAAATGATGTGATTCCAAAGCCAAATGAAAGCTATTTAAGTCCTCTATATAGGAAAAATATTTACCAATACTAGAAATCACCACAAAAATCCAGAATTACACAAATGTCATCACTGCCCCAAAACAGAGTCCATTTTCGACCTCAAACTTTGGACAGTCATATCTCCTAGTTCCCAACATGAAATGGCACAAATTATATGTCAATTTTGAAGCTTTGGATGTGAACTTTAATACTGGAAAGTTTCATAATTTTCTGACATCATTTGCCTATTAAAAACGTCCACACGAGAATACTGCCCAGACAGAATTCACACTGGACAACATTTCTAGTTTTGCAACCAATGTGTCCAATCCAATTTAAATCAATTCCAATGATTAAATACCACAACAAGACACCATTTCCATCACAATACCCCATTCAATTCTTCCCTCTATTCTAAGTCAATTTGGATGTTAATCCACAATTGAACTCAAATATAGGGTTTTAGCGTTGCTCATAACACAAGCGACTACAATCCACTTTATATTCTCTAAAAAGGTTCATTAATCACTAACCACGTCCACTTTTGTAGTCATTAACTCCTAATCCCAATTTGGGATCTTGCTAAACCGGGGCTTAGCAATCCACTAATCTCAGGCTTATTCTCTAGCCTCGAGTCTCAAAATTCGGGGTATTACAGCTGTAACTGCCGTTGTAGTTGCTATGTGTGTATGATGATTTGCTTTCATGCCTTATTGTTGTGCATACTATGAGTTATTTGTTACTACGGGGATTTTTTAGAATCTCACTCTTTCAAAAACACCAATTTTAGGCAGGGTTAAAGGATTCAAGGGAAAGCGGGCGATGAAGAGTGGATAGAGCTCCTAGTTAGGAGTTTTATTTTGAGAAATTGGTTGTCATTTTGTAAATCATTTGGATATATTTTGTTGGGAATTACATGTACATATTGGATCGTATTTGTATAATCCCCTTGTTATGGGAAACTCTATGGGTAATTGTACCTTGTAGATCCTTAATTAGTCAATGAAATCCGAGCGTGTCGGGAAATTTATACTGTACTCTGATATGTATGAATGAAATCAACCTATACAGGCCATTTATGTTTGAAAGGTGAGTATGAGACCATTGTGAAACAGGTGTTGTAAAAGTTTTGAAAACCCTGATTTTGGGAAGTTTAATTATTACATAAGTCTCAAATCATACATGGTCTCTAATTCAAACTTAATTACGTTTTTACGAACTAATATCGGCCTTGACCGTGAAGGGGGTTACAAGTAGAGCCGGGAATACGGGTCGGCCTAAACGGGCTCGGGCCTAAACGGGCTGGCCATTAGCTAAAAAGTATAATATTTTTTAAGCCCTCGACCCTACAGGGTTGGCCCTTCACGGGCTCAGGCCTAAACGGGCTTAAACTCATTTTAATTCAAAAAAATTTCTTTTTCAAGTTTTACAATTTATTTATTATTTTGCTTTAAATTGAGATACATTATCTTTAAAACTCATAAATTTTTAGTTAAAATAATCATCTAATGTCTAAATTAGCCTATTTTTTAAAGTTTAAATTAATAAATCATTGTAGAAAATAAAATAAATCAAACCAATTAATAAGTGTTTGCCTGTTATTAATACTCTATTAGGTACTTAGGTGTTTCTCATATTAATAATTTGATATAATGATATTTTATTTATTAATTTATTTTAAAAAAATATTAAACGGGCCTAAAAGGGCCGGCCCTTTTAGGCCCGCTTCTCTTTTGAGCCTCTAAATCATAAGCCCGGCCCTTGAAGGACTTGGGCCTAAACGGGCCGACCCGACGGGCTTGACCCGAATTCCCGGCTCTAGTTACAAGAGGTAGGAGAGAATGATGGATGTGAATGTAAGGTTTGAATATGTGTAAATGATGATAAGATGTGAAATTTAAGATTAAGACTGAGTTGCTAAATTTATAAATAATTTATAAGTTGGTAAATTTATAAATAATTTATAAAATTATTTAGATGATATTATATATATTTATATAATGGTATAAATTAAAAAAATAAATAAATAAGCGTGCTTATAGGCTAGGCATTATGAAAATAGGTCTAGCCTGTTTATCTAAATAGGCCTAACAATAGTCATGAGCCTAAGCTTGACCTATTTATTAAATAGGCTAGACTTTATATAGGTTAGGCAGGGGCCCGACCAATGTTTTAAAAGCCGGACCAGAAGTTAAGCCGGAAAAGCCAGCGGGTCATGGTTCAACCGGTTGGAACGGTGGAGCCATTAGGTTGGACCGGTGATGTAATAATTAAATAAAAATATTATTATATACTACCCCTGATCCTAAATATAAGACAAAGTTGATTTTTTAAGAGAGATTAAGGAAGCTAAATAAGTTACTTAATCATATCATATGTTATGTATCCTTAGATTATTTATTAATTAGTTAGTTAAACTAATTAGTTTGAAGAAAAAAATAAAAATACTCTAAAGTAATTTAATTAGCTTCCTTAATTTCTCCAAAAAAATCAACTTTATCTTATAATTAGGACTGAAGGGAGTACAATATAAATATGAAAGTAAAAATATATTATTATGTGTGTGTATTTAAAGATTATCCTACTACTTAATCCTATTATATAATACTGTGAATCTCGAACTTTTGTGTTGGTAGATAAAATTTATCCCACATTTAATTTATTTTTGTTTCAAAACTAACACCTGGGAAAGGAAGTTTTATTATGCATTAAAAACGAAATAATCATTGTTGGAATAAAAAACAAAATCACTGTATTTTATGGAGAAATAGCAATTATATTGAAATTTTTTAGCAAAAGCAATGATATTGAAATTAAAATGAGGATAATTAAAGTTTGCAACAAAAAAAAGGATACTTAAAAAGAAATCACTTCTTTATTTGAAAACAAATTCTCTCCACATCTTTTTAAAAGTACCATTATTACTATTTTATAATTATTATAATTGCCTCAGCATATTCAATACGCTTTCCCATCCCCGAGGTAGCTTTTTCTCTTTTCCCTTCCTAATTGCCTTACGTCTACCGACTGCGTGCCTTTTCTTTCTTGCTCCCATCGCTCTGCGTGTCTTTTCTTTCCCGAAGATGCGACTACTGGAGATGCCTCCTTCACTTCCTTGCTTCCCGATTGGCAACATGCACTTACAAAGATGAAGGATGGGTATGAGATTCATCTTAAGAGCAAATCTTCTCTGTCTTCTTTCTAGCTACTCTGGTTCCTCTTTCCTTTTCAACGATGCGATGCTGGGGTCAAATTTGAGCCGGCCGGTTTCTGAAAAACCGTTCCGGCTCCCGGGCTAACTCCGGCTTCCTGCCTAATAGCCGGCTTGTGGCAGCTCAAAACGGCCTAGCCAGTGAAGAGGCTGAATCACATAAATTGAGCCAGAGAATGCTCCAGCCATCGGTCCGACCGGTCAGACTGTCCGGCTTGGTCCGGTTTTTAAAATCATTGGGCCTGACCTATTTCCATCTCTAATCTTATGGTTAGAAAAGAAAAATGATAGAAGAGGATGGAAAAGGAAGAGAAGGGGTCCAAACCAACATTTATAATAAAGGCACGACATTTATTAGAGATTAATTATGATTTTGTGGAGATTTTCCTTGACTACTAAACTTCACTAAAGTGAGACTTTTACATAATTATCCTTTGGATGGTAGTGAATCTAAGAGTGAAATATTTACTCTTAATTTTTTATTAGATTTATCTTTCAATTTTTATCCTTTTATCTTTCACATAATATGGTCCTTATTATTAGTCATAATGAAAGATAATACTCCCTCTAATTCTTTATATAAGATATATTTACCTAAGTTTATGAAATTAAGGAACACTACTAGAAAAAAGATCTATAAGATCACCACATCTGAATCTCTATAGGCAAAGACAGTTTAAAAAGTATAACCATTGGCATTTTTATAAATATTGATACAACTTAACACCGGTCACGCTTTCCCGCAGTCTAAATAATATTTTCCAGATCGATTGTATAATGTAATGTGGTGTCGATAAGTATTAAATATTAAGAAAATTTAAAATTTTTGTTAGACCGGATGCTTATACATCTGGTGTAAATATCCTTTTAGATATTGCCTTTTCTTTATACTCGATGTTAAATGTTTTAGATTTTCTTCTGCTTCCAAAGTAAACTTCCTAACTATGTGTCTCTTCGAAATCCGAGACAACTTCAATAAATGTAATCTTCATATGTCTTGTCAATTTAAACTCCTCATTGCTTTTGTTTCTTCAAATTTAGTTCCTCTTCCTCTTTTCTATTAAATAACAATATGGTATGCCTTAGGGTTAATTCTATTTGTCCTCATTTTTCTCATTGTAACATCCTAATTTTTATTTATAGGAAATAATTATCATTTAGGGATAATTATGAATTTAGTAATGATTTTTGGGATAAAAAGAAAAGAGGGATTTGATTAATATAATAATAATAATAGTAATAAAATAATATAATATTAAAATAAATTTTAAAAAAACGTTGGCACCAAATTTGGTGCCCAAAATTGAAAATGGAGGAGGCACTTTCGGTGCCTACTCCGATATATAAAAAAAATGTTTGGCGCCATTAGACGCGAATTGCTGAAGGAGGGGGTATTATAAATAATTAAATACCCCTCTCCCTTCTCACTTCGCGCAGATGGTTTGCGTGGAGTGATCGGCGACGAGGCACTGATAAGAGTATTGTTATATTTTTGGATATTAATAAAGTACTCATATTCTCTTCTAATCATAATATTTCTTCTATGAAAAATATTCTAAATAATTTTCTCTTTTCTATTATAGAAATTTTCTGCTAGTTAGAGAATATTTAGGGGATAAGATTTTATGTAATTTTTGAGTTTTGTCAATATATAACTATAGAAATATAGAGAATAATTAATAGTTAATTTTAATCAATTTAGATTTATTATTTAGTTGTTTTATGATTTTATAATCAATTTATTTTTATAAATTAGTTTCTATAGGATGTTTTTACTGATTAAATTTGGATTAAATAATTTATTTGGGGTTATTAGAGGTATTTTTGAAATTCTAATAGATTTAGTTTTGTAAATTTTGTGTTATATGAAAATATAGATTATAATTTGATATTAGAAATTAAAGTTTAATATGGTTTTAATTATGTGGAGGTTTTAAATATCGTTTAATAATTAGACTATACTCATATAAATTAGAAAAAGAAATTTAATTATTTTAGAAGGTGGATATTGATGATTTTATGATTATAGGTATATTGAAGGTGAAACTTTAATTTATAAAATTGAGTGATTGATGTGAGAATATGATGTAGAGATTATTTAAGGATTTTAATAAGTGATTTGGGCTCATGAGGAATGATCTATGGCTAAAGATTATTAAGAAAATTGAAATATTTGAGGATAATTATTGTAGAGGAAATTGGGTTTTCAGGAATTGAATTTTGAATAAATTATTTATTTTAGTATTACTTGTGGTTAATTGGTATCTACATTGATAATGTAGAGTTTTCTTATGATCGGTGATTGTTCGTGTTTTGCTACTCAAGTTAAGGCTAGGTTTGGAATTGAGGTAACCAGGGTTAATTTATTTGATATGCTTGTTTTGGATTGTAAGGTGTTTTCTAAACTTTACTACTTGTATGTGTTTTGAAAGATTATGTGTATGTTTGAATATGAACCTAATTCAGTGAAGCAGTGTATTTTCCAACTTGTATATATGAACATAGATATTATTAAAATTATTACTGTTGTGATAGTTATGATGTTTGAAATGGAATGTTGTATAAGGTATTATAATTTGTAAATGTTTCGAGAACTATATTGATATATTGTTTTTCTGTATGGGATATGTTGGGTTGTGTGGAAGAGATATGGTGAAACTGTGCCCATCAGCTCTCTCATTCCTGGCCCGAATTTTAAGTTGAGTGTTTTGGGTGGACATCTTCCTATTATGGTATATTGGTGGTGGCATGGGAGGGGGCAGTATTCTTGAAGTGACTAACCAACCTTTGCCTAGGTATACTAGTACTGATATGCTGTACCACTTCCAGAAGCTATAAGGAGGAGTAGGATGGGTGAGTGGGGATGGTTTAATTGTTGATCATGTTATGTGAAAGTTTAATTATTGAGAATAATATTAATATTATGTTAGTTAAACCTGCTTCTTTGACTTACAATCTTTTCTTGCATATTTTGTAGATTAATTTTTGGTTACTGAGACTTTATGTCTCACCCCGTCATTGTAAATATTTTTCAGGTGAGACCTCTAATTTGGCTAGAGGTCAAGGGAAGCAACCAGAGGCATAGACGTTGAAAATCCTATAGGGCTCTTTGTGGTATTGGTATTGTATTATTTTCTATATTGCCATTATAGGACATTTCATATTTTCGAAGATATCATATTTACTGTTTGGATAACTGTTTTAGAATAATTGTTTAACTTTTGTTAGGCATAAGGCTTTATTTCCATATTCTAAGATTTTGGTGGACCCACAACCATAGCTATGATGGAAATTGTTTTGTATGAAATCTTATTTGTGGGATTCAATGTCGTAAGACTCATGGGCTGTGAATTCTCCTGTTGTTATATGTGCCCTAAGTAATGAATATCTTTGTAGTGGATTTGTGGGCGAGTTTTGTGCCTTGAACTCTGATATGTTTTAAATGAGAATTGTTTTCGATTATCATTGATTAACCAGATTATATAAAATCACTACGGATAATTGTTATTTGGAGAAAGGGTCGTTTCACTCCTCCTCCTTTATCGCCTCCTTTGCCAACTTTAGCGAAGCAACTTCTGCAACACCTCCATGCAAGGGTGGATTGTATCGACAGACGCCTCAGAAGATTCTTGGTAATGCTCCACACTATCAACAGCAAGCTCAACCTTGTACCAGACGCCAATGACATCGAGTATAATATGTCGGATGACCCCTCTTCCCCTTCCTCTATTTTCCTCCTAGCCTTCGGCAATGAGTAGGAAGATTAAGGGATTTGTTATTATGTAAATTAATATTTTTTTAAAAAATCAATGTACTGATGCTGCCTTCGAGAAAATATTATTATTAATGAAAAAAGTTTTTATTTCTAATCTTTATCTTGATTTTGATCTTGTTCACGTCTCTTGCATCTTTGTTCTGTTGTTGTTTTTGTCTTTGGGTTGATAAGTTAACTTTATGATAGAATATATATACTTTATATTAGTAAATTAAATTTTGGTTCTATTCAAATTGGTTGTAGTGGCACAAGGTCTAAATATGTTAATTTGGACAATCATTTAAATCTTTACTGGTTTAAATATCATTTATTTTTCTAACGTTATATTTTTATTTAGACTGGATAAGGTGTGCATCTAGTCTCATAATTATTATTTATAACATGTTTTAAATACGACCGGTGTAAATACGTAACATTTCAACTTCCAATGCCTATCATCATGTATCATTAGTATCATTTGAGCTATCCGGCCATCATTTCCATTTATAAATACCAAGGTGCCTTTAGTTCCTAAGTTCAAATTCAAAAGTTTCTTTCTACTTTTCTCTTTCTAGCTTGAGCTGCAACACTTCCACTGATGGCAAGATCACAGAGGTAGAGTTCCCCTTCTCCTCTTCCGGTGACAACTACCGGCGGTTCCTCTTTGTAGTCCCCTCTACCTCCAACATTGGAGGAAATCGCTGAGGGCATCTTTTGCCTCTAAGGCACTATTTTGGAGGTCATGGCGAGGTAAGATCACTTTTTTGAATGGCTGGAGGAGTTGGCGCCGATGTTGAATGACATCGTCGACTGTTTGGACTGAGTGTGAAGAGTCTCCAAGAAGATGATCTTCTGAAGGCCTGGGTTTCAAGAACCCCATTATTATAATATTTTGATGTAGTTATTATTTTGTGGTCGATCATCATCATATATAATATTTTCATATAATTTTGATTTCATATATGTATTTATACAGCTGCCTTTAGGCAACGATTAATGAAAAAGTTTCCATCTTTTATGTCTTTTGATAGTTCTTGTTGATGATCATCATATACCTGTGTTATTAATTTGTTGTTGATGAAAATTTTCGACCTTTAGGCAAAATTAAGTTCTTGTTTCTAATATTTTATTCTTTATTCTAAAAATTATATTTTTGATTGGATAATTTGAAAAATGATGTCGTTATGAATTAAAAATATTTTTAACATACTGACACCAGTCTTTAATAAGAACCGGTCTAGAAAAGGTTATTGACACCTATCCAGAAAAATATTGCCTTAAGTATATATACTCACTTTCATGTTCAGTCTTCATCTTTAGCCTCTCTTAGTCCCTTATGCGCTCTCTTGCTCTCTCCGCCCCTTTTGGCTGTTGTGATGTCTCTCTCTCAACCGTCAAGATGGTTTGGTATTCCTTACTGTTGTGCTCTCCTTCTTCGTCATCATCATTTTTCTCTCACGTTCGGTAAAAATTGTTGCTTTTCGCAAATCCTCATAGATGTTTTGCCATTACATTCTATTAGCATTCTCTTTCATTGTATTTGCCTGTATAGAAGTTTTAATCATCATCTTTCACAAACCCCATATACTCCTTTTCCTTCTTTGTTGAAACCTTGATGCTTACTCCTTTTATTTCTTTGCAGAAACACTATTGCTTACACCTTTTCGTTCTTACGCCTTTTATCCTCTTACCAATGTACACACATATTGTGTTCTCTAACCACCACATATATCACAAGGATGAACTTGCAATTGAAATGGACATACAGGGTGTGCATATATTGTAAAAAGGCTAAATGGACATACAAGGTACGCTTAATCGATATTCTCTCTGATTGGTTGTGAAAACTTTTAGCAATGTTGCATGGCAGGTGACCTTGTGATATATGTGGTGGTGTTGATTGGAGCATATACCCTAATCACTTGGTAATGATTAATTCAAGCTTACCAACACCGCCACAAATATTACAAATTAAAGTTCAGCCTGCAATGGAAATATGTACAAGACATGCATACATAGCATAGAGGCTGGATGAGCGCCAAATGGACCATATATTCATGAGTTGAGAAGTGTCTAATATATGATATATATGGTGGTGTGGGTAGGCCAGTATGTTCATATTTGCTTCAAGTTCAATGTAGCTCATTAACATATGATATGTATGTAATACATTGAATTTGAAGCAAGTAGTGATAATTCTAGCCAATAAACACCACCACATATAACACAAACGGTAGATGAGTGCCAAATAGACAATATTTTCATGAGTGTGAAGAGTTTATGAAGAAACCAGTATTATTTCATTGCTGCTTTAAGTTGAGTGTTTTTTGTAGCTAGCACTTATATTTTTATACATATGCGAATAGCATTAAATAATCTGATTTAATATATAACTCCATGTACTTGAAAACCGAGGATTAGATGAATACAGTTCGAGGTTGCTGACACATGCAGGTCCTTCCTTCCACAAGTATAAATATGATATTCCTTCTATGTTTATTCCCTTCTTGTATATTCTTTATGTGATAGATGAAAGTTTACATTTTTTCTGTTGGCTGTATAATCTTTATGGTTGTTGTAGTTATTGTATGCGATTTTTGTCTATGGAATTTATCATGGTTGGGATTGCGAAACTTGTGATTATGCAATGAAGCAATTTCATTGGATCATTCTTATAATGACAAGTTTCGCAAATCCAATCTTTACGAATTCTATGGACAAAAGTTTGCGTACACGTATGTTAATTGAATCTTGTTTGACATGCATTTGTTCTTTTCAAGTTTTTTTTTGTTTGGATGCCTCCTCCTTGAAAGGGCTTTAATCATTATTGAGTGTTGGGTGGGAGTGTCGATTGTTATTTTAACCCCGACATGTAGGAGCTGTAGATATGTGGTTTGTATCATGGGCCATCCTTAGAGTCGAATGCAGCCACCCTTAGATCAGGTGCTAAGTTTACTAATCTTAGGCATTTTGGTTCTTTTGATATTTTAGGTAGAATATAACTCTATGGCCTACCTTAGTTTTAGGTGATAAATGTGGAGTATCTTATTTAATATAATAAAGCTGAGTCTAATATGGTTAATATATAAACTTGAGAATTCTATTTTCTATTGTTGAATTTGGTCATATGATGAGGTCTTAGTTGAGATAGAAATCAAAGTGAAACCCAATAATAAGGAGCTATCCGACTAGGTGGAGTTACTAGTGACGAGTTGATAATTAAGATATCTAAATTAGATGATGAAAAAGGTAGGGCTGGTGATCTAGTCTTAGAAGGAAAAATTCATTTATCTGGAAGACCTAGTGATGATTAGGCAAATCAACTTTAAAATGAGTGAATTGTTACAATCAACGCCAGGTCATTTAGGTCAATAAATTTGTCCTTCCAAGTATAGATCACCAGCTCTATGTTTTTCATCCTCCAATTTAGAGTTATTAATCATCACCTCATTACTAGTAATTCCACCTAGTCGGTTATTACTTCCTTATTGGCTTTCAGTTTGGTTTCCTTATCAACCAATACCTCCCCACGAGATCATATTCACGCATATAAAATCCAGTTCTCATATTTGTATATTAACTCTGTTATACTCAGGTTCATTAAATAAAAATCTCCTCCTTTATCACTTGAGATTGGGGTAGGGTAGAGTTATTTCATATTTAAGATCCAGAAGGAATAAAATGCATAACTATAGTGACCTAGCAGCCAATCTATAGGTACAGGTTCAGAAGCAACAAAATGCATTCAACTATAAGGATGCTCACAATATAAATTATGCATCATCATCATGCAGATGCGAGGCCTAAAATTGTATCCACTAAATCCAACAAAATGCAAGCAAAAAATGTAAATTTTGAAAAAATAAATGTCAAAATTAAGATTCACTAATTATTTAATAATATAGGGCTTTAGCTTCATGGTTATTAGTTACATTTATTTTTGTATGTTGATTGCATTTTTATTTTTAAGGTTGTCTGCAGAATTTATATTATATAATATAGCTTTTAGATATAATAATAATATCCAATATGGCTTCTATGAAACAAAATAAATTGTACATTTTGAAAAGACCCTTTCTCAAACAACAATTTTCCATAATGGTTTTACAAAACCTGATTAACCAGTGATAATTGAAAGTCATTTCTTTCAAGAAGACATATCGAGGTTCAGAGCACAAAACTTGTCCACAAACCCATTACAGAGAATCCATTACTTTAGGCACAAATAACAAATAGGAGAATCATAGCCCATGAGTTTTACAACAATGAACCCCACAACAAAGGGTCTACACAAAACAATTTCCAACATAAGATATGAGTGTGTATCCACCAAAATATCAGAGTGTGCAAAATAAGGCCTTATGCCCAACAATAGTTAAACAATCATCCCAAAACAGATGTCCAAAATGTTAAATATAGTATTTCAAAAACATGAGGACTCTAGAATGACAATATAGAGATTAATACAACACTAATACCAAAAGAGGTTTACAAAGCTCTCGCCGCTTATGAATCTGGCTGCTTGCCTTAGCCTCTAGCCAAATTAGACGTCTCGCCTAAAAAAATAATAACAACGATGGGGTGAGACATAAAGTCCTAATGACCAAAATCAATTTATAAAATATGCAAGAAAGGATTGCAAGTCAGAGAAGCAGACTTAACTAACATAATGATAATATTCTCAATAATTAAATATTACATAATACTTTCAATGATTAGAACCATCCCCACTCATCTATTCTGATCCTCCTTATATCTTCTGGACGTGATACAACCTATTAGTGCTAGTATATACGACCAAATTTTAGCTAGTCACTTCAAGAATACTATCCCCTCTCATGCCACCATTGATATACCGTAATAGCGAGGTATCCGCCCAAAACACTTAACTCAAAATCCGGGCCTGGAATAAGAGAGTTGATGGGCACAATTTCACTATATCTCTTCCACTCAACCCAACATATCCCACAATAGAAAAACGATATATCAATATAGTTTTCAAAAACATTTATAAGATTATAATTCCTTATAGAATATTCTATCACAAACATTATAACTATAACAACAGTAACAATCTTAATAATAATCGCCACTCATATATACAAGCTGGAAAATACAATGCTTTACTGAACTAATTTCATATTCAAACATACACATAATTTTTCAAAACACATATAAGTAGTATAGATGAAAGTAAGGTTATCAAGAAAACATCTTACACATTTTTTTAAAAAAAAGTTTCTCACTTTTTAGATTAGGTATAAAACTGCCTGGTCTAAAGTATGGGCATTTTTTTATTATAAATTGAAACTTTTTAACACTGGTCATCTAACCAACAACACAACAACAACAAAGCCTTTATTCCATTAGGTGGGGTTGGCTACATGGATCGCACAATGCCATTGTGATTGTCGAAAACCATTTGGTCATCTGACCAAATGGTTTGACAAAGTAACTTTTAAAACCGGTTGTATGTCCAATCTTAATAATAACAACTTTTTAAACCAGTCAATAAAAAGCCAATTTCAACCTATCTTAATGGCCTTTTTTCTAGTAGTGGAAGTTAGTTGAGTTAGTTAATATGACATGTATTTTCTTAAACACCTGACTTATCTTCCTTAATTCCCTTATTCTCTCTTCTCTTTGACTATTATTGAAGGAGCTTCGATGTGGGTAAATTAGAAAAAGATTGATAAATATAAAAATTATGTCTTATATTTAATATCAAGATCAGCTTTTCAAATATATCTTATATTAAAGACTAGAGGAATATCTTAGAAGAACTAACATATAGTAGTATTTATTAGAAATTAACATAACTAACTTTCTTAATCTATCAAAATTAGTCAACTAACTCTTATACTCCTCTGGAGGAGTATAAGAGTTTGTTAGTTTCTTAGAAAAACAAACATATAGTAGTATTTATTAGAAACTAACATAACTAACTTTTTTAATATAAAACATTCTGTATTTATCTAATTTGCTTAGATAAAAGAAATTGGTTAAGTTAGTTAATATAACATGTATTTTTCAAAATACTCTAACCATCTTCTTTAATTTCCTTCCCTCATTGATTATTGTCAAGGGAGATTAATAAGTGTGAATTAGGAAATGACTGACAAATATGAAAAACATGTCTTGTATTTAAGATTAAGATCAACTCCTCAAATAAGTTTTATATTAACGATTGGAGGGAGAATTAAGGATGAGAGATACTCCCTTCCATCCTATTTATAAATAACTTTCTCTCTCTTGGAGTTGATCATTAATATAAGCAACTTTTTTTTTGTGTTTCAAACTTTAAGCTACATTTTTCTTTCCTACCCCTATTAAATATATATCTTTATATTAATGAACCACTAAGTGCATGTTTGTGTTAGCAATAGAAGCTACTTTTTCAACATAATTGACGGTATACGAGGTAAATATGTGAAAAGAATTGTCTCAGCTTGTGTGAACGTGCTTCTTGAATGCTAATTCAAATAAGTACTAATTCTCTTTCATTCAATCATTTATTTCTCATTCTCTCTCATACTTTATACTCATTCTCTCTTATATTTCTTATTTACTTTCTCTCCTATGCTCTTTTCACAAATATGGATATATTTGGAAAAGACATGACATTTTTTATATATTTATTGTTTTAAACTAATTTTAACCGTTAATTCATTTTGTATAATAAAAAAAGTTGCTTATAAAAATGATAAGAGAGAGTAATGAATACTGAATACTCTAAAATAAAAACAAAGTACAAGAAATCAAGCTCCTCTAATTATTATTTTTCAACAAATATAAATTATTTAGCAGGCCTGATATCAATTTCTATTTCTTGGCTTATTTAAAAGCATGGGCCATAGATCTCCGTTCAGGTCCAGAAAAGTAATAGAGTTTTCACTTCAAAAAATAAAAAATAAAAATAAAAACAAAAACCACTCCTTGCTCTTCCCATTTCTTGGACGACGCTGATGACTTCCTATTTTTAGATAATTTTGAGACATATTTTAATATATTTGGGAGTCATCTACAATAAATCAAAGAGATTTTAGTTAGATTTTGATAAGATACTAATTTAAAGAGATTTCATGATAAATATCAAATTCTTAATAAAATAATGATAAATAAAATAATAATAGTTTAATAATCTGAAAAAAAAAATAAATTGAAATAAGATAAAGATATTTCAGATTTGGTTATTATTATTATGATTATATCATCATCATCATCATTATTTTAATATTTTGACTTTTCCTACCATTATGCCTCAGGATCACGTGTGTGGAGACATATGATAATATCTCAAAGGCAACACACAGCGCAGCTGGACGAGGATATATCATATCTTGAAGAGATTGGAAACGTGGGGCCTACAGTGACAACAAAGAAAGCACACTACTACAAAAAACATTTTTAACGTCTCTTTTTTAGGCTTTTTAACTTCTGAAAACAAGGGGACGTCTATGTGAGCGACGTAGTAAAAAATGACAATAACGTCCGCAGATAAAAGGACGTCTAAAATCTGGACTTTAGACGTCCCCACTTTAAATTGGGGACGTCTAAAGTGCTTTTTTTTAAAAAAAAAAAAAATTCGTTTATATTACAGATCTGGACTAAACGGTATTTAAAATCAGAAATTACATATCATCGTCAATAAAATTACAGATCTAGTATCTGAATTCCAAATTCAAAATCTACACAATAATAACTCTAAAGCTGAAATCTCATAAACAGAAGATGATAACAATAAGATGAATCAGTTGCGAAAAACTTATCTCCTTCTATTATTAAAATTCATTTTCTCATAACAATGAATAGAGAAGAGCAACAGAGAGAGATGTACCTCATTTTCTCAGTGGGAACGTGGCCATGAAGCATATTTTGGAGTTTCGATCTACAAACCATAACAACACGAGTTAGAAGATAAAATAGAAGGGAAATCCAAAGAAAAAAAGAGAAAGAAGATAAAATAGTAAGAAACATAATAGATCTGGTGAAAAAGAGAGAGAGCAAAGAAGAAGTAAGAGTTAAATGCGTGGTGGTAAGCATTATAGATCTGGTGAAAATAAAGAGAGAGAAAAGAAGAAACAACAACATACAAAGAAGAAGAAGTAAAAGTTAAATATTTGGTGGTAGTGGTTGCGTTGATGAGAAAGAAGAGTGTGGATCTATAAAACTGACAAATAAAGACTGTCAGTACAGATTTGAATTGTTTTTGACGTCCCCAATTTAATTTAGGGACATCTAAAGTTGTGTAGTTGATTTTTTTTTTACTTTAGACGTCCCCAATTCAAAAAGGGACGTCTAAAGTTACTTTAGACGTTCCCAATTTAATTGGGGACGTCTAAAGTTACTTTAGACGTTCCCAATTTAATTGGGGACGTCTAAAGTTTTTTTTTTTTTTTTAAAAAAAAAATCAGGGACGCCTAAAGTGGCGTCCCTGATAACATTAGGGACGCCAAAAGTGGCGTCCCTGATATTTAAGGGACGCCTTTTGGCGTCCCTAATATATATTAGGGACGTTAAAAGGCGTCCCTGATTAAAAAAAAAAAAAATTTACTTTAATTGGGGACGTCTAAAGTGACGTTCCTGATTTTAAAAAAAAAAAAATTTAACTTTAGACGTCCCCAATTAAATTGGGGACGTCTAAAGTGACTTTAGACGTCCCTTTTTGAATTGGGGACGTCTAAAACTATTCAAATCTCACTCAGAATTACAAAAATGCCACCGCCTTTATTTTTTACGTCCCTTTTTTAAAAAGGGACGTCCTTTAGGGACGTAAAAACAATATTTTGTAGTAGTGGCACCTAAGTTATATCTATAAAAAAGGCACATGGGAGACGCAAAAAAAGACAGATCCGGATGCGAGACAGAACCGAGGGGAGCGAGAACAGAATCCGGAGAGCAATATGAGAGAACACTGAGGAAGAGACGGAGACACAGCAGAGACGTTGAGACGAGAAGCAGACCAGTCTCGACGGTGTTGCTGTGAACGAGAAACAGAGGTGTGACCAGAGGAGCAGGACGCGGATCTGGAGTGCCGTTACTGACTGAGAAGAACGTGACTCAGCTTTAAGAACCTGTACGTTGTGATTCTAAAACTAGTAATGAATTACTATTGTTGTTATTTTTGTGATTTGATTTTGATGAACATGAGTAGCTAATTTTCTTGTTCTAGGATTTTCTTGAACCCATTTATGGATTAAATTATTTATTTACTCTCTTTTTGCATTGAATGAAGTTTTTGTATTGATTTTATCTTGCTCTTAATGCCTCTAAATACTTGATCACTATTTAGTTATCTTGTTCATTTAAATTAATCTTGAGAAAGATAATTTAAGTGGAGAACTTGGGTGAAATCATTGTAGACTTGAAGTTTAGGTATTAAACGGATGGTTTGTTAGTATCATAAAGATATAGTTACTAACCTAACATTGTCATATTAAGATTGGTGTTTAAAGTTAGTCCTTATAAATTAATACAAGAGATTGATTAATTTATTAGGATAAATATTTGGTTTTGACTCGAGAAAGCATTTTCAAATGTCTTTGAATCCTAGACAAATACATATCCTCGTTTTATTGCTTATTGAGGGTAAATTAATTAGTTCATGAAATAAATAGGGGATAGATAATCCTAGGTTCCTCCTGTCTTGAAGTTCTCGATTTAATCAATTAATTCTTAAGTATAAAATTTCTTTTAAAATATTCTCACTTAACCTGATTGATAACTTAATTAAGACAATTAATTCATTTTTGTCATAATCCTCGTGGGAACGATCTTCTTATATTACTTGCGACCCGTACGCTTGCGATAAAGCTAGACGGCTAACAAGTTTTTGGCACCGTTGCTGGAGACTTTGGCAAAAAGCTCATTGAACTAGTTATCTTAATTGTGTGATTAATCATGTTTGAGTATTTTCTTTCTTTTCTTGATTTTTTTTATAAGTTTGATATTCCTCGGTTGTTATTTGGATTTACAGGTACCTCTCGACATATGAGTGGCGCATTGGTGGTCCACCCTAACAACCTAGATGACGAGCATCATTCTAAAGAAAAGGAACTTAAGTCTGAATCAGAATCATCAGAAGAACCGACGTCACCTAATCCAAAGATCATGGCACACCCTAATGACGAGGATATGGATCGTACTTTAGATGAATATATGAAACAGGAGAGCACCACTTATCAATCTAGCATTCAATTCCCATCTATTACTGCTAGAAATTTTGAGGTGAGGCCAATTATACTATAGATGCTCCAGATGATTGGCACGTTCACAGGAAATCAGAATGAACACCCAATTGAGCATTTGACAATATTTGTTCAAATGTGTGAAAATTTTAAATAGCAGGGAGTGTCTTCTGATGCATTGAGATTGAGACTCTTCCCCATGTCATTAGATAAAAAGCCAACAGCTTGGCTCACAGTTCTACCTCCCAATTCTATTTCTACATAGGACATCCTAGCTTCTCTATTCAAAGAAAGATTCATTCCAAAGGGTAAACGAGCAGTACAAAAAGCTGAGTTATTGGGTTTTGCATAAGAACTAGGTGAACTCTTTCATGAGGCATGGGAGAGATTCAAAGAAATGTGGTGTAACTGTCCTAATCAAGAGCAGAAAACTTATGTGTTATTGGAAGCTTTTTGGGCTGAATTGGATAGTCCCACCATTTCTTAGGAAGATTGCACCTATTATGGAAGAAAGGGCCATCGCCATGAAACTTGCTATCAATTACATGGTTTTCCCAATAACTCCTTTCTTCAAAGAGGTAAGGCCACTAAGGATGACATAGCAAATCAAGTTAATCAGGTTCTACTACTTTATCAATAGAGGCAATAAAATTTTGACAATCAGCAGACAAATCATTGAAGCATATAGTATTAAGTAAAGCATTTTCATTTACGAAATCAGATTGATGTTCTCCAAGATTACTGGAAGAAGGTAAATAATCACAATGGTAGTCCTTAAGGTGTGAAGGTGGATGTCTCTCACGGGCAGGGCGCATTTGAGGCTGTTCGTGAGAGGAATGGGAACTTAAGTCAGGTTCAGCACCTCTTATGTTAGTTTCAGCATGGTCAAAATCATTTCTTACTGTTTGATCATGTTCAGAATTATTTCTAATTACCTTATTATGCATGTTAGTCCCTAAATGTAATGGCTGATGATCATATACCATCACAAACAGGTTTCCAGGAAGACTATACATCTCAGTTGGAATGTCTCTACCTTTGTCTTTGA
The DNA here is from genome assembly GCA_963242795.1 of Inga leiocalycina. Classification (NCBI taxonomy): domain Eukaryota; kingdom Viridiplantae; phylum Streptophyta; class Magnoliopsida; order Fabales; family Fabaceae; genus Inga; species Inga leiocalycina. The sequence goes on along the minus strand of OY725330.1, from coordinate 62,564,502 downwards.
AAGGGAACTTGGTCTCTATAAATGTAACATGCCTACTCACAATCAAAGTTTTAGTAACAATATTATATAATATATAGCCCTTTTGAGCAGATGGATAACCAAAAAATATGCAAGGGTCAGCTTTACTTGCAAATTTATTACTAGAATTCAAGTTGTCAGCAAAACATAAACATCCAAATATCATTAAGTGTGACAAGTCAGGTGGTTTTCCATGAAGTAATTCATATGGTGTTATGTTACCTAAGGTTTTGGAGGGGGTGCGATTAATCAAATATACAGCAGTTCTTACCGTCTCTCCCCAAAATTTCATTGGGGTGTGAGAGGAAAACATCACACTTCTAACAACTTCCAATAGGTGTCGATGTTTTCTTTCTGCCACCCCACTCTGTTGTGGGATTCTTGGGCATGTTCTTTGATGTAGAATACCTTTGCAATGTAAAAAATCCTACATAGCTTGATTAGTGAAGTCTGTTCCATTATCTGACCTAACAACTTTAACTTTAGTGTTAAACTGATTTTCTATGTAAGCATCAAATATCTTCACAACATTAACAGTTTCTAATTTGTGAGTTAACAAGAAAATCCAATTATTCCTAGAGTAATCATCAACAATAGTTAGAAAATATCTATAGCCTTGATGTGTGGGAGTCCGGTAAGGTCCCCACACATCCATATGTAATAATTGAAAACATGCTAAACTTTTAGAAGTACTAGAGGAAAATGGCAGTTTAGTATGTTTTGCTCGAATACAAATTTTGCATTTATTCTCATTCAAATTGTCCATAGGACTCAAATTTTTGCTTACATCAGACAAATTTTTCAACACATGAAATGGAGCATGGCCTAACCTATGATGCCAAAGAGTACATTTCTGATCACTACATTTATTAGCCAGATTAACAAGGGTATTATTATTCTCGTGTTTGAGCAAGTAAAGGCTAGAAAAGAGCCTACCAATCCCTCTATTCATTCTACTCTTCATATCCTGCATAGCTTGTAACTTTGCTCCCCCTTTCGTGGATAACCCTGTGGCATAGTCATATAGACACCCAATCTGCCTCCTACCAAGAACGATACCAGTTTTGATTCAACTGGGTCACATGCAACCTTCTTCACTCCAGAGCAGTATAGACAGATCCTTGATTTACTGAAGAAGGATTCTGAACCTAAAGAGGTTGCTGTCAGCGTTCAGGCAACCACTCCAGGTTTGCATGCCAATATTTTTGCTAATGATTGGATTTTATATTCAGGGGCTAGTTGTCACATAGTATGTAATCTTGCTAAATTAGATAAATGTAGACCTCTTTTAGGAACACCTAAGTGGGTAAGGGTTCCTAATGGACAGAAAATCAGAATCACTCATGTTGGGGAGGTTCAACTAACAAAACACATAAAATTAATGAATGTCTCGTATGCCAAGGAATTCTGTTACAATTTGATTTCTGTAGCGAAATTAACTATAGATTGCTCTTGTATAGCTTCTTTTTCTCCTCATTATTGTTTGCTTTTGGCTATTTGAAGTCCTCAAAAAATTTGGCAGACATATTGACAAAGGGGCTTGGAGGTCCTCATCATCACTATATTTTAGGCAAGTTAGGAACTTGTGATTATACAGTTCCCAACTTGAGGGGGAGTGTTGAGAATAATTAAGTTGTAAAGTGTTTGGTTTGAGTATGTTGGTTTTAGTCTTGTGTGTGGCTATTTTAATTAGTATGTTGTAAGTCAGTGTGTTGCCACAGTGGTGTCTATAAATATTGTAATATCTGTACAGTTAGTTGCACTTGTTCTCAATAATATGTGTTGAAATATTTCAGTTTGTTTGGGCTCTTGGTTTTATCACCTCTAAATGTTTGATCACCATTTAATTGTCTTGTTCATTTAAATTAATCTTGAGAAAGATAATTTAAGTGTAGAACTTGGGTGAAATCATTGTAGACTTGAAGTTTAGGTATTAAACGGATGGTTTGTTAGTATCATAAAGATATAGTTACTAACCTAGCATTGTTAGATTAAGATTGGTGTTTAAAGTTAGTCCTTATAAATTAATACAAGAGATTGATTAGTTTATTAGGATAAATATTTGGTTTTGACTCGAGAGAGCATTATCAAATGTCTTTGAATCTTAGACAAATACATATCCTCGTTTTATTACTTATTGATGGTAAATTAATTAGTTCATGAAATAAGATAAATAGTATAAAATTTCTTTCAAAATATTCTCACTTAACCTGATTAATAACTTAATTAAGATAATTAATTTATTTTTATCATATTCATCATGAGAACGATTAATTTAAGTGTGGAACTTAGGTGAAATCATTGTAGACTTGAAGTTTAGGTATTAAACGGATGGTTTGTTAGTATCATAAAGATATAGTTACTAACCTAGCATTGTCAGATTAAGATTGGTGTTTAAAGTTAGTCCTTATAAATTAATACAAGAGATTGATTAGTTTATTAGGATAAATATTTGGTTTTGACTCGAGAGAGCATTATCAAATGTCTTTGAATCTTAGACAAATACATATCCTCGTTTTATTGCTTATTGAGAGTAAATTAATTAGTTCATGAAATAAGATAAATAATATAAAATTTCTTTCAAAATATTTTCACTTAATCTGATTAATAACTTAATTAAAATAATTAATTTAATTTTATTATGTTCATCATTAGAACGATTTTTTTATATTACTCCCGAACCATACTCTTGAGGTAAAACTATAAGGCTAACAGACGCCATCAAAGTTCTGTGCTCTCTAATTTCTATCGCCGGCTCCATTAGTGCAGACATTTGAAGCAGAATTACATTCTATGCAATAGCGAGAGTTATGGGTTTTGGAGCTCTTAGAAACATTGTTCGACCTCTGTCAAGAACCCTGATTTCACGACTCAGTACCACTTCTCCGGCACCACTTCCTCCAGTTTTCACATCTCCGACTTCCCTTCTACTCGGTGGATCAGCTTTTTCCGGACGACCTCAATGGCTTCCTCTTTTGAATCATTTACATAGCTTGACCGACACTCGCTTCCCTAAAAGACGTCCTTCTGATAAACCCCGCCGAAAGAGGGCCAGCATGAAACCTCCAGGTTTCTGTATTATCTATCTGTCTATTTAAACCTCTTTCGTGCTTACTAAAACCTCCTATTGGTTTCTAAATTCATGGGCTGTCAACCAATGCTGAGCTGAATAACGTTTTGTACCGTTGATTTCACTATCAAGCATATTTTGTTTAATGAACTGAGCATGTTAATTTGAGCTCAGGAAAACAGGCTGAGATAGGATTTTGTCAAATAGGATGTTTACATGTTTGCGTGATAGAGTTACTGCTTTACTTAGGAGTTTATTACTTAACATTCGACTATTTCGTATTCAATCTTATTGGTCAAGGATTATATAATGCAGGGCCGTATGCTTGGGTTAAGTATGTGCCAGGCGAACCAATTCTTCCAAACAGACCTAATGAAGGGAGTGTCAAAAGGAGGAACGAGAAAAAACGAATGAGACAGCACCGTGCCTTTATATTGGTATGTACCAGGGGAACCAATTATTGGGGTCTTGAGTTTGTAAGCATAGACGGTTGGCAAAGATTTTTCCCTTGTCCTAAACAAGCACCTGGGATCTTGATTACCTCATCCTACACTATTTTGCTCAAATCGCTTATCCATTACTTCAATTCTAAAACCTAAATAAGCATTTCCTGCTCTTTATAACCTTTTGCAAAACCGACTCTACTGAGTCATGGCAGATGGTGCAAATATTACTAGGACTATCGTATTTCGATAATAGTCCATTATTTTCCATTTGCTTGTAAATTCTTTAAATCCAAAACCACAGCATAGGATATACAATTTGATCCTAGAGAGAGGTTGCCTATTTATGTGTCTAAAGGTTCTAAAGACCATTGTTTGATCATGATTTTCATCATAAGCTTGAGGATGGTAATGGGGCATTCTCTTAATATATACGCCATCTGCCATGGGATGGTAATGGGGACTTATAATAATAGTATGGGACGCAAAGGTCCATGTTGAGAAATATAAAATGTTTTATGGAGTACTTAATTGGGTTGGTTTTCCCATCTCAATAGATAGCATTGGGGGAGGGTTTCATTTAGTATGTGATATTGAGTCTTACATGAGCTGCTCGGTATGCTCTGAGTTACTTAAGTGGGTTGGTTCACTGCCTCAATAAGTAGCTATATTATGTCAGGAGGAGACTGTTATAAGATTTCTTTTAGGGCGGATGGAGTAATTTCCTCAAGACTTATTCAGTACCCATGCAATATTTGATTTTTATTTTTTGTTTGTTCTTCAAAGTTCGAATAAAAAGGCTTATCTATAGGATTACTTCTAAAACCATTTGTGTGACATATTGGAATTTGGCTTTATATGGAACTATCAAGCAGAAATGTTTGGGTCTGATATTGTCTTTAGAGTAGTTTTCCACGAGATAATTTTATGCTCAATGGATTGCGTTTGTGCATTCACAGGCAGAAAGAAAGAAAAGGAAAGCTCAGCTGCAAGAGGCTAAACGGAGGAAAAATATTAAAAGAGTAGACCTTAAAATGGCAGCTGTTGCAAGGGAAAGAGCATGGGCAGAGAGAGTTGCGGAGTTGAAACGAATTAAAGAGGAGAAGAAAGCATCAATGGCTTGAGTGTTTTGGAATTTAACTGCATCCATGGAATCCTGGTTTAGGTTGGTCTATTATTAGTTTCCAATACATACGTTCTGGATCTTCAATATTTTTCCATGTTGTTTGGTAATCAGTTGATCATGCACCTGTTTAAAATATTTTTGTCTTAACATGGAAATGTTGAATTCCTCCTTGCTCTGTTTGAAACACTCCTCCCCCCATAAGGGGGAAAATTTAAAAGCTTGTATTGTCGCCTTCTTTCTTGCAAAATTCCTAAGAATCTTTTAGGACTGTTATGGTTGAGATTTCCTGGCCTTGTCATATTGATCCATGACCAATTTGTTCCTTACCACGGGGTTAATTTGTGAAAGATGAGGTTTCAATTGTCTTTTTATGGAGGAAGAATCCTCTGGATGTGCGAACACAAAAAGTATCATTTCCTTTTAAGAGTTTATGTAACTGTTATGTGCACGGAGAAATGTATCTAGTCTAATAATCATTAAAATGAATCGAAATCTTTGTACTAACAAGATCTGCAATGCTTTGCTCGTATGCTATTTGGTTTTTTAAAATCTTTTGAAAGAGATGATTCAAGATGAACTATTGAAGAGAACTAAATTAAAGAATTGTGCATATGATAGCTCTATAGCACTCTTTTTCTCAAAATTACACGCGTCTTATCTTAAGCTTTTTGGATCCAACAACATGGACTTCAAAGTTATGCGCAAAATCTAGGTTGATAGTTCTCAGTTTCTCACAACTCAACCGCCCTCGCTGCCTAGAACTTGTTCCTTGGTTCTGTACAAGTTACAGAAGTGATGATTGTCTTGGCTGTGACATCTGACCGATAAAACCTCCATCGTTTTCATTCCCCAGTTACAATCCAATATCTAATGTTCAATCCACTTAGTCACCATCCTATTGTCTGAAACTAGTCTCATGTATTATAAGACTTTTTGATGATTATGTTCATATCTTGAGACATTATAATAGTTCTCCTAAGAATAGATTTTTGCCTGGTCGCTAAATTGTAGAAAGTGCAATTTATGTTGATTTTCTTCTATCCTGCAAGGTTCTACATGCTGTAGGCAACATACATGTCTTTCACTCTTATTGTAAAATGAGCTCAATTTTGTTATAGCAAGTGCTTCATCAAAGAGGGATGCTTTTGTAGATCAAAACACTCTTGAGCTGTATAGTTCCAATCTGTGAATCAAAACACTCATGATTTGCTCAGGAACATCAGCAACATAGTTTCTGTGGGCATGGGTTTTCTCCCTCATGCTATAAGCAAACATGATTGCCATATCATATGACCAGAGACAAAGTGTCCAATTGTTCTTCCTCTTTTTCTTCTGTTGAAATAGAGACACTAATCAATTGCCAACTGCTTATACAGAGAGAACAATTTTTGGGCGGCATACCCATATATCTAACCTATCCACATATCTCAAACATAACTTGGGCACTTTCCGGTTTCCAAAATGTAAGCATGTCACATTTCATCTCTGTCTCAAGTGGTTGGTACATACTCATTTTTGTCGATATGAGGAAGTTAGTTGTGTAATATGTATGCCTGTAGTGTTCACGGCATGACTTGGGAACAAACCATAAACCAATCAGCAGAGCAACAAGTGTAAAACTCAAGTCTTTCATAAATTGAACTTCAGAAGTTTTTTTTACAATTAAATTGAACGAGATTTAAGAAATAGTAATGGAAATGAAAAAAAGAGAAGAAAGAAACTTCTTAATATATTACTGCAAATGAAATAGCTAGCATCTGGAATTATACTACGCTTCTTTTGCACCAGCGCCAAGTAAACTTCACGAGTATATCCTCGTCTCATCCTCTCAAGAACTGTGAGATTATACATAGTCACAAATAGAAAAATAGGCTCAGAATGAATAGTCTGGCCTCCTGTGATTTTATTTATAATCACTGTACACCAATAATATTGAGACACCTGTCTCTACATGGATTATTCTAGAATCACATTCACATATTTACTTTTACAGAATATATATAATCAAATACATTTAACTCCCTTTGTTACTTCGAGCCTCTTTCCTCTTCCGTTGTCCATTCATAATTCTTTGAGAGATCTGTTTCTGCTGGTCTAGTTTGCTTGGTGTTACTGTTATTCCAAGCTTATCCCTTAAGGCCCAGAAACGAGCATGATGAAGAGGCTTGGTGAAACAATCTGCGATTTGAAACTCAGAAGGTACATATTGAACAGTTAAGGCTTTAGACAAAACCTGATCTCTTATAAAGTGAACATCTATTTCAATATGTTTTGATCTGGCATGATGTACTGGGTTGGATGCGAGAGCAGCAGCACTTGTATTGTCACACCATATGATTGGAATTCGTTTGACTCTTAGGCTCAGTTCACTCAAGAGAGACTTAATCCAACACAGTTCACCAGAAGTATTGGCAAGTGATCTATATTCTGATTCTGAACTTGACCTAGAAACCACTCCTTGCTTCTTAGATGACCAAGTGATGAGAGAATTTCCCAAGAATACACAATAGCCCCCAACTGATCGTCTATCATCAGGACATGACGCCCAATCAGCATCAGAGTAGGCAATTAGATCAAGAAGAGAAGATGGTCTAATGTGAATGCCATAGTACATCGTTCCCTTGAGATATCTCAACACTCTTTTGACAGCCTTCCAGTGTTCAGTTGTTGGTTGAGATAGGTATTGACTCAATTTTCCAACACTGAAGCTAATATCTGGCCTTGTGTTGCAAAGATATTGAAGAGCTCCTACAGCACTCCTATATTCGGAAGGATTGTTCAATAAGGCTCCGGAGTGGGCTGATAGTGATTTGTGAGTTGACATAGGAGTAGGGCAGGGAGATGCATTGTTCATATGGAACTTACTAAGTATATCAGATATATATTTTGCTTGTGAGAGATACAACCCAGTTTTGTCCCTATATACTTCAATCCCGAGGAAATAATGAAGAGACCCCAGATCTTTTAAGGAAAATATAGTATGAAGCCGTTCTATAAAGTGCTTAATACTATGAGGATTGCTTCCAGTCACCAGAATATCATCCACATATATCAAAATCAGTAGGATCTGTTTCTGATCAGAATAAATAAACAAGGAAATGTCGCTCTTGGAGTTGGTGAATCCCCATTTAAGAAGGACACTTTTCAAACGATCAAACCAAGCCCTTGGGGCTTGCTTTAAACCATACAATGCCTTGGAGAGTTTGCAAACATAGTGTGGTTTTAATGAGTCTACAAATCCTTCCGGTTGTTCCATAAACACAGGCTCAGATAGAAAACCATTTAAGAATGCATTGTTGATGTCTAACTGTTTAATTTCCCAACCAAAGGCAATTGCAATAGTCAAGATAATTCTTATGGTAGATGCTTTAACAACAGGACTGAAAGTGTCATAGAAGTCAATACCTTCAGTTTGTTGAAAACCCTTGGCCACAAGACGAGCCTTTCGCTTTTCCAAGGTGCCATCAGAATGAAATTTGGCTTTGAACACCCATTTATTGTCAACCACGTTCTGATTGTGTGGGCGTGGAACAAGGGACCATGTTGCATTCTTGTGGAGGGCTGTAAATTCTTCTGCCATCGCATGTTTCCATAAAGGCAATCGTAAGGCTTCTTTTGCTGTCTGAGGAACAATTTCCTTGCCTTGAATGACTCCAATATAGGGAAATTTAGGTTTAAAAATGCCTTTCTTGCTACGAGTTACCATTTGATGAGTGTTTTGTCCAGGCAGGTCTGCTGATAATATAGGAATAGAAGAATCAGTAGTTACTGAAGAATGTTCCGGTGGAGATGAAGAAACCATAAGAACATCATCAGTTGTATCATTGATTGATGGTGAAATAGCCTCTAATAGGGGCACATCCTGAGGAGATGTAGATGTAGCGGTGGCTGTATGTTCTGCAAAGACAGGAAGAGGAGGTGAATCTGAAATGGATGATGGCATATTGGGAGCACAACCATTCTGAGAAGGATCAACAAAGGGGGAGATGCTTGAAAAATCCACCAAGTCTTCTTGTGTAGGTTGTCGTAGATTTATGAAGCCATGAGCAAAAGGAAAATCTTGTTCATTGAAGACAACATGGCGGGAAATATAGATACGACCTGTAGAGCTTAAACATTTAAAACCCTTGTGGGAGCCACTATAGCCCAGAAAAATGCATCTTGTACTGTGGAACTGCAACTTATTGTTATTATAAGGAGTAAGGCAGGGATAACATGCACAGCCGAAAACCTTTAGGTTAGAGAGAGACGGCTTCCTCTTGAATAGTACCTCAAATGGTGAAAAATTCTGTAAAACAGCAGTAGGCAGACGATTTATTAGATAAATAGCAGTAGAAAAAGCATCCCACCAATATGAAATAGGTACATGAGCTTGAGCCAGAAGTGTGAGACCAGTTTCAACAATATGCCTGTGTTTACGTTCAACTCGACCATTTTGAGCAGATGTGTGTGGACAAGAGTGTCGAAATAAAATACCATGATCATTAAGAAAGGTCTGAAAAGACCGAAATTCACCACCCCAATCACTATGGACAAGTTTAATTTTCCTGTCAAGTTGGTTTTCAACCATCGTTTTAAATTGTTTGAAAGCTGACAATGCAGCATCTTTTGACTTTAAGGGGTAAATCCATGTATGTCGGCTATAATCATCTAGGAAACTAATATAATAACGGTAGCCAGCTGTGGATTGAACAGGAGAAGGTCCCCAAAGATCAGTGTGAACTAGGTCCAGGGGATTAGAAGCTCGAGACTGAGAATTTGAGAAAGGAAGTCTATGTGACTTGCCAAACTGACATGATTCACAGAAATTCAAGGTTTCATTAGCTTTCACCGAAACATTACAATCTTTGAGAACTCTGGTAAGAGTTTCTTTGTTGGGATGGCCAAGACGCCTATGCCAAGCCTCTAAGACAGTAAGAAACATACTACTAGACTGACAATTTTTGGCTAATTCTTGTTCAGTTCTACCAAAAACATAATGTGCGACAGCAACATCCTTAGCTGGAATCACTTCATTGTTGAACTTGTATAAGCCAGGTGTAGTTCCTTTCGTTGTGACTCCCTGCAACAAAGTCTTATGCCGCTTCTTGTCCTTCACAAAACACCCATGTGAGTGAATCTCAATAAAGACATCATTATTATCGTTGGTCAGTTTATAACCACTGATAAGATTTTTAGCAATTCTGGGGGCAACAAGAACATTTTCCAGTTTAAGGGACTTAGACGGTTCATCACATAATAGTCTAGAGTTCCCTGTTTTAGACACATGAACAGAACCACCATCACCAATGAGTAGGGAGCGAATACCTGAATTAGATTCAGTTGCTTCAACATTTTCTGAGGTGTGAGTGACGTGGTGGGTAGCTCCAGTGTCCAGATACCACGCAGGATCAGTAGTCATTTCTGGTGTAGCCACATAAGCACTGGCTTGATCTTGTCTTTTAGGTCCTTTGTAATTTCTATCAAAACGATGATAGCAGTGGATGAGATCATGTCCTGTTTTCTCACAGAGGAGACAATATTTTTCGGCCTTGTCACTTTTCCTTCCTCCATTTGAATTTCTACCACGGCCTCTACCACGTCTACCTCCTCTGCCTCTCCAAGTAGATGAACGAGGCAAGTATTGTGAGCTAGAGTGGTTGAAGGAGAGATTTGCAAAGGCAGTAGGCAGAACATTCTGTGACACAGATTGCAGCTGCTCAAGACGAGATTCGAAGGTCAGGAGCTTGGATTGAACCTCAGCCCAGCTGATAGCGTCTTTTTCTGATAATGTAACAACGATAGGATTATACTCTGCATCGAGCCCAGCTAATGTTTGAGTAACCAGATCAGATAGAGACAGAGGTGAACCGGCGAGGGTGAGATTGTCTGAGAGAGTTTTCATCTTGGAAAGATACTCACGCATTTTCTTTGATCCCTTCCTAGTCTGCTGGAACTCACTTTTCAGAAATGTTACCCGAGATTTAGTATTTGCACCTACAAATTCCTTGACAGCAGTCCAAAGATCAGCAGCTGTTCTACAATGGGTCATCTGAGAAGTAATTTCGGTGGTCATGGTGCTAAAGAGCCATCCGAGTAAGATCTGGTCAGTTGAAAGCCAGTCCTCATAAACAGGGTTGAGGATAACCTGTTCTGCTGAGTCGAGGATATATTCCGGTGGGGTTGTTGTGGTTCCGGTGATAAATCCTTCAAGACGATGCCCACGGATGATCGGCATAACTGTGGATGCCCATGTGATGTAGTTGTCGCCGTCCAGCTTGACGGAGACGGCATGATTCAATGAGCTTAAGAGTGGCGTCGAACGAGGAGCCACAATCGGTGACTGGTGAGCGACAGCGTATGGCGAGGGAGGGAAAAAGGAACCACCGTAGAGATGAGGATGAGGCAAGATGGTGGTCGAAGAGGAGATAGAGGGTTGAGGGAGGGTGGGAGCCGAGAGTGGGATGGAGAACGAAGGCTGAGACAAGGGGTGATGACCGGCGAAAAAGGAAGTGGAGGTCGATGGTGCGGTCTGTGGGTATGTAGAAAAAGGAGGAAAAGACGTTGAAAATGGCGTAAATGGAAAAGGATTAGGAATTGAAGAAGAAAAAGAAGGATTAGGATTGACATGTCCTGAGGAGGGGAGAATCGATGTGACAATTGAGTCATGGGTAAAAGGAACATGTGGGGCCACGGTGGAGACATTAGGGTTGATAGAGGCAGCTAAATTAATGGTGGTGCTAGGGTTGGTGGAGGTCCCAAGAGAAGATGCCATTTCTGACGTTGAAAGCTCTGGTACCAAGTCACAAATAGAAAAATAGGCTCAGAATGAATAGTCTGGCCTCCTGTGATTTTATTTATAATCACTGTACACCAATAATATTGAGACACCTGTCTCTACATGGATTATTCTAAAATCACATTCACATATTTACTTTTACAGAATATATATAATCAAATACATTTAACTTACATTGCTCCTCCAGTGCCTGTCAAGGAACCAAAAGTAATTAAGCCTTTGCCATAATACCTTTTGTTCAGCATTGTCCCTAATGGCACAAGTATTGATGAATATTATTATCTCTGCACTCTCTGGATAGCCAGCGTTGTTCATAATATAGACAGAACAATCTCCATGTCATTAACGTTCATTTGACAACCATAAGTCTTGTGATAAATACGACCTTTTGAAGGAGCTTCAGCATCTTCTGCAAGACTATGGGACATAAAAAGTAAATAAATAGGCCAACAAAAAAAAAAAGGAATGGATGTGGAAATTAAAAGCAAAGAAAGTGTTTCATTTGTGTCTTCCGAGTCCATCATTGTTTCAGTTATATCTAAAAATTTTATCTCCTAGACTTTGTCGTGAAAGTTTTCACTTAGGCCTCGCGAATGAAATTAACAAAAATACGATCAAGCTAAATGTATAACATCGTTTTCATAGAAGCCATTGTAAAATTCTTTATTAATATAGTTTTCATTTGTGTCGGGCATAGCAGTTGGATAGGGTACATGCCGATCCGAAAGGTCCACCTGGATCTGGAATCCGCATCGCAAGTCTGGCAAACGACGCCTCATCATCTCGCTAAACGATACACGGTTTATATGTCGTTTTAGGCCTCATTTTAATAGTTCGGAATATTTATTTATTTAATTATTCTTTGATTTCTTCTTATCTAATTATAATAGATTAAATAAATAAAATAAATTATATTTATGAGTTAGGACCATTTTTTTTGGGTGAAAATTGGGACAAAAAATTTGTCCAAACCAAGCCTTAATTTTAGGATAGGACTGACAAGAAAAAAAAGAGCATTGTTATTGTGCCAATGTACTGCCATCAAATCAAACCTATGCCTCGCCTCACCGCAATTAAAAGTAAGTTGTTAAAATTCAGATCGGTATTAAATCAGTTGATGTATTGGGTTAAGGGTCAGTGGGTTAGATTGAGGTGAAATTGAAGCTAAACTGGGATTAAACCGGTGAGAAATTGAAAATGTTATATTTATAATATGAAATTCTAAAGGAAAAATATAATTTTTTTTTTTTTAAATTGGAACCCGGACTGGACCGGTTCAGCAGCTCGTTCGCCGGTTTTCAGGTCGGACTGACCAGTCCGGTCTAGGTTCCTGAACTTGGATAAAAAGTAGCTTCCAGTTAAAAGTAACTTTTTAGGGTAAGCCGTCATTTTGTAAAAGGCTTTCTCAAATTTGTTTGTGTTTGTTTGAAACAACAAACAGAATGTTTAAAAATAACTTTTCAATCGTAATTTATTATATATATGATAAATATATAAGAAGAATTTTATTTTGACTTGCATAAATAAACATTTTTTAATATTTCAAATGTGATCCTAAACAAATTTAAAATTTTCTTATCAACTGATTTTCTCTTTAAAAATATGTTTAGGCCTTTCTAGCAACTCAAACATAGCCTTATTTTATTTGTTTTAATTTTTGAGAAGTAATTATACGGTGAGGAGTTCTCGACCTATGAAATAGTGCCTAAAGAAGTTTTTTTTTTTTTTTTAATTCCAACCCAATCAAGCATTTAAACAAAGCGAAAACAACCCAGAACCCTCTCTGCAACCAAAACCAATGATTGAAACGTTTCAGAGAGGATAAACATGCTAAAAATTCTAACGTAACTTGCTTTAACTTCCCATAAAACCATCCATTATCCTCATTTATGACCAATAATTATATAATAATGACATTCCCAGTAGCCATAACCCTCTTATTTCTTCTTCTTCATCTTCTTCACCGCAAATCACAAAAGCACAGAAGCAGAGCACCGTCATGAAGATGGCCAACTCCTTCTTCCTCTGTTTTCTTCTGTTCATCCTTCTGAATCCTTCATCTTCCCTTGCAAATCATGCATCAGAACTAGTAAAAGAGGTATGTGCTAAAACTTCAAACTTCACATTCTGTGTTGAATCTCTCTATTCTGATCCACATACCCCAGAATCAGACAGCTATGGCCTCGCCGTCATTTCCTTTCGCTTGGCATACATCAATGCCACTAGCACCAGAGATTACATACTGAAATTGCTCAAGAAAGCCTCTTCTTCTAATCCTTCAATCCGAAGGAATCTTCAAAGATGTGTTAGTGACTATCACAAGGCTGTCTCTGCCATTGAAACTGCTTACAATGACTTGAACTCTGAGACCTTCTTTGAATTGGCCGATTTGGCTGGCGTTGCTTCTCGTTCCGCTGATGATTGCCAAGATAGTTACAAAAGAACACATAATTCTCCGTTCACATCTTTGAATAAGGCTTTGAAGGGTCTTTGTGAAATATGTGTTGTTATCTCTAAGCGCTTCACCGGATAAATATTTAGTTATCCCATACTCTTTCTAGTGTACAAGATGTACTCTTTTTGTGAGCGTTGAGATTGTTCTATTAACATAGTTTGTTCCCAATTCTCAATTTTTCTCCAATTTGTTTGCAATTTTCATGAATTGTATCATCACTCACAGTGAGTTTAGTGAATTCATGAAGCAATTTGTTGTTAAAAATTCAAACTTGTGACAGAATACTTTGGAATGGTGGAGGAATCTGCTCTATTGAAAGAAGAAACTCAACAAATTGTGTAGTATTCAGGATGAATCTCATATCGCAATGGTGGAAGAATCATTCTTCTCAAATTTCAAACATGAAAACTTACCAATATGCATGTGTTGCTTTCGGTTTCGGTCTATAGACTAAAATAGAATAGAAAAAAATAACCAAAGAGAGGAAGAAAAGATATTGATCTGTTGTCCGAATATAATATATTGTTATGCTAGCTAATTTTTTGAAATTCATTGCACATAAAAATTTGTCTTTCATATGGTGTTCAATTCCTAAGAAAACAAGAATCCAAGTCTCTATCTAACCGAGTTCGTGATCAACTTAATCTGTTAGGCTCTTTTGTTCTGTCTCCTGTGCAACAATGAACTGAGAGGGCTAAAGGACCATCATGAAAAAATGACCAATATATTTAGATAGGTACCTCTGAGAAAATTTCTTGAACCGAACTGGCTTATTTAACAAACCTAGTATTCTGATTTTTATATCTCAGCCGGATTACTGCAATGTTTAAACTGGTTCAATACACAAATGGAGAGAAAGAGATTGAAAAGCTAGGCAATAGAAAACTCGTTGAAAATATTTAGAGAAAATCTTACAAGCCTCATTATCTTCATTCACTTATCATATATTTATAGACAAATGATATGATAATTCAAGCACTGTTGCTGCTTCCATCGGCCGATCCCGGCATCAACTCTCTCAGCATGGCCACTACCTGCAACATGTTGGGCCTCCTGGAAGCAAGATCATCAACACATTGTAATGTTATCTCTAAATACCGTATCATCTCTTTCACCTCTTTAACTTCTGCTTCATCTGTTCCTTTAGTGACCAAAAGCAACTCAGGATCTATCACTTCCCTCTGCTTCCCTTCACGTACCTTCATTTTCGCCCATCCCACCAAGTTAGTGTCGCCAAAGTCCTCCTTATCGGTAGGGCGTTTCCCAGAGAGAAGTTCAAGCATGACAACTCCAAAGGAATACACATCACCCTTTGCAGTGCACCGGAAACTTTGGTAGTACTCTGGTGGAACATAGCCGGGTGTTCCTGCTAGTGTGCTAACACTTAGATGAGTGTCAAGTGCACTTATTAGTCTTGCCATTCCAAAGTCTGAAACTCTAGCCTCCATTTCATGATCAAGCAGCACATTGCTTGATTTCATGTCTCTGTGTATTATGTGTGGGATACAATTGTGATGTAGGAAACAAAGTCCTTTTGCAGCACCTCTTGCAATCTTCTTCCTCTCTTCCCATGTCAGAATTCGCCTATCTCGTGTCTTTGTTCTTCCATGAAGCATTTCTTCAAGGCTTCCATATTCCATGTACTCATAGACAAGGAGTCTCTCTTCACCAACTTTACAGTATCCCAATAAGGGGACAAGATTTCTATGTTTGATCTTCCCCAAGGTTTCCATCTCTGCCATGAATTCCCGATCGCCTTGGCAGCTTAACCGGATGAGTTTTTTTATTGCAACACTTGAACCATCCTTTAGTGTTGCCCTAAACACTTCTCCAAAGCCACCACAACCAATGAGGCTAGCCGCTGAGAAGCCATTAGTTGCTTCAATCAATTGTGAGAACTTGAGCTTCCTTAGTTGCCTTTGAAATGTTGCCACATTAATGCTCAAGGGTTCTTTCTCCTTGTCAATCTTCCATGTTGTGGCTGCATGAGATGCTTGCAAGCTGCTAAGCATTTTAACTTCCTCGGCTTCCCTCCTCCTCGCACGCATTGCAATCGCCCACACGATCAATATACACACAGAAGCGACGGAAATAAGAACTCCCATGACAATACTATTAGCCCATGATCCGGCTGCTCCTTTATGGCTTCCTTTGTTGTCATCTGTGGTTGGATTTGTTGTTGGTTGGCTGTTATCGCTCTGACATTCGGGCAGGGGAACGCCACAAAGTCCCGGGTTGTTTGCATATTGGCTGGCTGGAAGTGTACTTAGTTGTCCTCTAGACGGGATTTGCCCGGTTAATTCGTTGTTAGACAGATCAATCTGCACCAGAAATGATAGGTTTGAGAATGAGTCTGGGATATGACCTTGCAGCCTGTTGTGTGATGCATCAAAGACACCCAAGTTCTTAAGCTGGCCAAGTGATGGAGGAATCTCTCCTGATAACTGGTTGTGAGACAATTCAAGAACTTGTAAGGCCACCATGTCGCCAAATTCTTCAGGGATTCTTCCTCGAAGCTCGTTGTATGAAAGATCAAGATACTCCAAAGTTTGGTACTTGGTGAAATAACTCAGAACTGCACCAGAATACAATCTTGTGAAATCACATGTCCTCAATGTTGGAACCTGCTGAAGTCTTTCTGGTCTGATTCCTGAAAACTCTAACAACCCACCAACTCCTTTACATGAGTTCCCCACATTTCTTACAAACACTAAAGTGTTCCCTGAAAGAATACCAAACAATGATTTCGCTCCAAGCTGCCTGCCAAGTCTTGGTGGGATCTCTCCGGTGAGCTTGTTACTGTTTAAGTCCAGCCACACCAAACTGCTACAATTTGCTATCTCTCCTGGTATCTCTCCTGTCAAGCTGTTGTTTCCAAGCTGCAAAACCGCTAACCGAGTTAACTGACCGAATTCACGCGGTATTTGACCAGTGAGTCCATTGCTTGTGAGTGAAATCCATTCAAGATTGCTGCAACTGAATAACTCAACAGGAATCTCACCACTTAGCTGGTTGTTATTCAGTATAAGATCCTTCAGGCTTTTGCATTTACCTAATTCTGGTGGGATTTTTCCTTCTAACCCATTGAACCATGCTATCAACTGCTGAAGATTCTCAAGCTCCCCAAGCTCTGGGGGGATTGATCCATTGAGATAATTCAGACTAAAATCAATTGTCTTCAACTGTGAACATTTTGACAGCTCAGCTGGAATTTCTCCTGAGATGAGATTATCTGGCATTCTAATCTGCTCAAGTGATGCCGCCCCGGGACATATATCTCGAGGAATAAATCCCGAGATTTTGTTAGAGCTCAAGTCCAAGATCCTCAAATTTTTGCATGACGATATTGAAGAAGGAAACGGTCCTGAGATAGCATTGTTTCCCAAATGCACTTCCTGCATTGATTGCAAGTTCTGAAAGATTTTATCTGGCAATGGCCCTGACATATTGTTGTTTGATATGTCAAGATACTGCAGGCTAGAGCAAGATGAAAAAGTAGGTGGAATCGAACCCGAAATGTTGTTGAAAGCAAATCTTAGATCTTTAAGGCTAGCACAAATATTTCCCAACTCAAAAGGAATCCAACCAGTGATCTGATTATAAGAAAGATCAATTGTCTCTAGCTCTATAAGCTGGCCCAGAGGTTTTGGAATTTCCCCTGAAATCAGATTATGTGCCAAATTCAAAGTCTTAAGGCCGGTACAGTTTGACAAGGAAAATGGGATTGAATCTGATAAATGGTTTCCAGAAAGATCAAGAAACAACAAGGAATTGCACTCAATTTTCAAGTTTGATATGGACCCGGTCAAGTTGTTTGAAGATATATCCAGAGACTGAAGCTTATTTGAATTGTGGAGGAAATTTTCAGGCACAGAACCTGTCAAGTTGTTGTAAGAAAGATTGATAACCACAAGATTAGGACACTTGGAGAAAAAATTCTCAGGGAGAGAACCTGAAACTCCAGTGAAGGACAGATCAAGCTGTGTCAAACTATAAGGAAGGCCAAGCAAGGAAGTGGAATTTACGGGGAAAGAGTTCAAATGCAAATTCAGAACAGACAACATATCCAAAGAAGACATGGCAGTGAAAGAAGTCCCAACCAGATTTTTATCACTAAGATCAAGCTGAGTGACTCGTCTTGCTGTGCAGGAAACTCCATACCAGGTACAAGGATCTCTGCTGAGCTGCCACGTGGACAACACCCTATCAGGGTCCTTCTGGATTGTCTTCTTGAACATGAGAAGAGCCTGTGCATCAGTCTTGAGGGATGATGGTGAAGCTGTAAGTTGGTGAGTGAGAGGGAAGAAAAGAGAAGTGATGAGAAAGATAAGTGGAAAAATCTGAAGAAGTGGGAGTTTTTCCATGGATGAAAAATAAAAGCCAAGCTTGAACCAAACCAGAACACAACACAACACACACACAGAGACAGAGGTATGGGATTGTGAAGGAGATAGAATTGAAAAGATATTGCAAAGAGAAAGAGGGAGGGGGGGCGGGGTAGTGGTGGGTGATGGTGGCGAGAATGATGAGAATGAATGTGTTGTGGAAAAGGAGAAGGGTGGCCTTTAGGAAAAGAAGTTGCTTTTATGTGTGTTTTTTAAAAAATGGAAAAAGGGAGGGAACGTGAGAAGGAATAGAATATCAAAGTAATAAAGAAACTGATATGAGCAATAAGGAAATTGGATTTGGAAATCTAGCTTTTCTCTTCCCATGTTTGTATATAAAGTACTGATATTTACATAACTTATAATCAAATTTTAAAGGGTTAGGGTGCAAATTTTCTTTTAAATATTTTATTAAGGGGTAATGTTATCTTATAATTTTTTTCAGTTTTAATGTCATATTAGAAATTTCAAAACATAATAATTTTAACCCATATCGTCAAAAAACTAATCTAGGTCCTTAACTTTTTAATTATAAGGAGTAATATTGTTCTAGTTAAATATTTTTGGGATAATATTATTCTAAACAAAACTTTTAAGATAAATTTATACTTTAACCCAATTTTATAAATGTTGATAACTAATAATATTGGTGACAGACGAGGGAAAAAGAAAGAAAATGCGTCCAAAGACAAAGACTGAGATACGATACGTTATGTTTGGAAGTTGGTTTGAACTGAGAAACAGAGAAAACATTTGCAGAGAGGAGAGAGAGAGGGATTTAAGGAGAAATTGAGGGGATGGTCAAAAAAGAAAGGAGATGGGGACCCACCAAAGGAGAAGCACAGTCCAACAAAAGATGGGGGCTATATAGAAATATATATATATATATATAAAGGAAAAAACAAAATCAAAATCGAGAAAGAGTGTTGTGTAGTGAAGAGGTGCTTTGTTTTGTTGCTTGATCCAAGGAGCCGCTGTCCCTGTCAGTGAGCGTGAGAGAATGTTTCCCCTTTTGTGCCTTTCATTTATATAAACCCAACACATAAACATAATCACAGTCGATAGTGTGTGTTTGAATTAATTTTGAAAATAATTTTTATGATTTATAAGATAAGTGAGTGAGATAGATTTTATTTCGGATTGAGCTAACTTAAATTTAAAATCTAGATTTGATAAATTATCAAATACTTGTATAGTCATATGACACGTCCTCTGTACTTACTCTCTTTCCATTTCTTATTTATTTATTATAGAATAGAAAACATTAAAGGGACATCATATTATTACACATAATGTTACCCCTTATATATATATATATATATATATAGGGTTAAAGGACATTCTTACCTCAAAAATATTTATTTTGGGTCAATTTTGTCCTAAAAGTTTTTTGAGACACAATTTTACTCCGGAAGTATTAAATTTGGAACAATTTTGCCCTTACCATTAGTTGACTGTTAGTCGGAGAAAATTTACTCATAAGTTAAAACTTCCAGGGCATTTTGTTGTCCATGTTACTTTTATTAATATGCAAATTTATTTTGAAAGTTTTAAATCATGAGTAAATTTGTCCCGACTAACGGTCAACTAATGCCAAGGTCAACATTATTCCAAATTTGACACTTTCGAAATAAAATTAGCCTTAAGTGAATATTTCTGGGACAAAATGATATTTAAATCCATCTATTTTCATAATCCAAACTCTTTTCTCTTGCTTCTTCATTTATATTTATTTGCACACGCATGGCTTTCCCTTCCCACCCAATTATTGTCTCAATCTCTCTTTGATTCTGTTGCTTCCTCATCCACCATGTCCTTTATATTTATAAATCTTATACATGTCTTGTTATTCTCACAAATTATAAACAGCTAAGACTTTCACTTTCACTTGATGTGTACGTAATTTGTTTTAGACTTCCATGTATAACTCTTTTCATTATATTATTACTACTTCTGTTTTTATCTATTATTTTCTTTCTCGTTACCTTGTGTGTGTTTGTGTGTGTGTTGTACCCAACAAAAAAATCTGGAGAAGGGATTGAATTAATTAATGGGGTTGTTTGACAAATAATAAAGAAATTGATTTTTGAATGAAATGTAGAAAGGTGTGGGTAGGGTGAGGGGCCCAAGAACAGAGGAAAAGAGGGGGAATCAATGATAGTGAGCTATGGTTGGAAAATGCTTTGAGAGGTAAATAAATAAATGAATTATAAAAGGATGAATTGAATAATAATAATTAATAATAATAAAATGAAGAGTAGTAAAGTAAACACAAAGAAAGGGAGGGAGGGAGGCCCCACCATGAAGGAACAACATCAATTAGCCCCTCTGTTAATGCCATGCCATGTTATCATTAATCAATGTGCCTCTCCATTGCTTTCTCATTGCATTGTATAATCACATTTTTTAATTTATATATCACACATAATCCTTATTGGTTCTTATAAATAATTAGGGGGGTTTTGGGATAACTAATGATATTGGTTCATCTTGGCTTTCATTGTTCATTTGAACTTGGATTAATTATTTTTTCCCAAGTGGAATTAATTCAATCAACCACACTGCTAATTACTCCCCCAATCCTTAATGTAGTATGGATTAAAAAAATTAGTTGAGTCAGTTAATTTGTAAATAAATATGTATTGATATTCTTAAAATACCTTCTTTAATAATTTGTGTCGGAACTATCCCTCAATGGAAATCCTCTTAGGGCTTATTTGGTGTAAGTGAAGCGAGGGGAAGTGAACGAAGAGAAAAAAAATTTGAGTGGGATTTTAAAAAATGGGAGAAGTGGGGTTAGATGGCTTTTTTTATATTATTTTTCTTTACTCATTTAATCTTACATAAATTTTTTTAAATCCAACTCATACAAATTTTCTCTCACCTCCCCTCTAAGTCTCTTATACCAAACAGACTCTTAATATGTATAATTAATAGAGATATTTTAAGAAAAAAAATTATGAATTTGATAGATAAAGTGGGTCTAGATATATATTAAATTTAGGATCAGAGTGATTAATCTCGTAACTAACTCTTATACTGTATATTTATGAAAGAATATAATATATGCCTATGAAATTATGAAAGAATGAAAAAGGATTATGAGATTTAATTTGTTGGAGTAAATAATTGAGGCGTGTACATTTGAGTTTCACTTGACTTTTAGAGTTAAAAGTGGAGAGAGACCTTTACCAACTACTACAAGCAAACAAACTTTATGTAATTATTGATTACTGTGTATTTTGGATCCTTTTTCCCTCAACCTCTTTATTCCAATTTCTATAAGGTAAATTATTACCCCATTTCAAAATTAAATAATTCAACTTAGATTGGTCTTTTACCAGGTCTTCAAGCAGAGAGTGTGTGTGTTTGTGTGTATGAATCCCAATTGGAGTCCTCCATCATCTTGACTGTACTCAAAAGGGTATTCAATCCCATTTGACTTTCTTTTTTTAAAAAAAAAAAATTGTAAAGAATAGATATACTAAAACATGTAAAGTTCTGAAGATAAAATAATTTTCATTTTTTCCCCTCACAACTACGACAATATTTTATCATTCATGTAATTAATTTTTTTATCTTTTTACCCAAAAAAATAATAAACCAAAGCCCTAGCCGACTGCAGGGAGATATATATATATATGACATCAGATGATCATTAATTTATTAATACGGGATAACTCTCGAAAACAAATCGAGTTGCTTTTACATGAAAAAAATTATCGTATATTACAACAAAAAATAATCTGAAAAAAATGGTCGCTAATAAAAAGAATCGCGACGGAACAAATGCTGCGTTGTGAGTTGTGACATAATTATTCTTGAAAATTTTGTTATTTTTTTGTAAACAATAACTATTACTCCCTCAGATAATTTTTATAAGTAACTTTCTCTCTTTTAGGGTTGGTCCTTTTTATAAGCAACTTTTTCCTTGTGTTTCAAAATTTAAACTAATTTTTCTTTTTTACCCCTATTAAATACACGTCTTTATATTAATTATCCCCAATTACCACTAATTTTTTTTTTTTACTCATTTATTACACATTATCTCTCATATTTTATACTTGTACTCTCTCATATTTGCTATTCATTCTCCCTTATATGCTCTTTTTATAAATAAGGGTATGTTTGGAAGAAGCATGGCATTTTTTTACATATTTATTGTTTTGAACTAATCTTAGCTCGCCGCCAATTCATTTTGAGAAATAAGGATAAAAGTTACTTATAAAAATGAATGGAGGGAGTATTATTTTAATAATGATTTTCTAACGGATAGAATAGTTCGGTATTATTATTATTATCATTATTAAAGCTTGAAAGGATTAATTGTAGGTTATTAAAACGATAATGCTAATTAATCTCACAGCCAAATAGTCCAAAATCAGGTTGTCTTATCCACCACTAGTCCACTACTCATGTAGCTTGTTTGAATACCACCTAACTATTTTGTAATGTTGATCTAAATTCAAATCTCAACGAACAAATATCACGTGAATATTGAAATAATGGACATTTTTACTATTTAATAGTAGTATTTAATTTGTTTCACTTCTATCCAACTTAATTGGAATACATCCTATACTCTCCCCAAATTCCGTGAAGAAGATTAATTAACAACATATTTTAAATTATCAAGAAGTAAAACGATGTTGGGTTAAACTAAATATTAGCAGTCCGGGTGTGTTATATCCCAATGACACTAAATATGAAGACCTCTCACTGAAGATTCGAATATTGGTTCGTCACGTTGTGAGAGATTAATTACAAAAATTTGTTTTGGGATATATCATATAAGTGGTTTTACATTCTTAATTACAAGAAATATCTTATTTATACAAGAAATTTCACATGCAAGAAAAAAGTTTCATGCATTAGATAGACCTATAGATTTGGTATTTTTTTGATAAATTAATAATTTTATATGATAACCTAGATGGTCTTAGTAATGAAGTCTCATAATTGGAGTGTCAGAGGCATTACTTATATTTGTCTTTTTATCATCATGTTGGTGAACTTGGTGGATAAGGGGTTCTTGGTCAATGTTTCAAGAAGCCTTATTCCACACTTAATAGTTCATATCTTGTTCAGTTATAAACTTGTTGCAGGTTTATGCATGTGTAGATAGAAAGAAAGAACATAAAGAAGTGAACTTATAGCCAAAGATTAGAGACACAACAACAATAAAGTCTTATCTTATTAGGTGGGGTCGACTACATGGATCAAATGATGCTATTGAACTCAGTCAAAAACCAAATCTTGGGATAGATTGTTAACTAAGAGATCCCACTTAATAACTTCATAGAGCATTTTCTTCGGTCTTCATTTGCCTCTCTTGACTAGGCTCCAAACAACTTAATTTACCCCCTCACTGGCGCATCCAATTAATTACCTTCTCTATACATGTGAAAACTACCTCAAATGATTTTCTACCATTTTTTCTTCAATAGGCGTCACTCCAACCCTTCCTTGTATAAGTGCATTACGAATCTTATCTTTTCTTGTATCATCACACATTCATCTCAACATTTTCATCTTAGCTACTCCCACTTTGTGCTCATGAAGCCCTTTCATAGCCCAACATGCACTACCACAAAACATTGATGGTCGAATAGCAGCACAATAAAATTTTCCTTTTACTTTATGAGGTACTTTTTTATCACAAATAACTCCGATAGCTTTTCTCCATTTAAACCATCCAGCTTGAATTCTATGGTTAACTTATCCATCAATTTTATCATAGTTTTGTATAATTGATCCCAAATATCTGAACTTTGTCACTTATGGAATGACCTGCTCTCCTATTTTGACCTCCAAATCATTATTCTCCTCTTATCAAAAGTGCAATACATATATTTTATCTTACTCCTACGATTGGAAGCCCTTAGACAGATTAAAGAGACACAAATGCATAAAAAATGTTAGAGAATCTTGAGGTCTCCTGTAATACGTGTGTCTCTGAATCTTTCCGAAGATTTTATCATCTACGAAATTAAGTGTTTGGAGAGGGCATTAACAATAGAGTAAATATAATTATATGGTTAATTAATTATCAGAATCGTCTCAGTTTTAATATTAGATGTCTTTGAAAAGACCGAATTACTTAATTAGACGACTACGATATTGTCTTATTCTACAAGACTCGCATATCGAAATTAAACCTACTCTTAATCAATTAGTCTTATAGTTTATGTTGGTTAGGTAGAAGCATTATCCAGATGTTGGCAAAAAAAAAAAAAAAAAAGAAAGAAAGAAGAAGAAGCATTATCCAGCTGTTTGGTATACACAAAATTGAGTGAAATATTATTGGGATAAATTACAAGAGAAAAGGTTAAATATCTTAACTAAGCTACTGATAAGCCATCAATTAATCCGTCATTTTATGTTAATTTCCTGCATATAAAATGTTATCCAAATGTGGAAATTTATATACAAGATAAAAAGAGAGAAATATTTTAACTAAAACAAAAGAATATCTATGTGCATTAATTTATTTTTATTTGACAAGATATAAAAAGAGTTCAAAATTATCTTATGATTTTTATCATGATAACAACTCGTCTCGTAGCAGTCATGACTCATATCCTACTCCATCATCTTAATATAATATAAGCATGATAGAGTCAATTTATTCTTGAAACCAAATTTTATTTTGCAAGAACAATTTTAAACCATAATTTATTTTTCTCTTCTGTTTTTTTGCTCAAGAATTTACTTTTCTCTTCTGAAGATCAGGGAAAAGGAAAACTAATATCTTTTATTTTATATATGGACCTATCCATATTTTCAACGTTTCTTGACTCTCAAGAATGAGGCACTTTTCCATGACTTCAAAATAAAGACTCGAGTGGTCGTAGATCAATTAAATAAAATAAAAAAAAAAATAAAAAGGCTTAGTTGAACCATGTGAAATAGATGGATCAGTGATCAATAGTCGTCAATATTAGTGTGAAATGGTTAATTATTTTTTGAAAATGTTTTGGTTTAAGGACCCAATTAGTCAAAAGTGACTTTAATTTAGGAATCTAAATGTTGGATAAGAGACACATTTTTCCTTGATATCTTTTCACGAGTCCCTCCCATTATCAATCTTACTGCTCAAACCTACGAACTTCAACTTTTGAACCGCCAATAAGTATTTCTTTTAGTAAAATGTCGTTTACAATCTAATTATCATAAAATCACTTTAATGAATCAGACTTATAAGTTATATGATCGGCCTGCACTCATCTTTTAATCATTCTTCAAGTTTTGTCAGCAAAGGTTGCCTTCCCCAACTTTTTCATTCTGCGCTGAGTAAAATGGGAAAAAAAATTCAAACAGTTAAAAAAACAGAAATCAAAATTGTGAGATAAACACGCAATTAACGAATGAGTTACCTATAGCTAATTAAATTGTTCAAAACTTATATGTTTAAAGTTAAATCAAATTAAGGAATTAGCGTAATTATATACCTAATAGAATAAACTATATGAACGTCTTGCATGCATGAGATCGATGAGTTAAAATTAAATAAATTAAATCGGGTCACATCATCAATCATGAAATAAATGATACACCACCACCTCGGTTTTAGGGTTCTATTATAAGGTGAGAAAAGCAATTGTGTGTGGGAATCAAGGAAATATAAACCCTAATTTCCTTTTTCTATATATATATATATATTTATTTATTTATATTCGAACCTATTCAGCATGATCGATGAAAAGCAAAACCAAAAACAAAACAAGAAGAAATATCTCTCGAGGCATGATCATGATCTTGAAGGATTGAATTTTGACCGTTAAAAAATATGTGTTGGAAGGGAAAAATGTGTAATAATTAGGGTTATGATTGCGAGTGTTCAATGGGGGGGCCATCAGTAATCATTTCTAATCTTATTATTATGTACTACAGTAAGGATAAGAGATAACTTCGACACGTCAAAGTAAAGATAAAGTTGATGATTCCTTGTACATATACATGAATATATGGGTTTAAAGCATCAACGGGATTTTGACTCCTACATACTCTATGTATATGAGTCAAAGGATATATGTGTATTCAGGTAAAAAAAAGGATATACATATGTATATATATGTGCATACACTCTCTGGTAAAAATGAATTAAACCTAGAACCCTAAGCAGGTGCTCAATATGGTTTAAGTGTATTCAATTATGTAGACGTGTGAATATATAATGGAAAAGTAGGTTTGTGTGAATATGCAATGAATTATATATATTACCCATATATAGCTTAGGGAGAGATTGTTGATATCGAGTGTGTAGATAATAACAAAAATACGAGTCTTGAATTATATGAGACTATTAGAGTACATATATAAGTAAGAAAAGCTAAAAAAATCATAAAGCTTATAATGTCTTGAGATTTTAGGAAAAAAGTAGAACATTTAATATCAATTATATATTTGTTTCACGGGGTCAAATACTAAAAACAAAGTCCAATGAATCTTCTCAATCGATGTCCATGTTGAGTTCTTGAAAGTCTTAATTAATAACTCGCGTGAGCAGACACACATTATTATATATAATCTATATATGATGAATATTCATATTAAAGTGCGATAGACTCTTCTAAAGTCTAAACATACACCACATGGAAATTCGAAATATTAGTTAATATTATTCTTTTTTTTTTGGTGAACTAATATTATTCTATTTCCTTGTTGACATATATAGCTCCCCGGCCACCAAAAGAAATCCGAAAGATGTGTTAAAGATCGCCCTTTTCGTTTATTTTCCCCTTTAAAAATTATTTTCCCCATCCAAACACATCCTTAAATTCATTTCTTTTTGTAATTTTCCAAAGATCACTAGAATCCATTGGTTCGATAAATTCTGGGTTTTCAAAAACAAGTAATTGTGCGCGCATACCGCACTAACTTAAAATTGTGTGAGACCCTAGAGTTCTTTGTGATGACATTAGGACACAAAGTTATTCCGAGGATGGTTGTTATACTTGAACCCTTGGATCATCATTTTTATTCCCTAAACGCGCGTTTTTGAAAGCCCTGACGAAATATTAGGGCTAATTAATTAACATTTAGAATAGGAAGTGTATATCCTATATATATATATGGAGCAATCTGATCTTCCAATACTTTGTGATTAATTGGATAGAATAGATTTTTTGTTATTATCATGTTCCCTTTAACTTGAGAATTGATCTATACGATATTAATTTCTAGAGTACGGATTTGGTTAATTAGTTGTATGATGTGTGGTTTAATATAATTTCGATACAATATTCATTTAACCGTATAATGAGACCTGATTGAGGTGTAGCTCATAAAACTCTTGCATCATTAATTTGCACCTTGTGGATATGAATATTTGGTTGGGGACAAAATTCTGGCCACATTTATATAAATATATCCAACGCTATATGTTGGGAGAGAATCCTATGAAAGGTGTTGGAATATATATATATATATATATATATATATATATGGACAATAAGATGACATTGATGGTAATTTGTTGTTGTTAGCTGTGAATAACCAATCTGCTTAACTTGTTGGACTTTATCACCTCTCCATGCACGACGTTGAAGGTAATTGTCACCATTGTAGGAAAAACTTTTTACGTCAGCTTTAAGAGGGACATACAATCAAAGGACATAATTTTGAAAACATTTACGTGAATCAAATGGGCGTGGTAAAAATGTCACTTTCTATGTCGGTTACACAAGAAAACCGACATAGAAAGTAAAATTTCCATCTTGATTAACTTGTTAGTATGAATCCATAGTGAAAAGAATTCATTCATTGGTTTGGGAACATTGTGAAGTCGATCTTTTTTCCGAATACCTTGTTGATAACATTTTTCATATACATGTGACATATATATTAAAGTTTTCAAACTTTTAGTATCTCAAAGATTTCAAGATCAAAAGACATGTATGTATATGAAAATAAAAGGGTGGCAAAGAAAAGAAGATGAGTTAGTGAGGCTTTTGATGCAAAAGCCAATGAGATCAAAGACCATATTGTCGTCCTTAGCACGCCACGGGACCGACTTGTATGTATTTCTTCACACTTCGCTATTGTGTGAGAGAGAGAGATGTAATGAAATGTAAGAAAAAGTTTATTTGGTTACATATATATTACAAATTAATGATTGATTTGAGGCCCCCACAAAGCATATAGCTGTGATGTGGTTGACCAATTTCATGTCATTTTGTGAGAATGAATCTTTTGCCAACAAATTGTAACCATAAATATCCGAATCATTCAATCAACCTTTTTTAAAAGATGAAACATTATTCCCCCCCCCTCTGGCGTGCAACCCCTACTTCCCATTTCTTTTCATTTTTATTCAGAAAATCTATTTTTTTTATAAATAAATTATTAAATTGAAAAGTGAAAATAACTCTTACAAGAAAATCATATATTAATTTTACAACACAATTTATTTGTACTAATTATTTATTCATTTGTGTAAAATCCAGATTTTTTTTGCGGCTTTTCGACCTAATTCAACCGAACAATACTCTCATATCCCATTAACTAAAGGTTGGTCAGTTGAATTAAGTTTGCCGGTTTTCAACTACACCGATTTTGGAATTATTTCGAATCAAATTAAGGCTCAATTCATTGGGTCAACAATAATCAAACCGACAAATCTAATAATCTGATCTTAAAAACATTAACATTATATAAATAAATGCTTCTTCTCTTCTATTCCCTCATTAGCGTTCTTTAGAGGGAAGATCACTACGAGATCCGAAAGAATAAATACAATAACACGTGAGTAACATGAACTTATTTTCATTTTGTGCACCACAACTCGTTATTGCATTCTATTAACTTGTTATAAAATTTTCAGTGATTAACTTACGTCCTTAGAACCTCATATGATTTTCCCTTCTCTAAATACTATAATCTTGTAAATATGCCTATTCCTAGTGTAATCTCTTGATGATAGTATAATATCATTGTTTCCTTTTGTTTATCCCTAGGTTAGATATCACTTCTGACCTACCATCTGAAGATTTTGGAAATGGCTTTTCCTATGGAGAAATATATATTCAAATATTTCTTACTTAACCATAAATGACAAAGTTGATTTTTTTAAAGGAAAAAGTTACTTCTAATTTCATAATAGAATATATATATATATATATATATATATTATAGCCCATTGACCTCGAGGACTGCAGCTGTTGATGCCATTAGCTTTCACTTTGTTAGATATAGAATGAGTTCGACTCCACTACAATTCAAACAAACACAAAAATATATTATTTAGAATTAATGCATTTGTGAGCTTGATACGAAATGTAATGGAATGATAATTAATAGAATGAAAAGGAACGGAGTGAAATATGGAGTAAAACAAAATATTTCATTATTATTTAATAGTTTTACAAGGTGCCATCAAATTAGAGGTGTTCATTGAGCTCCTAGCCCAGGAGGCCTAGTCCTACCTAAGCATATCAATGCAAGGACAACAAGAGATCTTATACGCCAACGGGGTTAATCCATTACAACGTGGTGAATTAAGATTTGAATTCCTGTTGAGATGTGCTCATATTTAATGTTTGACAGTATCTTGAACATGGTTGCATCACTAGAAGGATGCATTTGCTCTAGCCAAAAAAGGAGTTCCCATGTGATAGTGCAAGGAATATAAATTTTGTAATAGCAATGTTATGACAACATCAATCAATACAGCTCTGACAAGCCTACATATAAATTGATTAAATTAGTGATACTACCTCTTATTCTTAATATAAAATTCACTTAGTAGTTTAAATTGAACTATACAGTCGATCTTATATATTAAGTACCGAAAGTAGTTAATGAGAGGTTAGAAAGCCATCCATTACCACATTCTCTCTTAGAAGGAAAATTCTTCCTAAAAATGGCCAAGCTGTAGCGATTCTAGCTATTCCATTTCGGTTCATCCAAAAATCAACTCCTAAACATAGTGTTAGACTCACCTTTCTCTCCATGAAAACCATAATTATTAAATGTATAAAAATGATTATATAATTGTTTCACAAAAAAGCATCAACCACCAGCACAAATCTGATCCGGAACAGAAAAGACTTGAAATCCCAGATGGATTCTCTCTTTTCCTACATAAGTCATATTAAAACTTAAAAATACAAGAGGCTATCTATCTACACGGAATAATTGTGATAGGTGTTGGAATTTCAAGCAGCAAGTGGTGGGAATTTTCTTTAATCTAATTTTCCGCTAAAGTTGACCAAATAAAGGCACCCATAATTATCTCAATTAGAGGAGAGAAAATTCGTCACTGTATTTCCTCGGCTTCCAAACAGAGTACTAATAATTGAATATGAAAGTTGGAATTGGGATGGCCTTGTGATGGATTTTTGGAAGATGCTATACCCCACTACTTATGGTAAAGCGCCAAAAGAGAATCATTATAAATATAAATATAAATATAAATATAAATATATATATACATATCTCTCTCTCTCTCTCTCTCTCTACCGTCCTTTCAATTCACAATTTCTTGCAGCAATGCAAGGTCTAGTTGGATACTTTATATCATATTAAATAATATATGTTATAAAAGTATATGTGATAAGAAAGAAGATTGATAGGATTCAGAGAAAATTGATAGAATTTTTAGAGAAAAGTTAGAGAGAAGTTCTCATTCAGTTCATTTGAAACAATTGATTACAAGCCTTTATATAGAGTCAGAAATCTAACTCTAGTTACATGACCATGGTTACATTTAACCCTGGTTACATGACCATGGTTACTTTATATCTTTTTTATGTCTTTGTCTTCTTTTGCTTTTGCTTTGTGTCAATTCTTCTTTATGTCAAGTTGACTAGAAGAGTAGATTGGTCTAGATATGAGTCAATGGACATCCATATGTTTAATATTCATAACGCTCCCTCTTAGATGTTCATTATGAATGTGCCTCATTAAAAACTTAAACTAGGAAAAATCCAGTGGGATAAAAACCTAGCCAAAGAAAAGAGTATATCATTCATTGATACACCGTCGAGTGCTGCCTCATTAAAAACCTTTATAGGAAAATCCAGTGGGACAAAACCTAGATAAGGAAAAAAGAGTACAGCGTGTATCGACTCCCCCTCTTGACAATATCAGTTGAGATCTTTGAGTCTCCGAAGACCAATGTCATGAACAAGTTTTTCAAAGATTATTCCTGGAAGTGACTTGGTGAATAAATCTGCTAGATTTTCACTTGAATTAATTTGCTGGATATCTATTTCACCATTTTGAAGGTCATGAGTGAAGAAGAATTTTGGTGAAATATGCTTTGTTCTATCACCCTTGATATAGCCTTATTTAAGTTGAGCGATACATGCAGCATTATCCTCATATAAGATTGTTGGGATCATTTTGCTGGAAGATAAATGACAAGTTGTATGTATATGATGTATCATTGACCTCAACCACACACATTCTCAACTTGCTTCATGTATTGCTAAAATTTTTGCATGGTTAGATGATGTGGCTGATATAATCTGTTTCATAGATCGCCATGAAATAGCTGCACCTCCACATGTAAATAGATAGCCCGTTTGTGATTTACTATCATGTGGATCAGACAAAAATCCAACATCTGCATAACCAACCAGTTCATGCTTGGATACATTTGAGTAGTATAACCCCATGTCTATAGTACCTCTGAGATAACGAAGAATGTGCTTTATTCCATTCCAATGCCTTCGTGTTGGTGAAGAACTATATCTTGCTAATAAATTAACAGCAAATGATATATCAAGATGTGTGTGATTAGCAAGATACATTGGTGCTCCAATAGCACTAAGATATGGTACTTCTGGATCAAGTAGTTCTTCATCACCTTCTTCACTAATTTCTCGGGGTTGGAATGGGCTTTATCCACCTTCAAAGACCTTACAATCATTGGGGTATATAATAGATGAGATTTGTCCATGTAAAATCGCTCTAGGACCTTCTTTGTATAAGTTTCTTAATATACAAAGATCCCTTTCTTGAGGTACTCAATATGTAATCCAAGACAGAATTTTGTTCTTCCCAAGTGCTTCATTTCAAATTCTTTCTTCAAACAATTAATTGCCTTTTAGAGCTCTTCAGGAGTTACAATAATATTAATATCATTAATATAAACAGCAATTATAGCAAACTCACTTTTAGATCTTTTCATAAAGATGTATAAGCATATCGGATCATTTTTGTATCCTTCTTTCAACAAATATTCGCTAAGACGATTATACCACATGCGCCCTGATTGCTTCAGGCCATATAGGGACTTATTTAACTTAACTGAATATTGTTCTCGAGAACTTGAATTGGATGCTTTTGGCAACTTAAGTCCTTTAGGGACTTTCATATAAATATCATTGTCAAGTGAGCCATATAAATAAGCAGTCACAACATCCATTAAATGTAAATCAATTCCTACATTTACTGCTAGACTAATTAAATAACGAAAAGTAGTTGCATCCACTACTGGTGAATACATTTCTTCAAAATCAATGCCAGGTCTTTACGTAAAACCTTGGGCTTCAAGACGTGCCTTATATCTAGTTATTTTGCCCTTTTCATTTCTTTTTTGTACAAAAACCTATTTGCATCCAGCTGGTTTTACATCTTCAGGTGTAAGGACTATAGGTCCAAATACTTTTTGTTTTGCCAATGATTTTAATTCTACATTAATGGCATCTTTCCATAGGAGCTAATCTTTTCTTTGTTGGCACTCACTAATCCTCATTATCATTCATTACATCATATACTATATGACAAGCAAAGATGTCATCAACGTTGACTTCATTTCGATCCCATCGGATTCCGTTCATAACATAATTTATTGAGATCTCATTATTTTCACATATATCAGGTACCTGGGTCTCTTCTGAGACTACAACATTCTCTTCTGGAGATAATATCTCTTCAGGAGATGGCTCTTCTGGAGCTACTAATTTTTCTTCATTATCCTCGACTTGACCATCTATATTCTTTGCTCCTTTTCTTTTTCAAGGATTTTTATCTTTGGAATCAATGGGCCTGCCACGCTTCAGTCGTGCTTTAGGGACATCAATTCTGATAGGAGCATTAGCAGCTGGGACATGTGACTTTGTCACTTTCTTTGGGTCAGTAAATGCTTTTAGCATTTGATTAGCTAAATTCTGTAAATGAATTATCTTTTTAACTTCCAGTTACACTATTTTGTACAAGAATCAAAATGAGCCAATGATAATTCATTCCAACTAATTTCTTTACCCAGCTGTTTTTTTTTGTCCCCCTAATGTTGGAAAAAGTGATTCATCAAAATGACAATCGACAAATTGTGCCGTAAATAAATCTCCTGTAGATGGTTTTAAACATTTTATAATTGATTGAGATTCATACCCAACATATATTCCCATCCTTCTTTGAGGACCCATTTTGGTGCGTTGTGGTAGTGCTACAGGCACATATACCGCACACGCAAAAGTTCTTATATGGGAAATATTAGGTTCCTGACCAAAAACCATTTGTAAGTGGGAAACCTTTAGATAACTTGTTGGCCTAATGCGAATTAACATTGCTGCATGCAAAATGGCATGACCCCAAGCAGAAATTAGGAGATTAGATTTCATAAGTCAAGGTCTTGCAATTATTTGCAACCTTTTAACCAATGATTTTGCAAGTCCATTTTGCGTATGAACATAAGCTACAGGATGTTCAACATCAATTCCAAGGGACATACAATATTCATTAAAAGCTAGTGATGTAAATTCATCAGCATTATCAAGACGTATTTTCTTGATAGGATAATCAGGGTAATGTGCTCTTAATCTAATCAATTGAGCAAGTAATCTCGCAAACGATAGGTTGCAAGAAGATAATAAGCAAACATACGACCATTTAGTTGATGCATCAATGAAAACCATATAGTACCTAAATGGTCCACATGGTGGGTGTATTGGCCCACAAATATCTCCCTGTATACGATCTAAAAATGTGAGAGACTCACTTTCTATGTTGCTTGGTGAGGGGTGAATAATTAACTTTCCCTTGGAACATGAAGCATATGAGAAATCATGGGATTGTGGTATTTATTTACACTTCAGGGTATGTCCACATAAGTTCCCAATTATTTGTCGCATCATGATTGAACCGGGATGGCCTAACCGGTCATGCCAAACAATAAATTCATTAGTAAACTTCTGGTTTACATTGTCAAACTGCTGGTTTGAATTGACAAACTTCTGGTTTGCATTAGTGAACTTCTGGTTCTCAATAGCATGTATTTCAATTGTGCTTATACATGTGTAATACAAACCAGAAGAAAAAATAGGAAAATTTTCTAATATGCATTTTCTACCAGCAACTATATTTGTAATGACAAGATATTCCTGATTATTTTTAGTTGTTGTTTCTAAATGATATCCATTTTGCGGATATCTTTGAAACTCAATAAGTTTCTTTTAGACTTAGTAGAATAAAATGTATTATCAATGCATAATTTTGTTCCTTCAGGTAATAAAATATTAGCTCTTCCAGAGCCTTCAATTAAATTTATACTATCAGATATAGTCTGAACATTGGCTTCTCGTATTACTAAGGAAGAAAGATATCTATCATGTCTGAGTATGGTGTGGATTGTTGCACTATCAACGAGACATAAATATTCAGGATTGATGCCAATAGGATTCATTCTTCATAAAAACATAATTAAAATTAATACATATAATAGAAGCAACTTTAAATAAAACATAAAAATTCAAATTAAATTAAGAAATCTGCAACATCTAAATAGTTATTATCTATATTGCCATACGCAGAATTCTCTCCCTGACCAGCATGATTAACTTCAACATTTGATCTTTTACCAGTATTTTTAATTGATTCTTGGTAAAGATCAACTAGGCATCTTGGCGTACGACAGGTACGAGACTGATGACCCTTGCCACCATATCGATAACATGGATTATCAGCATTTTTATTATGTCTACTGCTTTCCCCTTTTTGATTCTTATAAGTCTTTTCCCACTTCTGGTAGGAATTTGAACCACCATAATATCGACCACGACCACGCCCATGGCTGTAGCTATGCCCACGTCCACGTCCATGTCCACGTACACGGCCACGACCACGGCCATAATAAAATTCATTTGTTACTGCATTCACTTCAGGGAATGGAGTTGAGCTTGTTGGACGGGATTCATGGTTTATCAATAAAAGCTCATTATTTTATTCAGCCACAAGGAGACAAGAAATTAATTCAGCATATTTCTTGAAACCTTTTTCACGATATTGCTGCTGCAGGAGCAAATTGGATGCATGAAACGTAGAGAATGTTTTTTCTAGCATTTCATCATCAGTAACATTTTCTCCACATAAATTTAATTTAGAAGTAATTCTGAACATGATTGAGTTATACTTGCTTACAAATTTAAAATCTTGTAGACGCAGATGCATCTAGTCATAACAAGCTTTTGGGAGGATGACTATCTCTTCTGGTGATCATATTTTTCTTTCAAATTGTTCCAAAGAACAAGTAGGTCTATTATTGTCAAATATTCAATTTTTAAATCCTCATGTAAATGGTGGCGAAGAAAAATCATGGATTTGACTTTGTCTTGGTTGGATACATGATTCCCTTCTTTGATTGTGTCTTCCAGACTTTTAGCATTCAGGTAAATTTCCGCATCCAACTTCCAAGATAAATAATTTTTCCTAGTAATATCAAGAGCTACAATTTCAAGTTTTGCTAGGTTTGTCATGGTTCAAACTAATTAAAGAAATAAATGAAAATAATTAAAACATAAAATGTAAACATGCAATATAATATCTTAAACAAAAATAACTGTAAATTCATAAAGATAATAAATAATTCATAAAGCAAAATAAGAAAATTAAAACTTGTATGGCTTTAGGCCAATTAATCTCAAGATGAGGAATTAAAATATTATCTACAGGATAAATAATAGTTGTACATGACTTCTGGCCGTATAATAAGATAAAGGATGGAAATATATATATATATATATATATATAGCTTCTGGCCATATAATAGGAAAAGAGATATGGCTTTTGGCCGTATCATATAAGAGATTAAAACAATATGACTTCTGGTCATATAATTTCAGGAATCATATGTGTATGGCTTCTGGCCGTAAAATAATAATATAAAAGGACTTGTAAATGATATATAAATGATGTAAAAACAATAACGATCTCCAATCTTAGTCATGGAATCCGATGTTATATAATAATCGGTAAAAGTACCATTCTAATTCCATATAGTGGCTCAGATTATCCCAGATCTATCAAATAGAACAAAGTAAATGAAATCTTCAAAGAAACAATGAGAAGATCATACCTTTGTTAGAGCTCCGTGTTAATATTGTGTTATAAAAGTATATATGATAAGAAAGAAGATTGATAGGATTTAAAGAAAATTGATAGAATTGATAGAATTCCTAGAGAGAAGTTAGAAAGAAGTTCTCATTCAATTCATTTGAAACAATCGATTACAAGCCTTTATATAGAGTCATAAATCTAACTCTGGTTACATGACCATGGTTACATTTAACCTTGGTTACATGACCATGGTTACTTTATATCTTCTTTATGGCCTTATCTTCTTTTGCTTTTACTTTGTGTCAAGTCTTCTTTTCTTCTTTATGTCAAGTTGACTGGAAGAGTAAATTAGTCTAGATATGAGTCAATGAACATCCATATATTTAATATTCATAACAATATACTTTTTTTGGAACATTATATCAAATAATATACAGTAAATGCAATATTGTTAATTTATTCTTTGTTCATAATATTAGAGTGCATATTTTATTTGTTTATGCAACAAATCTTTTTTTATATATAAAAATGAGTGAGTGCTAGTCTTGTCAAGTTTTGATATGTGTGTGTGGGTTAATTAATGCAATATTCAACCATCGAGTTTACCTCATTTTGATTTTAGTTTCTCAAATTTCAAACCATAGTTTTAGTTCTTCAAGTTTTATTCTGATTAAAACATTAAACATTTAAGAGATCAAAGATTTTATATATATATATATATATATATTTTTTTTTTGTCATACAAAGATTATATATATTAACCCTACGTAGATAGTACTCTGGTCCTCAATATATATGACTCATAAATAATGTGAATTTTTTTTTTAATTCAGAGTAGCCAACTAACGAGTCCGTAGCTTAAAGTAAAATGAACTCATCCTAATATTAATGTAAAAGTTACTCCTCCGATCTTTAATATAAGACATATTTACTTAATTTGATTAGATTAAGGAAGTTAGTTAAGTTAATTAATATGATATGTATTTTCTAAAATACCATGTCACCTTCCTTAATTCCTTCAGTCCCTCTACTACTTAATTATTATTGATGGAGTATCAATAGAGTAAATTAGAAAAAAATTGACAAATATGAAAACAATGTTTTATATTTGTAATTAAGATTAACTCTTTAAATATATCTTATATTAAGGACCGGATAGAGTATTTAACAAATATAAGTAGAGTAAAGAAATTGAGGAAATTAATTAATTGTAACACATTTGACCTGATCTCCTTAAGATATCTTTGTGCAACATATATTCAATTGGGCTAACAATTTGCCGAACTAGCTGTCCATGTTATTCGGCCTCACTAGGCCTCGTCATTAATATTTTGTTGGGAGAGATCTTTTCATTTATAACTAGGGGCTTCTCCCCGTGCGTTGCACGGGCTGTGGTTCACTGCTCGATAATATATTGAGAATAGGAATGTAGAGTTTCGGCGGACGAAATGAACCCTTTTTCACCTTAAATGTCCCATATTTTTTTAAATCTGAACGTCGGCTATATCGTGGGCCTCTTTCTTACTGCAATGCAATATGTTTTCCACTCTCTTTCCTTCCCATCATCTTCCCTCCTCTTTTCTTTTTATAACCATTAGATCCACATTTGAATGGTCCAGATTTGGTTTCATACAATTTTTTTTATTTTCTTTATTGTAGTATTGAATTATATATATATATATATATATATATATATTCTTTATTGTATTATTTTCTTTAGTAATTTGTGTTTAATTAATTATTTTTCTCTTTTAATTTAACATTTTACTAATAATTTTAGGAAAGATCAAATTCGAACCATTTAATTTTCAGCATCATCATTGGCGTTGTCCCTGATTTGTTGCTGGAATATGTTTAAACGCTTAGATCTTGTTTAAGCTTGTTTTGTTAGTCTGGTTATTATTATCTCGAAGTATTTCGTGGATTTCAACAGAAGTTAGGTCTTACCTTCCCAACTGCTGCTGAAATTCATGCAATCCGACGAGGCCTTCTTCTATGTAAAAAGCTGGGACTGAAGAAAATCAAATTGTTCACAGATTCTTTACAGGCTATTCACCTATTATCCACCCACTGTGATCCTAATCATCCTTTGTATGACGTCATTGTTGATACTAGATCTTTTGTCTACAGCGACTGGGAGTTGGAAATTTCCCACACTCATAGGGAAAGTATCCGTTGTGCAGATTACCTAGCGGGAACGACGCATTTGATTTCACAAGACTATGTAGAGTTAGGCCTTCCCCCAATGGAATGTATTCACCTTTTTGCTTTGGATTGTGGTTCGTTCCCACAAGACCAGTCTGTAGGAACTAGCCTTTAGACTCTTTTATTATCAAGCTTTGCTTGCCCTTGTAACCAAAAAAAAAAAGAATAGGAGTTTTTTGTTAATTATTGAGACCTGCGAGGCTGTATGTGTTTTTTATTGTCTTGGAAATTTTGTTCTCCTTCTCTATACATATGTGTGTATGTCTAAACCCCACTACTAGAAAAAAGGGTTTTAACGTCCCTTTTTTTGGCCTTTCAACGTCTGAAAACAGAGGGACGTCTATGTGAGGGTCGTAGAAAAAAACGTCATTAACGTCTGTAAAACTGGGGACGTAGTAGGCAGACTTTAGACGTCCCCAGTGAACTGGGGACGTCTAAAGTGGGACCTTAGACGTCCCCAGTTCACTGGGGACGTCTTAGGTGGACCTTAGACGTCCCCAGCTCTTCTGGGGACGTCTAAAGTGTCGCCAGCAGTACTATCCACGTCCCTTTTTTATTAAGGACGTTGAAAGTTTTTTTTTTTTTAAAATGGACCTTTTATACATATTGCACTGTCTGGAAAATATGTAAACTGCAGAAATAGAATTCCAACAACAGCAGTTCAGCAGAATGAAAACAACAACAAACACA
The DNA here is from genome assembly GCA_963242795.1 of Inga leiocalycina. Lineage (NCBI taxonomy): Eukaryota > Viridiplantae > Streptophyta > Magnoliopsida > Fabales > Fabaceae > Inga > Inga leiocalycina. The sequence goes on along the minus strand of OY725330.1, from coordinate 62,525,050 downwards.
GTGATCAACCCAAGGCTACTACATGCCACACAAACTTTCAAACCACAAACTACACAACAATCTATATCCAAGTCTACTACATGCCACACAAACTTTCGAACCAGACAAACTACACAGCAATCTATATCCAAGTCCCCAGTTTGTACAATAACCAAGACTAAAATCCAATCCATATCCAACAACAATAACGCTAATTATATGTACTACCACAAAAGTATGTCCTACACAAACTACTAAAGACTTTACTCTTCTGGTACACGTTGAAGAAGATGTCCAGCCATAAAGTCTCTGATCATATTTAAGTTTTCATATGAGTAGGCATCTTCATTGTCAAAAATCTGTAAATTAGAAAATAAGCTTAGATGAAATAATGAATGAAGTGAATGAATTCCCATTGAATCACAACACCAAGAATATTATCCTCAGAGAATGAAGAAGCGATTACTTGCTCAAAATCTTTCGTAATGCCACTCTGAATGATGTTAAACATATAAAGCAAGACATAATATCCACATTCCCAGCCGCCAGGTTGTCGAGGGCACTATAAATCAAAAGCAAATGGTTAAAATCAATAAAGGCATATCTAAAACGACCGTCAATCAAAATAACTTGATTTGAAACTACGTACCTTTGGAAACAACCATCTTGGATCTTTGCCACCTCTACGTTCGCGTGGCCCGCCAAGCGCTCGATACGTCGTGCATGCGCTATCATGAAAATGAAAATCAACATAAATTAGAATAATTCATTAAGTCAAGAATCAAGAAGCAATGAAATACAAAAAAATAACTTACTGGTTGAAGACGCTTTTAGTTTCTTTGTCTGGTCTTCTATTTAAGGAATCAAACCAGTAAACAACGTGCGACTTAGGACAGACAACACACAAACTCCAGTGATAACTATCACAACATATACAGATTAAAATGAAGTTAGATGGCAAGGCAATTATTTACTAAAAATCTCAAATACACAAAATTAAAATGAGTACCCTTGAACAATCGGTGCTAGATAACAAGTATACTCGTCCTCTGACAATGTAAAGCCCACATAGTTCGTCCTTCGTTTCAATGTATTCTCAACCCTTGTCGTATGTGCAGGAGACAAGAATCCATATAAATCAACTTTCTGAGAGTCAACGCATATACGACGGAAGGTGCTATAATAGAATTAAAATGATGAATGTATTAGCTAGTTAAAATCAACTTAACTAAATGAATCAAAAAATGGGAAATAAAAAACTTACAGGATTGCAAATTTGCCCCATCCAATATCTAGCTCCTCGAACTTCATGAACTGTTTAAGATCGTGTTTATCAATTGTGAAGTGATACTCTGTATTCTGGCCCACAAACCCTGGAGGCATATGCAAATCAATCTGGCGAATGCCTTTATAGATATGCTGCAATCGTGCTAAGAAGGGCCATTTCTCTGCTTCCTGCTCGTTCTTTTAGAATATAAAAACACATACTGTTAGTAGGATGTCAACACATCTCAAGTAAAAGTAAGGTAGTTCCATACCATTGGAGGTGTTTGTGGTAACAAGCCAATAAGATGTACAGGCCAAAGGATGAAAGATCCTCTCGCCTGAGCTATCGTGGCAACCTCGGCATCAGGAATAGGGATCGCTGTACCTTCTTCCCCCGCTCGAACACACGTTACAGTTACCCTACGCAAATGCTGTGGAATTTGCTGATAATGGTGGGTAGTAGCTTCTGTGTGAACGAGAGCATCTGCAACTACACGCAGCACTGGGGCATCCAAAGAGAGGATGGCAGGTTCTCCCGGCGCTGGAGTATGAGAAGGTTCGCCAAGTGGTTCTTCCGCCGGGTTGTAACTTCCTTTGGTGCTGTGGAAGGCCGGGGATGAATGGGTTCTACGCTCGGTAGTTGCCATCTGCGATTCAAACATCTTCTGCATTTCAGCTCGTAGCTCTGGCAACAGCTCTTGTCGGAGCTTGTCGCGAAGGTTGGCCTCGAGCTCTTGTGAGACTTCCTGACGAATCTTGGCCACAAGCTCCCTACTGGGTTCAGCTTGTGACGAATAAGGATGTGAGGCTGGGCCAAAATACTTCGTGACACGAACTCCAACTGCCTCCCCTCGAACATGACCAGGGTGATCTGGCTTCCCAATCGCCGTTGACAAGATGTCCATCCGTCCACTTGGAGTGAACGAACCTTGGCTACTATGATCTTCCAGTTCATCCTGCAGCATAAAAGTTATCGTAAGCACTCCCAATATGAAAAAATAAGTTTGAAATTATGCTCTAACTACTTACAATTCTTGCGGCAACCTCAGCAACAGTCGGATTTACGTACTTCCCACCCTTAAGCCTCCCTGCTTTCCATTTTTTGTGACGTGGTGGAGGTGGCGGGGGCTGGACCACAACGGTAGGATCTAATGTGGCTGCTTCCTTCAATTTCTCCAACTCTTTTGCCATCATCTGTCGCTGAAGCTTCCGATAACCACCACGAGACATGCAATGTTGATAGTTATTAGCTGCTTGCCTCTCTGCATTTGCTGCACTTAATGCCTTTTAAAGGAAAACAACGAACACCGAATCAATAATGTCAACTATATTCAAATAAAACACTACGATTACAGAAATCTTACCAAAAAGTTTGGATCTTCTCGTGATGCCATAAACAACCTCCAGTCCTCTGGAGACAAAAATGGATACTCATGACATGGATCCTGACCCCTCAAGTCCCCTCGAATGTAATCTCGTGTGAGCCTGTTCTTGAAATCTTTCCATCGTAGACGAACCTCCGTCATCCACTCCTTGTACATCTCCGCGGTGTCAGGGACATCATAGGTTTGCTGCAAGGTAAAAACATACGTTAATTATATTTGAAGTGATAGGAATAAAGATATAATGTAGATGTATTGAAAATTATATACCAAAAGTTGTTGCCAAATCAAGTCTTTGGTTTTTGGTGGAACCAACTTCCAATTAGCATAGGTAATGCGAACTTTGCTTCGAGCCAAAAAACCTACGTAGCTAATGAAATGGTCTTCCTCCGGACCAATTGGTTTCATATCTTGATCAAAGTCAATATGCAACCTCTCCTGTTGATGGTTATGACGTGCTACCAATGCAGGCATTTTTGTACTGCCTCTAACCCTTCGTCTCGCAACCGGTTCACGTGTCGCATCACGTTCATCCCTATTCATTTCATTGTCCCTATCACTTGGAGAGTCACCAGAGTTGTCCATATTCCTGTAAGCACAAAAATCATTGTCAGATAGGTGAATAAATTGTAAGAAAATGAATAAACTGAGACGTAATAAAACAAACAGCACACATTACTATTTTCTAAGTTAAGCTCTTACTCTAGATTGTTTCCCATATTCCTTCACCATGATCATTTCTCACAGCATATTCTTCATCATCTACCAATTTTCTTTCTTCAATTGTTGTAGGTGGATTAATTGTGAAAGGTGGTGTGTCATCAAGGTTGAAGGTCGGATCACCATGCTTCTGTTTTTTACTCTGAAGTACAATGGACATTTTTTTATTTGCGGGATCTGTGACATAGAACACTTGTTTCGCCTGGCTTGCTAGAATGAAGGGCTCATCCCTATAACCTACTCTTTCAAGATCAACTGAGACAAATCCAAATTGTTGATCTATTACCACAGCATTATTGCTAACCCACTTACATTTGAATAAAGCAACTTTGAACTTGTTGTAAGTGATTTCCCATATTTCTTCTATCACTCCATAATAGGCCATGGATGCTAATATGGGGTTTTTGTCTTTTGAACTAGAAAAGTGCATGGATTCAGCTTCTACAATCACCCCACTATTTTGCATGGTACTCCTGTCATCTTGGTCTTTTGTGTAGAGAGAATACCCGTTTATATCATAACCGCTCCAAGTAATGATCTGAAACGAAGGCCCCCAGGCTAGCCACTCTATTGTCCCAGACACACCGGACTCATGCAAAACCTTTTCTCCAAACCATTGAATGAATGTCTTGTTTTGCTCAATAGTAATCTGCATGTCATTCTTCCTCGGATTCTCTTTCTTCAATCTGTTTCTGTGTTCCTCTATGTACGGTTGCACTTCTGCCATGTTATTCAGGATATAAAGGTGTGCTTGCAACACCTCTTCACGAGGCATAGTCTTCACTTTCAGTCCTCGTGTTCCCTTGCTCCTCCCCTCTTCATGCCGAGCTTGTTCCTTCTTTCCTGATAGATAATCGCTGCAGAAGTCCATAGCCTCTTCAACAACATACCTTTCAACTATTGAGGCTTCTGGTCGATAGGGATTTTTAGAGTACCCTTTTAAGATCTTCATGTATCGCTCGAAAGGGTACATCCACCTCAGGTAAACTGGACCGCAGAGCCTTACCTCCCTTACCAAATGAACTATCAAATGGACCATTATATCAAAAAAAGAAGGAGGAAAGTGCATCTCTAATTGGGACAATATGATATAACCCTCAGCTTCCAGTTCATCCAGCTTTTCAGTGTCAATGACTTTGTTACAGATAGCATTAAAGAAAACACACAATCTTGTCACAGTGTTTCGAACTTCATCTTTCATAATCCCTCTAATAGCTACTGGTAACAGTTGTTGCATCAACACATGATAATCATGGGACTTCATTCCCACTAACTTCAAATCGTCCATTGACACACACCTTCTCACATTCGAAGAATATCCTTGTGGTACCTTAATTTCATGCAAACACCCACACAAACTTCTTTTCTCCGCTTTTGATAGTGTATGCGCTGCTGGCTCCATGTATGCCCTCCTACCATCATCTCGTAGCTGTGGATGTAACCGTTCTCTTATTCCCATATCAACAAGGTCTAGTCTCGCATTAATCCCATCCTTGGTCTTCCCTGGAATGTGCAAAAGTGTACTGACAAGGCTATCACAAACGTTTTTCTCCACGTGCATTACATCAATACTGTGCCTCACGTCAAGACTACGCCAATATGGAAGATCAAAGAAAATTGATCTCTTCTTCCATATATTCTTCTCACCCGAAGTCTTATGATTCTTACCGAGTAAGACATTGATACGTTCAACCCGACTATAAACTTCCTCTCCGGTTAATGCCTTTGGAGCCATTCCATGCTCCGACAAGCCGTTAAAACGCTTTCTTAACCTACGATACGGGTGGAATCTAGGAAGGAACCTCCTGTGACCTAGGTAGACCGTTTTTCTTCCATGTTTCAGTTGGTGGAAGTGAGTGTCTGCTTCACAGATCGGACATGCTTTATGCCCCTTCACACTGTACCCTGAGAGGTTTCCGTAGGCAGGGAAGTCATTTATGGTGGTGAACAGCATTGCACGTAGCTTGAATGACTCATTCTTATACGCATCAAACACATCTACGCCTTCCTCCCACAACTTCTTCAAGTCCTCAATCAAAGGCGCCAGGTAGACATCGATATCGTTTCCTGGCTGTTTTGGTCCAGAAATCATCATAGAAAGCATCACATACTTGCGTTTCATACAAAGCCAGGGAGGCAAGTTGTATATTACAAGGAGTACTGGCCACGCACTGTGTGTGCTATTAAGAGTTCCATACGGATTGATGCCATCTGTACAGAGCCCAAGCCGAAGGTTTCTCGGCTCGCTGCCAAATTCAGGGAACATTTCATCTATTTTCTTCCACTGTGGAGAGTCAGCCGGGTGCCGAAGATATTTTCTGTCGGATATTCTGTCATCCGAATGCCATCTCAACTTCTTCGCCTTTTTTGCAGTGCCAAATAAACGCTTAAAGCGCGGTATTATTGGAAGATACCACAAAACTTTTACAGGTTGCCTTTTAGTCTTCCCATCGTCACAACCACCATCTTTCTTCACTTTGTATCGTGCGGTTTGACACTTAGTGCACTCACTCAGGCCTTCATACTCCTTTCTGTACAGTACACAGTCATTAGGGCAAGCGTGTATCTTTTTATACTCCATACCCATTGTCGATAGGATTTTCTTGGCCTCATACATATGATTTGGAAGTACATTATCGTCTGGAAACATATCACACAACAGTTCAAGCAGCAATGTGAAACTACTATCGGTCCACCCACAAGTTGCTTTTAAGTTAACCAAATGTAATGTTCTTGTGAGCCGTGTGTACTTACTCCCAGGGTACAACGGTGTCTCTGCATCACTCCGCAGGCTGTCATATTCATGCGATTGCGCAAAGGATTCTACCTCAACATCGTGAATCATTCTCTCCATTCTATCTTCATCTATGACATCCACAGCTTCCTTCTTGTGTGACGGACAATCAGTTACTTCCTCACCATGCCATATCCACCTTGTGTATCGAAGATTTATTCCATCACAAAGTAGGTGATCCCTTATAACTTCAACATCCCGTGTTCTCTCATTTAAACAATTGACACAGGGACAAAAATACTTCCCATTTTTGGCTGGAACGTTCCTTCTAGCAAATTCAATAAACTCTTCAACCCCATTCTCATATTCTTCACTTGTTCTCAAAGCATTCATCCAACTATGATCCATTCTATTACCACCTATGCCATTCACACTCAAGTTTAGAGTCATTGTCAACACTGGGAATTGCCTTTTACTATTTTGTTTTCCAAAATTTTGGCAGCATTTCCCCTTAAAAGTGACACATCCCAAAATCAAAATAACAAACCATCTCAACTTAATTTAAACTAAACTAAACTAATTAAGAAGAGTAAAATAAAAATTCAGAACAGTAAAACAAGAGTAAAAAGCAGGAAGCTAATATTAATTCTTCTAACCAAAACAAAAGGACGAATACTTTAATTAGTGCCAATAAATATACCCTTTCTTAAAAGAAATAAAAATTTAGCCTCAATTCCTCACTAGTCTTTGGCTTCCTACAATTAATTATCAAAGCCAAATTCTATGTCTACCTACTAACACTCTAACAAGATAGAACCAAATCCTAATCAAACTCAATTCTTTCAATATCAAATCAAACAACTTTTAGAATATTCATAAATCAAAATCCAAACTTCCTAAATGCAATTGTTTTGTTCAAAAGTTTGCAAAAAAATTTCTCTATATGTATAAAAGCAAAAAAGACAAGTTATGCAAACTTAATATATAGTATTAGTTATAAATTTTTAAAACTTAAAAAAAACACAATTTAACAATTTTGTAAGGGTTTTGTAAGGGTTCACTTACGTTAGATCACAAGTGATTCTTAAAAGTCTAAACAAATATGATAAATCACCCCAACATACATAACCTTTGACATATTAATCTAACATTAATTCAATTCTAACATTGTTAATTATAACAACATCTGTTCCCCAAAATAATTATTTACATTAACAATATTCTACAAACGCAGAATAATTATTTACATTAATAATATTAACAATAATTATTAACATCTGTTCACCAAATTAATTAATTATTTACATTAACAATAATTATTTACATTGTTAACCCACGCACCTGATTTTCTCAAAATCCAAGTGCAGAATCCAAGTGCATGCAGCAACAATATAACCCAGAACGCAGAATCAAGTGCACACACCAACAATCCAGAAACGCAGAATCCAATTGCAGCAACAATATTCTACAAACGCAGAATGTAAATTCTTAATTGCTTCACATAATAATCCAACCCACGCCTCATATGCACATGATCAAAAGAAACCCAGAAACGCACCTGAATAATTCTGAGAATGCTGCAGTAGCAGCAAATGGGAAGACCCACACGGGCAGGGGAATGGGAGAAAAGGGAAGACAAATGCAGGGGAGGGGAGGTGCGCCTTTGCTCAGTGAATGAGTTCTGAAGCTCAGCTCATGGGTTTGGGAGAAGAGAGGAAATGAATGCAGCAAGGGAAATGCAAATCTGAGACGCTCACGGGTATGGCTTTGGAATTTGTTCAGTGCAGCAGAAATGAAATGCAGCTCACGGGTTTGGGAGAAGAGAGAAAACAAATGCAGCAGGGGACATTAACGGGTATGGCTTTGGCACAGAAGGTAAAGCTGCCATGTACAGTGAATGAGGTGATGTTTCTGGGGTGTTTAGACGTCCCCAATCTCTCTGGGGACGTCTAAAGTTGAGTTTACACGTCCCCAGAGAAACTGGGGACGTCTAAAGTGCAGTTTAGACGTCCCCAGTTTCCCTGGGGACGTCTAAACCCCACTTTAGACGTCCCCAGTTTCCCTGGGGACGTCTAAAGTCCACTTTAGACGTCCCCAGAGACACTGGGGACGTCTAAAGTGTTGAAATCTTACACTTTCGGTCAAATTCATCCAGCGCCTTATCCACCCACCAAATATTTAACTTTGGACGTCCCTAACTTAAAAAGGGGACGTCCTTTAGGGACGTAAAAGGTCTTGTTTGTAGTAGTGCCCGTCGAGCGTTGTTTTATATATCTTTTTTTAATGCTTTCGTTCGTCCACTGCATGAAAGGCTAGTAGAAGCAAGTTTAGTTTGATAATATGTTCTAGTGAATTCAAATAATAAAGGCGCAAGTCCCACCCCTTTTTTTGCTTTTCCCCCCTTCGTCCCCTAGAAAGGAGTGTCTCTATTGATTTTTCTCTCTATTTACTCTCCATTGAGTGTAACTACCATTAGATCAACTTTTAATGGTTGAGACTTAATAATATATAACAAATAATAGTATAATAAAAATCTACCATGATAAATCTCAACCACTAAAAGTTGATCTAATGGTAGATACACTCAATAGACAGTAAATGGAGAGGGAAATTAATGGAGACACCCTCTCCCGTTCGTCCCCAATCCAATCCTATATTTTTACATTATTGATGATACATATTGAGCTCTATAGTTGTGCATGTAGTTTCTAGCATGTGCAGCTGCCACTGTGGTCAAAATTGTACGAGTCTTCGTTTGAATCTTCATGCTGCTTGAAGTGTTGATGTGGTGATGTGGATTTGATCAAGTCGACGATTCATCTATTAGCAACTCCTCAGCATCGTTCCCCAGCATATAATGGTACTTACTCTCTTGATGAAGACACGGATCAAATGTAATCTTTGTGACATTAGTGCAACTGTGCACGCGTACTGATCCTATTAAAAAGTCAAGAAAGCTTGTCATTAGTTGATGTGCTCTGGTGCACCTTTTGATGTGTTGCTTGTATTTTTGTGTTTTGTTGTGGAGCTTCCCCATTATCATTGATGAGGCAAAACTAAATGAGCATTATTGGTACACTGCTTTGGGGTACAATGTATTTATTGTAAGCGCCGTCAGCCACTTCATCCTTAAGTATGCACTTGCCTGATTCCCCCTACCAATTCATGTGTCGCTACTGTCATGTGTTTATTTTTGTTTGTTATCTCAAGACATATACAGTATATGCTATATGTGAGCCTCACCTAAAATCCGACAATGTGATTTGCATCCTTGACTTGTAATTCTTTAACTTTGTCACATTGGCACAGAGTTTGTACCGTTCCAGGCTTTGAACCAACGCTACAATATTTGTGAATACATTCAAAGCATTCTACCATTAGAACTGTTAGTCAGAGATATATAATTCGAGTAATGTCTCAGGGTTGGTGAAATGTATGTGACCTCTTAAGTACGGTAGGCCCGTTTTCTCCTTGACAATTCTATATAATGGCAAATTTACATATGCATTCACTGGGGTGTTGCCTCCTTCATACAATAGTATGTCTGATATTTTTGGAATACAGGTCGCAAACTTGTAGTTACATAGTGCTTTGAACAACTATGAAGTTTGCAAAGACCTGATGCGTGCTTCTGTCGCTAAAGCAATCAATTAAACTAGGTCTTAAATTATTATGCAGTTTAGGGTCAACCTAGGTCATTCTCCCAAGGAGCAAGCTATGGGTTTTCTTTAGGATTGATTTTCAAGTGATAAAAGATGCAATGGAATGGACCTAAACTAAAATGTGAAACACTACTACCTAAATGCAATTAAACTAACTAAATGTACTAATGCAATTAATTCTAAAACCTATATGAGAATGAAACTAATCTATATGAATTTCAATGCAATTTTTGGGGTTTTTTATGAAAGTGGAATTAAAATGCTAAGCAAAGAGAATAATCAAAAGCAAAACAATCAACAAAGGTTTAGTTTAGTTATGATGGTGAAGGAGACAACTTAGGATTCACATGGATTTAGCTTCTTAGCCATTTAATTTATTAGACTAAAGGGAGGTTGATGAAAACTTGGAATTAATAAACTTAATCACCTAATTGAAATATGGGAAACCCTCAAGCTCAATAATATTTATTCCACTAGAAAACTCATAATGAAATAAATGGTGGCTAATTAAATTTATTAAACCAATCACAGTAGTTTAAAATAGTTTTGGAAATTATGTTTACAATTGCATGATTAAACAATTCGACAATTAATCAACCTAATTAAACAATCAAGAGATTAAACCCAAATTGACAATTAAATTAATAATGAAAACTTGATTAATAATCTAATTGACAACCAAAGGATTTGTAAACAAAAATCCCAATAATCATTTAAGAACAAATGAAATCCAAACTATCAATTCAATCCAAATTAATAATAAGTCTACAATCTAAAACTAGATTGTTCTCAATTAATACAACCCAAAATCATTTAAAACTAAATAATCTCGAAGTCTTGAATCAAAAAGATAAAAGAAAGACACTCCCTTACGGTCTTTAAGTGTAAGCTCTTAGGCTCTAACTTCCTCCATGCTCCTCCTAAGTTGCCTCCCTAACAAGCTTAAGCTGCCATGGAATCTCAAACTCCTTCATAACAGTCACATCCATGAAGAAATATTGAGAAGAATTGATTAATCATGCATGCCCGTCACTATGCAATGAGAATTACAATTCGTTGAATTGTCAAAGGGGTTGTGGAGGTGGGCCCGTGGATATATTTTTTGATCGGAAGGCCCATGGATATATTAGAAAAAGGGAATTGATGATGATGATTCCAACACCAATCCAAGCGGCCGTGTGGTGTCTTCAGCGTCCTCTCTTCAGCGTCTGCGAGTGCCTCCTCTCCGCGTGATCCCTCTGTATGCTGTGACGGCTAGGTTAATTAAGAGAGAGAGGAGAGTAGGGTTTTTGGGTACCAACTTGAACCCATTAAAATTTAAGAAGCCCAAATAAAATTCAACAATCGGATATTCTTTTAGCTTCCAAGAAAAATTCTGCACCGTAGGATCTTCTAATATGCTTTTTCTTACTCTGCAAGAATTAAATTAAATCGTGATCTATCATATATTTAAAAATATTATTCAATTACAAGATAACAATTAAAATATTATCAATTTAAGCCCAATAATATCATAATTAATTCAAATTTATATTATTTCCTAAAATTGGCTAACTATCCAAATATTATCTAATAAATCCAAATTAGGCCAAAATAATCCCCAAAATAAATGAATAAGGTGGGATAAAATATATTAAAAATGGGATTTATCAAAACCTCTTTTCTTTTTTGATCATTTTGAACCTGCTGTACTCCACAGGGTCGACCACTACAGCTTGAATCTTGCTCAACTGCGAACATAGAATATTGGATGAATGTTTAAGCATGACTTTTGGTAGCAAAACATTATATAGTATCCGACTCTGTAATTCTTGTGACTATGTTGAGTAACCATACATCGTTATCCATTAGGATGAAGTGTAATGTGCTGGTTGCTTTTGCCACGGTTCTCTGCGTGTCATGCAAAAAGCGAAAGACACTGATGACAATTTTTTTGTTATGGTTATCACTATTGAGCGTAGCTAAAGGTGTTTGAGTTGCTAGTGGTACCATATCTTGATCATTGAGGCTGTGGTGTGCCGTTGATTTTTGAAAGGGAGGGGGTGAGAATTGGTTGGCCTAAATTTGGCAAAAATGTCATTATATACATGTAGCTTGTGTGGTCCGTTTTTATGCAATTTACTTTTTCCCTTTTATTTCGGTTATCACTATAAATGACTTTTAATTAAGTACTAATATTCATTGGAATCACTGTCTAATTAATTATTTTTATTCTTTAACAATTATGGAATGTAAACTTATTTGTGTATTTATTTCGACCCTAGGAAAAAATTTTGTGTGTATTTCATATTGATTGTTAATATAGCAATCATTTATTTTAATTTAATAGATTGACGTGGATTATGTGTATTGCCTAGGTCCTATTGCCTCTTTTTTATCTCAGCGGCGTTACATCATTTGTTTGTGGTTTGGCCAAGAAGTTTAAGTAATTAGCATCAGTTACTGCTACTTTATAACAATATCATTTATTAACAATTATCAATTTATTATTAGTCATTGTAATCTTGATATTGGCCATGTATATTGCTGTTTTTTCCCATTTATCCCATATTGACGTTTTTCCAAGGGAAAAAGACAGATAAATAGCATCTGTATTTGAAAAACCTCGAAAATTCTTATCAAATAAGGAAATGATAGAAAGATGGTGCAATCGGAACATGAGATTTTGAAGTTTTGGTGGTTTTACCAAAATGCCTCTCATTTATATTATAGCCCAAATTCATCTCTCTTTTCCCCAGACCTGATTATAGCCTAAATTCATCTCTCTTCTCCCCAGACCTGACCTACCCACCCCCGTTGGCATCCTCCTCCACTACTCACTGCCTCTCCCTCCAGTATCCCTTCTATCTCATCTTCTCCCTCCCTCGAACTTGGTCTGCTTCGTTTAGATTAGTTGATCTACTACCATAGTAAAAGTAAAACCTGTGGCAAATTTAGGGGATGATCGATAAAGTTGCCATAGCAGAAGTCAGATTCTTGAAAAAATGTCGTGTTGTGAAACTGGATCCTCCACAAGTGCAGAGTCACTTTAAATTTGTCAATGTTGCCTAGAACCTCGAAGTTTTGAAAGTGATAAACATCACCCTCTTGGAGCTCCTTCATGTAACGCTCCCTCAATTGCTTTTGAGCAATAAAGCTTTCAATTCTGACTCCTTACATACTTTCCATAAAATTAGGTAAGCGGCATCATAGAAGTTAGTGCTTATTCATCACGACTTCATGATTGTCAAACATGTTCATCTACCAGAATCATGCCCACCTTCTAAGCGTCATATGGTGGAGTACTTTTTCATTCAACCAGCTTCCTAAGAACACGTGCAACGATAACCCATGTGTCTTCATTGTCGTCGATTTGGCAGATAAAGTCTCACTGAATGCTTGCATACTTGGAGATTAGAATAGTTGTTTAGCATGGATACCAAATATGGCAGGCTATATGTGTCAAGTCATTCTTTTATTCCCAATCCATAACTCTAATCCTAGTCCAAAATGTTATTCTCCTAATAGATGGAGTGTGAAAGGTTTTTTTGGACATTGGATGTTTTTTTTATGGAATTGGTGTATGAATGGAATTGGGTTCCTTTCGGATGTCCTGATATTCCTAGAGATTCACTAAAAATTATTCCTAGAGATTAATTAAAAATTCACTTTAGTCCAATGGGAAAAAAATAAAAAAATACTAGTTGAACTTCAAAATCCCAAATCAGTAATTTCCTGAAAAACTGAGTTGTCAATTGCTATACTTTTTTTGTCAATCCCATTCATTACTCTTATAGTCAATGAAACCAATTTAAGATTTTGAAGTTCAAGTGGTATTTTTTTTGTCTTTTTCCCTATTCCAAAATCATTTTTCGTATATATTAATAAAAAAAAACTAAAAAAATGGTATGAGTCCCGTCGTTTTAGCTCTATGTTTGTTTAGGGTTTTCAATATTTGGGTGGAAAATTTAAATCATGACAAAATCCCTAATATTAATCATGTTTCCTATATAATAGGCGGTTCCAAATTTTTAAATTGAATGGATGCAAAATTAAAAAGCATAATAAAATCCCTAATATTATTCATGTTGCCTATATAATATGCTGCTTCATTTTTAAAAATTGAATCATACTCCCGTTTTTAAAAGAAAAATACTTAGGTCAAATTTCTTATATTCATTTCTTCAAGTTCTCTAATCACTACATATGGCCATGTGTCCTATTTTTTTAATTATTATCATTTAACTATAAACTCATGAAAAAAGTAAAACATGTGTGATTGGAAAACTTGATATAATGGATATAAGTAACTTAATGTAAGTATGGTTCCTTTTTAAACAGTGGCCTTTGAGAACATTATTTTGAAGCATGTCTGATCTGTTATATGTTTTAATTTATAATACCGATTATTTATAAGTTGAAGCTAGTTTGTTTTTAAGGGCGGTGTTTTAATTATGGGAGCGCAATAATGAAAAAGTCCGGAATTATTATTCAGGAATTCAGAATTTTCCAAATTATTGTTCCATATGTAATATTTCCTCCGGTCTTTAATATAAGACATATTTACCTAGTCTGATTAGATTAAGGAAGTTAATTTAATTAGTTAATGTAATATGTATTTTCTTAAACACCTTAGTTATCTCCCTTAATTCCTCCCTCCGATCCTTAATATAAGACATATTTACCTAATTTGATTAGATTAAGGAAGTTAGTTAAGTTAATTAATGTGACTTGTATTTTCTTAAACACCTTTATCATCTACCTTAATTCCCCCTTCCATCTCCTCATTGATTATTGTTAAGGGAGCAATAATAGGGGTAAATTAGGAAAAAATGATAAATATGAAAACTTTATCTTATATTTAGGACCAAGATCAACTACCTAAATATGTCTTATATTAAGGACCAAAGGGAGTATTAAAATCCTATTATTAATAACTTTCATTAAGCCCATTTTATATGCTGCCGCCTTTTGTGGGGAGTCCGTTATTAAAGCAAATGATGGGATTGTAGTTTATGTTAATCATGCGCTCATTAAAAGTGGGTTTCCAGCGGCCAGATTATGGGGAATGGCTGACCATTCAGCCGCTTCAGAAATTGTCGTTACAACTGTGAAGTTCAGTTATCTAACACCGTTAATCGTGATTAAGCAGTCAAGTGACACTAGTTGACGGAATTGGCTGAAAGTCCCATTACTACAAGCTTTCTAAAGATATATTAGATACCTCTGTTCTTTTTTGGCCCCAAAAAACAAATTGCATCCGTTCCTACTCTGCGAATAAGATCTTATAGTACGAATGAGAGGTAATAATACTTCCTTCGGTCCTTAATATAAAAGCTATGACTTTTTTTTGAAGAAATTAAGAAAACTAAATAAACTACTTAATCATAGCATATGTTATGTATCATTAGATTATATATCGATTTACAAGTCAAGCAAATTAATTTAGAAAAAAACGATAAATATAAATATTTTAATGTAATTTAATTAGTTTCTTTAATCTTTCTAAATATGTTAAGGATCCAAGGAATACTATTGAACATAACAAGGCTTGAATTTGAACCAATTTGTTTAGTCTGATTTCAATTTAGCTTCAATAGGTTGCAAACATAGACACACTCAACCTTTTAAAATACGAAACAGAATAGTAAGAAAATCAGAGTATAAGAAAATAATCTGAGTCATTGAATGATAGTGCTCAAGTGCTATGCATTTATATTACTCAATACAACATTCTAGAAAGACATAGCTGTAGCGAATCATAACAGAACCTAGAGCTATCCTACCCGTATACAAAAGGACAGCTTCAATATATTCTACACAATCTTACAAATGTACAAATATACCCTTTTAGTTACACAATGCTAATTATAATTTAACTCTCCCCCTTAAACGAGAGGGCGTTATAACCAGCCTGAGTTTGCTTCTGAGAACTGAAAATGTGGTTGTGACAAAGGTTTGGTGAAACAATCTACAGTCTGATAAGAGTAAGGTACAAATCTAACATCAATTGCAGTGACTGAACAAGGTCTCTAATAAAATGTACATCTATCTCTATATGTTTGCTTCTTGTATGATGTACTGGATTTGCAGCCATAGCTTTAGCACAAAGATTGTCACACCATATTACAAAAGGTTTCTTCAAAAATAGACCAATTTCAAACAATAAGGAATCTAACCATTTAATCTCTGCTGATCCATCTGCACGTGATCTATATTCAGATTCAGTACTAGATCTAGACACAACCTTTTGTTTGCTAGATGACCAAGAAATTAAAGTATTACCCAAGAAAATATACATTCTTGCTGTGGATCTTCTATCATCAGTATCACAAGCCTAGTCAGCATCAGTGTAAGGAAGTAACTATGGATTGTGAAATGGTTTTATATGTAAACCAAAACTGTAGGTACCTTTAAGATATTTGAAAATACGTTTAATAGCTTGATAATGACCAGTTCTAGGCTGTGATAAAAATTGACTAAGCTTATTGATTGCAGAGGAGATATCAGGCCGTGTTGTTGTGAGATATTGTAATGATCCTATGGCGTGTCTATACTCAGTAGGATTATTCAACAATTCACCATCGTTTGAAGAAATTAATCTTCAAGTTACCATAGGAGTATGCACTGGTGCACAATCACTCATGCCAAACTTTTTCAACGTATCTATAACATATTTAGCCTGACTTAAATAAATCCCTTAACTATCACGATATACTTCTAGATCCAGTCCTAAGTCTTTCAAAGAGAATATCATATTCAGCTTTCTCACAAATTTATCCACATAAGTAGGATTATTTCCAGTTACTAAAATGTCATAAACATAAATCAGGATAAATATTGTTAAATTATAACTCTACAGTATGAACAAGGATATATCACTTTGTGCATTTTGAAAACCCTAGCTTAGCAAAGTTAACCTCAATTGATCAAACCAAGCTCTCAAAGCTTGGCGCAGACCATATAAAGCTTTAATTAACTCACAAACGTGAGTCAGTCGTCAATAATCAACGAAGCCCTCTGGTTGACGCATAAAGACTTCTTCACGCAAATAGCCATTAAGGAAAGCGTTGTCAACGTCGAGTTGACGAATCTCCCATTTGAAAGTAACATCTACAGTTAGGATTACTCAAATTGTTGTGGATTTCACAACCGGACTGAAAGTCTAGCTAAAATTGATTCCCAGTGTCTGTTGAAAACCCTTGGCCACCAATCTTGTTTTGTGATTCAAAATTGAATCGTTAGCACAAAACTTGGTTTTAAAAACCCATTGATTGTCAATGAGTTTCTGATGAACAAAAGGCACCAACACCCATGTCTTGTTCCGTATCAACGCACTAAACTCTTCGTTCATCATGTGTAGCCAAGCTGGAGAAGACAGAGCTTCTCTCACTAAACGGGGTTCGGAGCTTTTAGTTAGAGTTATAGGATCTTCATCTTTAAGAAGCCCAACATAAGAGTATTTGGGCCTAACTATTCCATCCGTAGCCGAGTTGTCATAGGATGCTGGTTAACAAGCCTTGACGATACAGAGGAAGATACTAACGAAGAATTTGACGATGATGACAGAAGATAAATTTCAGTCAACAATTGATTCTCAGTAGAAACGGCTGGAGAAGATGCCATTATTGGTGAGAGTTGTTTAGCCTTTATATTATCAATAGAACCAGAAGACATTTGTGATGCTGAATTTGGAGGCATGTTTATTATGAGTGGCATAGCCCTCTCAAAAACATCACTCTGAATTGTTCTGGTCATGAAACCTGAAGCAAAAGGAACACAGGGATAAAAAATTACATGCCTCGAAACAAAAATCTTTCCTGATTCACTTAAGCACTTATGGCCCTTATGTTTAGCTACAGGACCAAGATATATGCATTTTTTACTATGAAATTGAAATTTATGAGCATTATAAGGGTTTAACCACGGATAACATGCATAGCCGAATGGTTGAAAACTATCATAATTAGGTTCTATTCCTTTGAGTTGAAACAGAGGAGTTTGAACTTGCAATATAGATGTGGGTAAGCAATTAATCAAGGAAACAACTATTTGAAAAGCCTCAACCCTAAATCTTAATGGCTTGCTTGCATGAGCTAATAGTATTGAACCCATTTCCACAATGTGACGGTGCTTTCTTTCTGCTCTTCTATTTTGAACCGAAGTATATGGACATGTGAACCAAATGTCAATTCCAGCTTCTTGTGCAATGGGAATAAAAGGTTTGAATCCAATACCATTGTGACAAATCCCTAATTTTATTATATATTTTCGTATTTTATTTGGGGATTTTGTCATAATAATTGAGTTTAAAGTGTCTCTTTTGTAATTAATTGTGATTAAAGGAGTTTGTATGAAATTAAGGTTGGAAAAAGGGTAAAAGTGTCATATATTTTGTGAATTGCCTTAATTGATTCATCTTTTGAAATCACCAGATAGATTGGATCCAAAACAGCAGAAAAAGCCAGACCTTAGCTGCAGATAATCTATCCATGTCAAGGAAGTGTAAAATAAACTGTGTGGTCGAACCATTCACAACAAGTGTCAAGAACACAATTCCACTAGTGAAGAATAGAAACTGCAGATATGAAAAATCCCACAATGAATTTACACAAGTAAATTAAATGCCATGGAGTTCTGAATTTGAAATGAGCCAGAATTATATAGATGAAATGCATTACAGATTTAAAATCCGCCTATGTTTTATAGCCGGTCCCAAGCCCGAGAAAAAAAGGAGGGTTGTGTTAGGCCCCAACAACCAATGTAAAACCATGTCGAATCTTTCATGAACATGGATCAAAAAAGAAATTGTGCTAATGCTAGGACGTTGCTTGTAAGTAACATACTATATGGCTTGAGTACTACAATGAGAAGTAAGCAAGAGAGCAAATGCATCGTCGCCCAGATGTAGTGTTAAATGAGTAAGGGTTACCATTCTCTTCTGAATGAAGGCAGCTAAATAAGCTAGTTCATGAGAGCAAGATCAGATTTGGCACTTGAAACATTGGGACTCTAACCGACAAATATATGGAGGTGGTGGGTATTATGAGAGATCGTAAGATTAATATCTTGTGCCTCCAGAAAACTAAATGGCTGGGAGAAGGGTCTCAGGAAATTAATGGTTACAAGCTCTGGTACACAAGAAAAGTAAATGGAAGGAATGACGTTGATATCATCGCTGATAATGAATGGAGAAAGAATGTGGTGCAAATTAAGAGGATCGAAGATAAGATCATTTTCTTAAGAATGATTGTTGGGAAGGATACTAATAACATTCTTAGTGCGTATGCACCTCAAGTAGGAGTAGAAACAAATCTTAAGCAAAAGTTCTAGGAAGATATAGAGGGGCTAATTCAGAGCATTCCACTAACCGAAATTTTTTTTATTCGGAACAATCTTAATGGACATGTTGGTAGGGAGGCGGGACAGCATGCAAGGGCTTATGGTGGTTTTGGAATTGGGGAGCTTAATAATGAATGTCAATCTATTATTGATTTCTTTCTCACATATAACCTCAAGATTGTCAAACTTGCTTTAAGAAGTGAGAGGAGCATTTAATCACATACAAGAGCAGAGCTGCCAGGACACAAAATTGACTTCTTTTGGTAAGGAATCATGAGGGGATGGCGCGATAGCACAACATAGGGTATTGATCCTTGATGTGTGTATTAAGTGTATAAAACAGAAGCGCCAACAAGTTTTAAACCCAAGAGTCAAGTGGTGGCAATCAAAAGGGGGAGAAATGAGAGATTTTCAAGAGAACTCTTTTGGAAGAGGGGGTGTGGGAGCTACAAAGAAATGCTAATATCATGTGGGAGAATATGGCTAAAAGGTCCAAAAGGTTGCTAAAGCAATTTTGGAAGAATCAAAAGGTTTTGGTTGCCAAGATAAGGAGACTTAGTGGTAGGATGAGACTGTTCAAAAGAAAGTCAAGAATAAGAAAAAATTTTTTTAAAGTCATACACTTGTGTAATAATGTAGAAAATTGGGAAAGGTATCGTTTGACTAAAAAGGAAACTAAGAAGGTAGTGAATGAAAGCTTGTGATAAAGCGTATGAGGAGTTTTATAAGAAGTTAGGGACAAAGACTAACGAGCATAAGATTTACAAGATTGCAAATAACAAAGAGAGAAAATCAAGAGACTTGAACCAAGTGGGGTGTATAAAGGACGAAGAAAGCAAAGTTTTAATTACTGATGGGGATATTAAGAATAGGTGGGAAGCCTACTTTTATAAGTTGTTTAATGATGGAGGGGGAGGGCCAACTTGTGACTTGAAAGATTTGACAACTTCAGAAGGTGAGCTTAATTTCTCATTTTACCGCAGGATTCGAGTTGGTGAGGTTAAGGATGCTTTTAAGAAAATGGAAAAGGGTAAGGCTGTTGGACTTGATGGTATTACTATTGAAATATGGAAATGTTTGGATGAAGAGGGTGTGTTGTGGCTTACTAAGTTATTTAATGAGATTTTACGATCCAGAAAAATGAGGTTTTACAATCCAAGAAAATTCCCGGTGGGTGGTGAAAAAATACTTTGGTCCCTATTGATAAAAATAAAGGGGATATTCAAAATTGTGCAAACTATAGAAGAATTAAGCTTATGAGTCATCCAATGAAATTATTGGAAAAGGTAATTGAACACAAGTTGAGGTTGGAGGCTGGTATTTCTGAGAACCAATTTGGATTTATGCTAGGAAGGTCCACAACAGAAGCGATTTATTTACTAAGGGGGCTAATGGAAAAGTATGGGGGCTAAGGAAGATATTTACATATGGTTTTCATTTATTTGGAAAAAGCATATGACCATGTACTAAGAGATGTATTTTGGAAAACCTTGGAAAAGAAGGGGGTGCACATTGCATAAATCAAAACCATTCAGGACATATATGAGGGGGTAACAATCATTGTTAGAACACCTAGAGATGAAACAAAGAACTATCCTGTAAGGATTGGCCTACATCAGAAATCAGCTTAGAACCCTTATTTGTTTAACCCAGTGGTAGACGTTCTAATTGAGCCTATCAAATAGGAGATCTCTAACTGTATACTTTTTGATGATGATATATTTCTGTTGGCTGAATCCAAAGAGGAAATCAATTCTAAACTTAAGATATGGAGAATGACTCTGGAGTTGAAGGACTTTCGTCTGAGTAGGAGCAAAATTGAATATGAGCATTGTAATTTTGATAATAGACAAGTTAGAAGTGAAGTGGAAGTTAAATTTTTTTTTTTTGTGAGGGAGGGGGGTGCAAGTGCAAAATTTAGATATTTGGGATCAATTATACAACAAAATGGTGAAATTGATGGAGATGTTAATCATAGAATTCAAGATGGATGGTATAAATGGGGAAAAGCTACTGGAGTTATTTGTGACTGAACAGTACCTAATAAAGTGAAAGGGAAGTTTTATCGCACTACTATAAGACCAACAATACTTTATGGTAGTGAATATTGGGCTTTAAAGCTACTATATGAACATAAAATGGGGGTAGCTTAGATGACGATGTTGAGATGGATATGTGATCATACAAATAAAGATAAGATTCGTAATGATTATATACGTGAACAAGTTGGAGTGGCATCTATAGAAGAGAAACTGGTAGAAAATAGTTTGAGGTGGTATGGACAAGTTCAAAGGAGGACATTGAGTGCGCCAGTGAGGAGGGTTGATCAAACAATATGGAGTCCTGTAAAAAGAGGTAGAAGAAAACTGAAGTGAACACTTAATGAGGTTATGGAGCGGGATCTTTTGGATAATAACCTATCCAAAGATTTGGTTTTCGATAGAATACAATAGCGTCATACAATCCATATAGCTGACTCCACCTAATGGGATAAAGGCTTTGTTATTATTGTTCTTGTTGCATTACAGATTTAAGAAATTATTTGCCCATAAATTTCTAAACTGAATATGATCAACAATTAAATTTGTTCACATACCAGTATTCCTGTATCTGAATTCACTTCAGTTGATCTGCCACTGGAACGCTAAAAGAAAAACAAAGTTACATCATTACTACAAAACAAAGAGAATTCCTGTGAATGTTAGCCTCATGAAACCATATTTTCCCCTTGTTTTTTACAGGATTATCACATTGGCATGAAATTTTATCCCTGGAATTAATTTTTTAGTGATTATTGATGGAATGTAACCCGCCACTTCTATGTCTCATCTTTCAAGTTAAACTATTTAGTGAACGCTAAGTTTAGAATCTCATAAGGATCTTAAAGTAATTTACTCTAAAATAATTGCATAAATCTACCCATGGAATCTTCTTGTAACAATCTTGGTAATAATTAACAGAAAATCAAATTTGCACCACAAGTCCATGTATACTTGCCTTAAATGACAATGATAATGCCAAGGCAACTGCCCCTCGCAATCCTGACCAGATGAGAATCATAGCTTCTTTCCAATCCAAACCATAACCAAAGTAACCAAAGTAACGTAGGAAGGGAAAAAGGATTCCAACTACTATGCACCTAGATACTTGAACATAAACATAGAGAAGAAAGAGGTTGGCCCATGATTTTCCTGTGACATGCATTAGCTTTCAGTCACACCTCAAGGTTTAAGAAGAGGAAAAGACTTTTTATGCTTGGCAACCGGGAAAAGAACAAAAGAGGCCTTCTTACAAGAAAGGGAAGCAAATGACAACAACAACAAGAGTGTAAGCTCAACCACTAATGAGTCCAGTTGAATTATTCTTATATCTGCTATGTTATGTTGACAGAGTACAGAAACATAAGCAAACAAAGAAAAATTTAACAGTATGTCTGGAAGTTAGGAGAAGCAAAGACAATATATCCAGAGGAAAAGGAAGGGAACAGGATGGTTAAATGACCATTTACCTTCTCCCTTTCAAAAACGCTATGTTCCAAAACCCCTCAAATTGGAGAATTTAAAAGAAAATAAACTAATGAGGATTTTGCAAGATTCATTGAAACTACTTCATTACCCTTCCGTCCTTATTAATAACTACTAGTGAAAGGTTTCAATTAAAACTTTCCTCCCACCCAAACATAACCAAAAACACTTTCATCAATAATCAATTTGGTAAGCAAGAATGAAACTACACATGCGCATATTAAGCATTATATAGGTAATTTCAATAACCTTATAATACTACTAGGACAAGTAAACCAAACAAAATAAATCCTAATGGGTTTGATACAATTTTCCACATGTAAGTCTCAAAAAAACATGGTTTGTGAGAGTGTGGGTGAGAGAGAGAGAGAGAGGCATGTATTGTAGGTTTTGGGTCAGAATAGGGTGAAGAATGGTGAGTAATGCTTGGGCGTGTCTCTGATCTCTTGAATACCACAGGACGGTGTTCTCCATGCGAGTTTATTTCCAGAATTGTAGCCTATATTACACAAACTTGCACCATAGCAGGATCATAATTTGATTCCTAAGAACTCATGAGGGGATTCCATGAGGACCAAACATCTTCCTGAAAGAAAAGTAAAAGACCTCTCATCTCTTTAATTCTGAGTTGAGATTTCCATTTCCCTAGATATGTCAGATAAGGGAAGACAATAATTGTAGAATGTCAGTATGATATTCTCTAGTGAGCTTAAGATGCATGAACATCTCATACTCATATATGAATATATAATATTTTACCGATTACTGGCTACCTATTAGCATATAAAGATATTCCCGGAATTGCTTTCCTTCTTTAGATAACATAGAGTAAAAGAAAATAATGCTACAAACATCAAAACAGAGTTTAGCAGGTGAAAACTACCATCAGCAAAAACATTGTAGCCATGAAGGATGCCTTCAGCTATAAGAACTCCACAGCAAAAATGGGGAGAAAAATCAATTAACAAAAATAATATATGAAAATTTAGAGTATCAAAAAATAATATATAATAAATTTATACTTCAGTTGTATAAAATTTCATTTAACCACAATTTGAAAAAAATATTAACTAATTTGAAAAAGACCTGAACGGCCTATTCAAAATATCACATAAGTGAATTAATTTTATTTGAAAGTCAGATTGAGCACTCACCTCAACAAGAAAATTAATGTATTAGCAATATAAGCAACCATTTCCCTGGGAAAAAGAAAGGATTAGAAAATGATTCACTCTCTGAAAAACATAAAAATAAAGGAAAATATGAATGGAGCTATTGAAACAAATGTAAGATGTAATATCTCAAAATATACTCAAGGGCTAAATGTACATAATAGATGGTGAGATTAATGACAGAATTACTTCTGAAAATTTTGTTATGACTTTAGTCAAGTTTCACATGCAAAATTGGCAATTAAATGTTATATTGCAAGATGAGATTTTACAAGATCATCTTCTTCTTCAAAGGACCATGACTTGTATGACAAGAGGAAACAATATAGGCTATTACATATGACATGTGAAGGCAATTTGACCAAATTGTAAAAGATGATGACTAAGTCAACAATTTCAACAAAAGAAGTAACATTTGAAGAGTTGAAATTATGATTAGTTCAAGAAGCCCTTTTGGCTATTCCAAGGGCTATATTCGCATGACATGAGGGAAAAAGAATTAATATCATACACTTCATCTTTTCCATATGAAAAGTCAATAAAAGTGGCTAGGGATATAAGAGAAAAAGAGAGAAAGTATTATTCATATATTTCCTCATCTTTCTCAAACTTTCCGTCCAAGAATTCTAAAGGCAAGAGAGGTGAGAGAATTAAAGTTGAAGTCATCTTATATTTATCATCAACTTTTATCAAGAAGGAATAATTATTCACTGCACATATTCTTTATTTCTTTTGGCCCACTTTCGGTCAGATATTAAGGGCCAAGGAAAGAGAATTTCTGAATGCTTTCACTCCCTCTCATTTGTCTCAAAGTCGGTTTACAGCAGCAAAAACGTAGAGGAAGAAAAGCAAGGTTTCAAGGTGAGCTTAATCTTGATTTTTCACCTTCTTAACCTCATCTATGGCTCAAGTGACCTTCATGAAACTTGTTCCTCTCTTCCTTAGCTTCATTTCTATGGTTTTTGTTTTTGAAGAAGAGGAGTTTTCAGCCACCTTGCAAGAACAAAAGTTGAAGAATCAAAGAAAGAACTTAAGGAGAAGCAAGAGGTGAGTATTAGCATCAATTTGAGCTATTGGTTGTGTTGGTTGAATGAGAATTTTGGCATGTGTAAATCTGCCCTGATTTTGGCTAAACAAAGGTTTGGGTAATTCATGATGTTTTGGTTATGTTATTGGTGGTTTATGATGATTGAAAACCATTTGACATAAGTTTGATGCTGAAATTAGAAGTTGGTAATTGTTGGGATTTATTTTGAATTTTCTGCCAAAACAGGACATGGAGAATGGGTGGGAATTTGTTAATTTTGATGTTACCATTGTGTTCTACATGAAAAATTATGTGGGAATAGCCCTGAGTTGTGAATTTTGGGTCATTGAAACTCAAAGTGTAAATTTGGGTTTTCAGCCTGAACAGGATTCCAGCGAGGTACTCTACTTGTGTGATGTTTTTGGATAACCAAATGATCTCTAAAAATTATGAAAATTTCTAGTCTTAAATTTCACATTCCAAGCTTCAAAATGGACATATAATTTGTGACATTTCGTTTTTTGAGCTGTGAGTTCTGGTTGCACAAAGTTTGATGTCGAAACTGGACTTAATTCTGGAGCAGTGTGGGATTTTGTGTAATTCTGGAATTTTGTGGTGATTTCCAGTAATGATTCATATTTTTCCTATGAAGAGGACTTCAATAGCTTTCCATAGGACTTGGGATCACCTCATTTCAATTTTTGTAGAATTAGTTATGATTTTTCAAAGTCTGGAGAAAATTCTGACAGATTTGGTCTCTTATGCGAAAATTGAAGATGTAATGGCATAATGTAGTATTGTTGAACTTTGAGGTTAGGAATTGGTCTTTTAGGTTAATTGACCACTTTAA
Organism: Inga leiocalycina; assembly: GCA_963242795.1. Classification (NCBI taxonomy): domain Eukaryota; kingdom Viridiplantae; phylum Streptophyta; class Magnoliopsida; order Fabales; family Fabaceae; genus Inga; species Inga leiocalycina. The sequence continues at coordinate 62,499,413 of OY725330.1, read as the reverse complement.
CTCCTTAGTTGATTTGATTAAATGTCCCTAATGATAACCAACTTGCGTGTTTGAATTAAAGAATTGGATTAAGTAATAACCTGTCGCCCGTAATTCTAATTATAGGATTTGACATTGGCCCTGGACGTGATAAACTAGTGCCAGTGCACGAGCGGAAAGAACAAGGTAGTGACTCTTTCTCTTATTCTGTGTATGATGCCTTGCATGTATGTCATTTCATTGAATATGCCGTGATGTAACATTGCCGTTGTGAAATGCTGTTGTTGTGCTGTTGTAAAATATGCCGTTGTGAATGCAGCGAAAGCTATTGCAGAAACGCCGTTGTGTTGTTGTTGTTGTGATTTGCTTACATACTTTGTGATTGTACATGTTATAAGTGAATTGTTAGTACTAGATTTTTTTGAATCTCATTCTTTCCAATGACTAACCTACAGCAAGGGCAAGCGGTTCAAAGGAAAAGTAAGTGATGAAGGGCAGTTAGAGCTCCTAGCTAGGAGTTTTAATTTTGGTAGTTGGTTGTCATATTTTGTTGGGATTAGTTGCACATGTTGTATATATTGAATAGTATTGTGTAATCCCCTGTATGGGAAACTAAGCGTTGTAAACCCTTTATTAAGTAACGAAACCTGAGAGTTGTCGGGAATTTTTGGTTGTACTCTGATATGTATGACTGAAACCGAATTGGACAGACCAATTATATTCGAGATGTGAATGTGAGACCGCACTAAATAAGTTTTGGAAATGTTTTAAATTAACCACTGGTCTCTATTTCAAATTAATGGCGTATTCTCGAACTATAAATTTGGCTATTAAGGTAGGGGGTTACATTTTTGGTATCAGAGCTGTAGTTCCTGGCAAGGATAGGATTTACTAGGCTAGAGTCCGTAGTTGTTGCCTTAGTCATGATAGATGGCTTATAATTGTTTGTGGTATACACTTGAGTATTTTTGCTGGTTGCTGATATATACAAGTTTTAAGGACTATGTGTATACATTTGTTATGATACTGACATGGTGAATCATTGTAGAATTGAAAGACATAATGGTTCACCCGAGAAACATAAGAGTAGGACCAGAAGTGGAGGTGGTGCTTAATGACAATCCACCAGACCCTATGCGGGAGATGATGGGTTTGATAAGGGAACAAAGAGACATGATTAATGAGCTAAGAGAAGAGCTCAGAGAGGAAAGGGAAAAACACAACGAAGACCGTGACCAGTCTACTCAGGAAGAGACCCAAGAAGAGACTTGCCATGAAGAAACCGCTGAGGGTCCATTAGACCTCTAGAGTCACCTCCTCACACCGGACCAAACCCAGAGTTACATGGAGTACCAGCCTGTGACGAGAGAGATCTGCAGTATTGGGTCTCCAAATTCTGCAAACATCTACCTCCGGTGTTTAAAGGTAGATTTAATCCTCAAGTAGCTGAAGATTGGTTGAACAGACTAGAGAAGATCTTCGAGGTTCTTGAATGCCCATCAGAGGTGAAAGCGCGGTTAGCGGTGTACAAGTTGGAAGGAGATGCAGACCGTTGGTGGCGGAATATTGCCCTAACACTTCGAAGCCGCAATGTACCACTGACCTGGGAAGTGTTTCAATGACAGTTCAACGAGAAATATTTCCCCAAGTTGGTGAGGCTTGAGAAGGAAACTGAATTTCTAAATATTAAACAAGGAGACATGGAGACCTTTGATGAGTATCTGTCCCGTTTCGTCCGGTTGTCTCGGTATTCCTCCTATCTTCAGAGAATGGATGACGAAGAATGAAGTTCAGACATGCTTATTCGTGGTCTAAGACGAGAACTAAGAAAGAGATTGGCCACTCATTTGTTTACTGAGTTCAATAAAGCGGTTGAAGAATGCATAATCACAGAAAACAATATGAGAGATTTGTATCCTGCTAAAGCTACCAACAACCGCAGTGAGCCTAGTAAAGGGAATACTTCCCAAAAGCAAAAGGTAAGGGTAGTGGTAAGAAGCCTTATCCATCTGAGGGTCGTGATAATCAGAAACCCCCAACAATATTGACATGCACTAGTTGTGGGAGGGCATATCCTGGCAGAACATGTACAGGGCAAGTAGTTTGTTATAAGTGTAAACAGCCGGGACACATTGCTACTGAATGCAAATGGCCGCCGACAGAGCAAAGGCCCAGGAATCAAATAAAGCTTGCGCTTCACACAGTCATTGCCTATGACTGTGTGAAGTGCCTGGGATTACTTGCTCATAAACTGCCATTTGATTTGGTTGTGTCGACGCCGATGGGTGTCAAGGTTGTGACAGCTGAGGCTTGTTTGAACTGTGTAATAACTGTTGAGGGGCATGAGTCTACTATTGATTTGATTTGTCTGCCGCTCTACCAATTAGAAGTCATATTGGGTTTTGATTGGTTGACGATGAATAATGTATTGCTGGATTGTGGAAACAAGAAAATAGTGTATCCTAATTCCCATAAGGATGATAATGCGAATTCTAGTTTGAACTTCCTCTCAACGGCTAAAGCTGAGAAATATCTAGAGAAGGGGTGCCAGGGGTATATGGTATTCTTTTTCGTGCAGGGAGAGACAGAAGAAACTTTAGAAAGTGTACCCGTGGTAAGAGAGTTTCCTGAGGTATTTCCGGACGATCTTAGCGGATTACCTCCGGAAAGGGAAGTGCAGTTTCCAATTGAAATTGTGCCTGGAGCTAGCTCTATATCAAAAGCCCCATACCAAATGGCCCCAAATGAAATGGCGGAGCTAAAGAAACAGATTGAAGACTTACTTGAAAAAGGGTTCATTCGACCCAGTGTTTCGCCGTGGGGAGCTCCAGTATTATTTGTTAAGAAGAAAGATGGGAGTTTGAGACTGTGTGGACTACAGAGAATTGAACAAAATAACTGTCAAGAATAAGTATCCACTCCCAAGAATCGATTAAATTAACCACTGGTCTCTATTTCAAATTAATGACGTATTCTTGAACTATAAATTTGGCTATTAAGGTAGGGGTTACATAAGATGTGCTCTTACAGCTAGTGTTAAGAAGAATTGACAATGGCATAGATAAGGGACATGGCACAGATGCCAACATTGTGACCACTGTCAAATACAGAGATTCTAGGTTTATTTTGAAGTTTTCATTGGTCCAACACAGGTTAGACTTCTTTTTCTAAAATGTTTGTGCTTAATACATAGAATCAGTATTGATTGCTTCCAAAGCCATATTCTTCTGCCATAGCAGCCGCAGCGCTGCTAAAGTCACAAGTCTATTGTCATCTTATCCATATTTAGGGGCTGTTTGGGATGAGGGATTGGAGGGAAGGAGAATGGAGGGAAAATGTTGATGAGTTAGATTTTTAAAAAGAAGAAGAAGAAGAAGAAAAATGGGGTTAAAAGTTTTTGATTAATTTTTCTTACTCTTTTATCTTACATCGTCCTTTTTTATCTTACAAACATGAAAACCACGATCAATCCAAAAGAAAATAACCATTTCCATAGTCCACAATATGAGGTATGGTACAAAGTTACTAAAACACAACAATATTATTCACAAGGATTGAATATGGACGTCCAAGCCCCTTTATATAACATCAGGGACCCATCCTTAGGGCTAACAATAGACATATCAGACTACTCAAGGTAACAACCACAAACACCTTACTAATATGGTATTTCATATCGTAACAAGGTAAAAACCTCCCAAAAAAAGTTGTATAGTCTCCAGTCCCCTCCAAATAGACTTATGATTACTTTTCTCGTTCAATTCCTTTGCTTTGGCTTGTAAATGAATGCCAATTGAAATTTAAAGATTTAGTTAAAAAGCTGGCTCCATAGACTGTTTAAGCTTCACCAAATTTAACATGCCGTACATTTATATACACAAAGCACAAGCCCATACCAAAAGTGATGCAAGCTTTGTTGTCCATCACCCTTAAAAGCCGTCCTCGAAAAGGCAGAGTAAAACCTGTTCAACAGCTTCAATAACAAGATGTCTAAAGTTCAAGTGATAAAGATGCTTCGTATAGAAGTTCAACTTACATCCCCAGTGTTATCACCGTCAAAACACCAGAAATATCAGTACCCTCTTGAGCCTATCAGGAAAAAAAATGGCCATTAGCCTTTTCATACACAAGATGGAACTAAGTTATAAGCAACACTGGATGGTAAAATTATTAGACTAGATATGGTTGAATATAAAATGACGTGGCACCTACCAACTGCCATTAACTGATAGATAATGAAAATCTGGTTAGATTAAGTCAGCAATGAGGATGAAAATAGATTAGAAAATATAACATTAACGATTTGTAAACTAAAAATTAATAACTATACATAAATATCGGAAATAGAATCATAAAAGATTGGGACTATTTAAATTAAGAACAACTTTATTTTGGAATTTGTTATGTTTATGGTATCTCATCTTATTATGTTTTATTTTATTATTTTGTAAGGATTTTTTTAAATTTATTTATTTGTTAGGATCATAATATGCTGTTAGAATTACTATTATCTTGTGCTTTAATTTTTCATATTATCTTGCGTTCTTAAATGTATCCTTTGGGCTCAAGTATGAGGCCTTTACTAGTTAGGGTTAGGCATTTCAAATTGATTTGATTGATAAAATTATCTTGGCTCCCCCATTTTTCTATGAAATCCCCCTCCTTTTCTTCTCTCCAGTTTATTTCTTCTATGAAATCCCTAAATCAATTAATTACACTCTCACTTGAAAGCACAATATTTATAGATTTCATACTCACAGGCTTAGATTGACTTTGTTTGGCCAAAAAAAATACTCACAGGCTTAGTGTGCTAGCAAAAAGATGTATATTTTTTCATAACAAATAAACAAAATAAAACATCATGGTGCCGAGAAACTTGAATGATCAGGTACAAAGAGAATGATCAGATGTTTAAATTTATTGGTGAGCCTAGCAAAGAATTAGACAAACCTAAAGCAAATGGAAAAAAATTTACACCAATAGCACATTATTTTTTATTTATTAAATCCAAATACCATACAAGAGCGTTAGTCAGGGCTGTAAGTTGTAGATATCATAAGATTTGGTAGTTATGTTAGTTAATACTGTTACTCAAGGGAATAAATAATAATAGCTGTTAGTCAGGGCCAGAAGTTAAATACTATAAAAGGGGAACTAATTGTATCACATGGTTATGTTTTGGTTATGTTTTGTGAGAAGATGTGAAGATATGGATGATGTCATCCTGGTTTAAAAAATTTGTGACACAAATTAGCACAGCATTTGATATTTAATTCATTTAAGTTCCCTATGTTGAATATCATATATAAACATCTCAACTTATTAAAACAAGCAACCAGGTCCAAAAAAGCAACTTACAGTGTAGAAAGCAATATAGCTAACAGCCGGTGTTAGAGTGATCTCTATCAGTGTATCATTAAAAATAAATCCAAGCCACAAAACAGATGCTATCCCAAAAGCAAGACCCATTCCTACACTGGACCAAGGAAAGAATTATTTAAGTAAGGTGAAATTTTGCAATTAGCTCAATAAAGAAGGTGAAACCTACGCTCCAAGAGAAACTTGTGCTAGAAATTTGATTTTGGACGCTGTGTTGAAGCTCTCCAAGGACCATCCGATAAAATAGAGTATAGACCACAATTGCCGTTCTGGACATAAAAAAAAGTAAGCACTTTCAAAAAAAAATTATGTAAAAAACATAGAATCATCATATGCAAAAACAATTACAAGGTTATATATTTAAGTCTTCTAGCTGCTTCCTCAACAAAAAATTTGAATAAGTGCAAAATCATCTAAATTTGAATACCCGTCATTCATCAAGGATTCCCCTTCAATTATTGTATTCAGTTTCTTGCTGGCACCAAGCTCTTTCAACAAAGCCACAACTGCTACAGGATCAGTTGCACTTAGAAGTACCCCAAGCAATAGTGATGTTTTCCAACTCCAGTTATATGGAAAAGTAAACTGCATTATGATATAAAATTGATTAAGAAATGACATGGAAGATGAAACCTAAGCGCACAAATTCATGTACCTTCAAAACAGATCCAAGGCAGAAGGTTGATATCACAACACCTGGACCAGCTAGTAATATCATTTGTACAAGACACCTCTGCAGCAAAATTCAAGTAGAAAACAAAATCAGACAACTTACAGCTGGCAAAGAAACATAATGCAGCTAATAAATTCATTACATTATAGCACCACTGCTAGTTACTCTTCTAGTCTTGTCAGAGTTCTCAATTTCTTGGTTTCCATTTTAGAGTCTCACTACTCAATCATACAAGATAGCCCTTTCTGATCAAATTTCAAATAGAACATAACTAAAATATGCAAAATTTTCAGGCTCAAATTTGTAGAGTCATTTCACATATGTTTATTTTTGTTATTTTTCATTTCTAAGAGATGAAGAAAATATTGACTAAAATACAAGTGCATTATGGCTTTCAACTTAAATTTAGGTAAGCATAAAATTAGTTCATAAATTATTTATAATTAGGTGAGGGACTTTTTACAGATGTATGATATATTGGATAGTGTTCCAGCAGATAATCATGTAAGAGACACCATTGCATGTACGGATGCATGAGGAAGGGTCAAGCACAACAGTATGAGATTATCATATTGTAACTCTAAATACAACTACGTATGCTCCAAGAAAAAACAAAGTAAAGAAACCTTAATTTGGTGAAATTCCATTGAGAGAGAGCTCTCAAAAAGGAGGGCAGGAAGGAAAACAGCTAACAGAAGATCGGGATCAATGTTCGACCCTGCATATTGAAATTGCTAATATCTAATTATTTTGAACAATCAGAAGGAAACACCAAAGATGCTTAAGTTGTTTTTCTAGTGGTACAAGAAGTTTATTAAATAGATCTAATTTTAGCCAAGAAAATTTACCAGCTGCAGATGTTCAAAAGTGAAAGAAAAGGAAGCTGCTTATATAGTGCCACAAGAAGATCACCAATAACTACTTAGATATTTCAATACAGTTCACATAATGATGCTATCAGGACAAAATAGCGAGACAACATAATATTTTAGAGAAGGAGTTTTCTTCTTCTCAGTTGTAATCTAGTCCAGTCTTTCTGAGGTATCCAAAAAGGAAGGCAAGCTGAATAAGAGGATATTCAAATAAAAAAATGATGCTTAAGACAAAATCAAGTTCTAATTGCCAAGTGTTTAATTTATATCTTCCTTGGCATGTACATACGGTTTGAAATAGCTAAAATGAAATGTTGTTCAAACTCACAAAGACGAATTCCATTGCCAATCTTTCCCAGCTGATGATGAGTACTATATTCTGTTCAGAAGTCCAATGCTCATCAGTTAACTTGCAATCGTGAGAATAGGTAAAATCTAAAAACACAGCCATATATGGCAATATGCATAAGAATAAACAAAGAGTAGATTGTTCTGACATCCTGAAGAAATCTGGAAGTGCCAAATTTACAATAGGAAAGTTTTAAGATGTCCATAGACCAAAGGTGCCTTTAATGGACCAAAGAATGAAACAGAGCAGAAATACTTAAGCTTTATGGGTAGACATGACAATCAATTAAGAATGCTGCCAAGCTAATTTACATTAGATGAAGCGAAGATTTTGTCTGAACTCATATTACTATAACATTACTGTTGCGATTTTTGACACAGTAATGACTATACCATGCATTTTGTCCTCGCCGCCGCCACCTTGGTGGCATAACTTACATGTGCCCGATGTCTAATCACTTTTCTTTCTATCTTCTGAATTCAAATATCACATGCATAAATGATCTGTGCAGTGTTTTATCTATTCATTAATCCTTGGTCAGAACCACAAATGTCACCTTTTTAGGAACTAGAGTTGTTACTGTTACATTCAAAAACTTGCGTTTTGACATGATGTTTTACAAGCAAACTTTCTTAAAATAGTAACGAAAGAACTCTTGCAGCTTGCATGCAATAAATAAATATATATATATATATAAAGAACATAAAATTAAACAAGCTTGTAGATCAAGCATATAAAGAAAATTTATAAGACCCAAAGAGTTGGAAATTGAAAAAAGAGAAGCTGTCAGAAAGTAACTTCAGAATCTTTTTGCATCTTCTTCTAGCACGTCTGTTACTTATTTGTTAGTTCAGGACTTAATGAAAAAGAGCTCCCACTGCCAATTTTACGAAATCACTTTCTCCAAATGTGATGAATAAAATATTAAAGGCAAATTAAGATCAAAAGTCCATGATCATCTGGGATTATTTTTCCTCTTTCTATTCTGTTTGCGGTCAGATGTTTTCTAGCATAACCTGTTCGCCACAATTTCATACTTCATTATTATTTTCAACCCTTTGTTGCTTGTAACAGAAGGGCGGTGCACAAGGCTCCCACCAACCCATGAAAAAAGATTACTGATAAAAAATTTTCACATCCAATATTGAACAGTTCAGAAAGCCAAAAGGGGGCAGCAAAATTTGAGACAAAACAAAAGAAGGAAGCGAAATCTCAGTATGGATGATGAGAAAGCAAACCTAATGATCCAGGCCAATGCCAATGATGAGGAGAGCAACAGTATAAGGGACTCTGGTGCCACGCAAAATATGCCTACAAGCAATTCCCAGAGCCAGACTGAGGCCTACGAAAATTACAGCATCTGCTGGATTGAAGTCAACTTCAGAAGAAGAAGAAGCCGAAGTAGAAGCTTCCTCGGCCATGATTCTGTGAGGAAATAACATTTCTGTCACCGCCGCCATTTGAGCTAATTAAGGCAGCTAGAGATGAAGAAACTGGAGAAAGCGAAGGACTGGTTCAGCTTAATAACGATGATTAGTGATGAGTGAAGAAGAGGACAAGCAAGACAACAATGGCTGACAGATACTTGGTCATTATATATAAAATAACTAGATTAGGACCTGCGCAATGCACGGGCACACAAGCATGAGATTAAAAGAGATAGCATGCTAGTAATTTAGTATTTTGTATGTAAAATAATAAACTTAAACGCAACATCTATTTATATAATTTAGGGTAAAAGGTTGTAAAAAACCTCCTTATAAACCATATTACCGTCTAATGAAGAAAATGTTGCATAGAAAGGTGCGGTGGCCCGATCATGTCCCTTGCTAACATACTTAAACAAATACTTGATGGACTCCCCTTGGTTGCACCTCTCAATGTTTATATGTGCTTGATACTTCAAGAGCAAGTATGGATTATATGGTATGACACATATGTTATCTAACGGGATTTCATTCTTTAAAACTTCTCTACCATTATCCGATCTTTTATAACATGGGAAACAATCTTCATAAATGATTGTGGTTGAATTAAAGGACTTGGGAAAATGCTTTGTACACCTGCCATTATTCATACAAGGTGATCTAGGGTTTGGTACTCCACATGGCCCATGCATTATGAAGTTGCTCACTGCTTCATAAAGTTCTAGATGTTCCTCTTTGTCTAGTATCCCAGCACAAATCACACGATCAATATCACGAGGTGTCCTGAGCTTGCTATCATTGCCCAAAAATAGTAGAATATGTGCATGGAGAAGACCTCATTTCTAGAATTCAATCTTATATAGTGCTACAAGAAATATGAGCAAACATGTTATTACAATAAACTTTGTCACAATGGCAAATAGAAGAATTAAAATTATTTATGACTTCTATGTAATGAGAGAAAGAAGATGTTTGCATAGTGTCTCAATGAAAAGTACATGAACCTACTTTAACAGAACCAAATAACTGGCCCTTGGTCATATCTAACATCAACGAATCTAGCTTCACCTTGAAAACCCGAGAATAACATAAGCACAATCCTCCAATGTCAAGTCGCTTGTTTCCAAATATCTGATAATTTCTAGCCACTTTGGGTTGCAAGTAAACGTGATGAACAGGTCCGAATAGCCAGCCCAGCAACATAGGGTCGTTGCATCTTGATATATATGATGTGTATAGCGTGCCCCCCAGTGAACGATGATGGAAGAATAATGCGCTTGCCCCTAGCTGAAGCCTCTGTCTCTCCAACCAACACGGCATCAATCAACCCTTTATATATCTTTGCCCTAAGTTACTTTTGATTGTTACGTATAAATCTAAGCTTGTATGACTCAATCATCATATATCCATCTACAAGGAATTGTTGAAATAACGTGCCTCCATGTTTAATAGTAAAAAAAATAGTTGTTCCTATCTTGAATTAAATAGGCAATATACTCCCACATTGAAACGTGAGTTTGATTTCCTGAACGGTGTTCTGTTTGCTTCACATGTGGCATTTTTTCTTTGTAACCACCTGATCCGTAAGGAAATAATAGTGGATATTGTAGAGGCAAAAAATATGGATGAGTCTCACAAATTCTCTCAAGCAAACCTATCTTATATTGCACCACTATGTCTCTACCTTCATCAGAGTCACCAATATTACCTACAATTAATGTAGCTATTTCATTATGATTCATAGGCATGTTGTATCTTCGGGCATCTGATCCCCGTCGATGTACCAGCTTAATTTTAATTTCTTGGCCCTCATGAGAGTTTATGAAGTCACAAGCCACGCAGAATGTTTGAACTAAAGTATTATGCTTATCAAGCATACGTTGAAGGATACGTAGAACATCATTGTTCACTGGAGGCATATCACTATCTGAACCCCTGCATAATCATTAAATAAGCATTGTCATGGGATAATATTGTAAAAAAAAGAAATATAATGTGAACCCAAATCATTAAGGCATGACATTGAAAAGAACATAATATTAACCTTATAGCTGAAATTAAATTAAACAGCAAGTATGTAACTTAGAAATATCACATTTTGTTTCCCATCTACATGATTCAGTGATTAATTTTATGAGCTTCAAATTAATGAAACAATTTGTAAAATTTGCATATTGGGTTAATTAAGGATTTTCCTTTGTTTATACAACATTTTGACAATGCAAATTATTCTCTTAAAATATTTCCTGACAAATAATTTTAATATCCAAACAACATAGAACTATTATTTAGGGTGTGTTCAGATTAGGTTTTAGAGAATAACTTCTGGAGAATAGCTTTTAGAGAATAGATTATGAGGAGAATAGATTATGGAAAACCATGGTTTTGATAAAATGAGAGTGTTTGGATGTTGTGATCAGAATAGCTTTTTTCATGGTCAAATTACTAAAAAGGACATTAACTTTTGTGATAATTACATATAAAGAATAAGATTATATTTTAAGTATTATTTAAGGGTTAATGTATAAATTTAACAGCTAAGTTTTTTCCGAGGGATGTCTAGTGCAAATAAATTTTGAAAGATGGAAAATAATAATGAACAATTATAAAAGAAGAAAACCCCTAACAATATTAAAAATGATGCATCTTAACCCATTATTTAACATAAAATTTCATAATTAATACAAAAAATGAAATAAATTTGTCTATATGTAATGTTAATTAATTTAATTATTTTTTATAATATAATTAAATTAGATAAATAAGTCTTATATTAAATATAAGAAAGAGTATTGAAAATTTAAAATCTTAAAAAAAAAGTGACGAATGAGAAAGAAAAACATGGTGAAACGGAAAAAAAAAGGAAGAGAGAGAGTGTGTCTGTGGGACCCACATGAAAAAGAGCCAATAACAAAGAGGCAGTGGGGCCCACATAAGCAAGAAAAGAAAAAAATAGATAGTGTCTGTGCGCGTGGGACCCACAGAGAAAAAGAGCCAATAAGAAAGAAGCAGTGAGGCCCACATAGGAAAAAAATCGAATTGCTAATAGCTTCTGGACAAAACCATGGTTTCAGCTTGAAACCATGGTTTGAAACAAAAAACGGGATTATAAGGAAATGATCAGTGTTCGGCAATTTTTTCACAAAACCTTGGTTTTACCAAATAATTGATTTTTTCCGTGCTATCCGAACACACACTTAATTTTGTAGACTGGGTGAGCGATTTTCCTTTGTACATATAAATGATGTTGAGCACAATTCAAAATTATTTTTTCATAAGCATTTTGACTAATTATTCTCTCAAATTATTTCCTGCTAAAGTGAACTGAGAATGATATTAAAAAAGTTTTGGAGAAATATTTGCTTAAAATATTTGTATTTTTGTAGATGGAATCTTTTGATAATACTAATCAAGAGGGTGGACCACCAATCTTACAAAATGAAGCCAAACCTAAACCAAAAAACAGGGCCCTTTCGCAGAATTATTTTTCTTCTTCCCTTTAAGAGAAAGAGAGAGAGAGAGAGTAATGGAGGTGGGAAGAAAAGAGTATCCAAAGAGAGAAGATATTACTGTTGATTGGCGAGGAAGACCCTCGAACCCTCAAAAGCATGGTGGAATGAGAGCTGCAGCTTTTGTCCTTGGTATCTCTCTCTCTCTCTCTTTCTCTCTGTGATATTTACAGAGATTATAATGTTTAAACTGATAAGCATGAATATTACATAGAACAATCAGCTTACTCATAAGTTATTTGGTATGGTGTTTCTATGAGCTATCAATTTATATTTCAATTTTCTGTCTCTCTTCTATGGCTCTTGTTCATTATTATCTCTCTCTCTCTCTCTCTCTCCGTCCAGCTTATTTCTTTGTAACCAAAAGATATATTTTTAGTCAAAGCTCTTGTGTTTAGTTATTGGCCATAGAGAGAGAGAGAGGGGTAGCCAACTATTGATTGAAAATTTGCCAATTTTCTTTGAAAACCTCTCTACAACTAGGCTGCGAATTCAGGTGTATGCTTCTGGGTTTTAGTCATAATTAAGATCATCTATAGTACTTATGCCAAATCATACCTCTGCAATTTGCTAGTGCTCTCTCTATCTCTCATATATATATTGTGTACGTTGACTATATCTATGTATTATATAAATATTGAGAGCATATACTAACTAACTAAATGAATGTGTGTAAACGATGATAGGGCTGCAGGCATTTGAGATAATGGGAATAGCAGCAGTGGGGAACAATTTGATAACATACGTGATAAATGAGATGCACTTCTCATTGGCAAAGTTGGCAAATATTTGCTTTTAATGATTGGCAAAGTCTTAATTCAGAATAACAGCAAGGTGGAGGATGATGACAGGTACAAAAATAAACATCAATCATGTATCAATCTAGCCTAAGAATTATCAAAACTTATTTGCTTTTCCTTAAACAAAATTAGTAGAGACATGCCAATTCCTTAATATCAATTTTTAATATTTCATAACAATCATGCTTAAGTATAAGCTCAGTATATTCTAGATTAAACAGAAATAATGTCAAATTGATTATCTTAACCATAAATCAAACCTTAAACTAGCTAAAGATAAAAACCCAGAAGCCAAAAGCTGTGAAAATATTTACACAGAGCAGCAGGGCATATCAAACTACCACTCATAACAGGCTGCAATTAGGTCCTCTGCCTTATTTGTACTTTTTCACTTAATCAACATTTAAATGCCATCAGCACCTCCAAATTTCTACCAAGCAAACATTGTAACCAAGCATCACTATACTGTATAACCAAATAAAGGCAACAACACACAGTTAAAACTCAACATTTAGATGATAGAACATTCGGTTCTCAAATTAACAGAAGCGGAATTACTCTTCTTGGACCATGCCTAAAAAGCTACAAAACCTCAATCACTTTTGATTACATTCTTGTTAGGAAAGTATCCATCCTCACCTGCCTATAGCTACTTTGCCTTCTAATGATCATAAATAATGCAAGACCCAGGAATTATAAAAAAAATGCAGCATGCATAAAGTTGGATTTTGAACATTTTCCTTCCTGAGAAGGTGCCTTCATCAACTTTAGCAAATAAAGGCATATCACTTTGTTGCTTACAACCATAGCCAATGAGTAGCATATTTTGAATAACACACCTCTCTAATATAAACTTTCACTTCTACTTAAAAAGCGGAGGAAAAAACTTATGGATAGATTTTCCCAAGACTATAACAATTGATTACAATATGTTCTAAAGTGAATACTCCCTACCTAATCCGACTTTATGATAAGAAAAATGTAAATCTGAATGCTTAATGAATTCATGAATCCACATGCAACCTAAAAAAACATGGTTAGAAAAAAAACACAAAACTCAAAGGTAATCTGAGACAATTTACACCAGCAAAGCAAGCGACATTTAGTTATTGAATAAGTTATAGTCAAAGAACCAGCAGAAGCCAGAATTATTTTCTGAAGCACAAAAAATTGATATATCATCATATACCAATCCCCTTTCAAATTAATACATACAAAGAAAGCCAAATCTACAAATGTAGGTTTACTTTAGAACAATCACAAACAACCCCTGAAACCATAATTTTTAAACATGTTCAAGTTTGTATAAGTACAAGAGGCCTGCGTCATGTACTAATTAACAAGTTCTGACCTCAAATTCCAAGTTCTTGAAGAACTTACCAACTTATGCAATATTGGCAACAAGAACTAACTTTATATGACCAACAAATCTGACACTGAACCCAATAATAAAGGATTCTGGTCTACAGATATTCCTTCATCAGACATGGAAACAACCATGTGCCCTCAGCTACCTCCCATAATGCAGAAATTACAGAAATAATTATACACAATTCTACATCCAAATTGAGGTTATCATGCAATACAGCTCAATCATTAACTGTTATTCCTACTTTCAAGCATCATCTTGATGCTGCTCCTCATTTAATGCCAAGGGCAACCAAAACGCCTCCATAGAAAATATTACATGAAAATGTTCAAAGCCATTGAAACAAGTCACAAAAGAATCCAACCTCTATTATGAAAAAAAATCTACTCCACCAACAATTGCATTCAGCTATGCAGAATAATGTAATAATCGATGAGGGAGTATAAACTAAGGACTCACCGATTGAGCACCAATGACGGAGGGAGGGAGGGACGATGGAGATATTGGAGACGGCGACAAAGTAAGGAGGCAGCAACCATAGACACTCAGAAAAAGGCAGGGCTTTTGGATGACACCCGTCTCGCGCGTCACCTTGGCTCACAGAACCTTAATCTTGCCGTCTCCATGGAGGAATCGAGGGAGTGGCCGATTGAACTTGTAGAAGGAGGTACAAATCACCGATGGCCTTTGTAGGAGCACTAAATTGAACTTAGAAAGGGTTAGGGCTATCGCATAGGAGGGAAATTTTTTGGGTGAGGAGGGAAAAATTTAGCACTTGAAGCATTTGCTGATCTGACAAAGCATATCAGTGACCGACGAGCCTACCCACTCAATTCCGTCGCCAAGTTTTTCTGATTTATTATCATATCGAAAGAAAAAATCCTCAACAGAGTTTTGTTGGCATTTCGTCGGAATTCCGTGTAAGATTATCGACGGAATTTATTCGTCAGTGAATTCCGTCGGTAATGTTCACTCGCTGACGCCACTGCCGACGCAAAGTTTCCGTTGGTAATCAATGACGCCTTTTCATCTGCAAATCCGTCGGCAATTTTACCGACGGAATGTCCGTCCCTGTTCCCTCTGCAATTGCCCACGGATGATGTTCCGTCGCCATTTCCGTCTGTGATATGCCCTTTTTTTGTAGTGATCTCTTATCAAGATTTGTGATTTATCTCAATTTGCCATCATCTATCAACTTATTACTAATACTCTAAGATTCAGATAATACCCATAATATTTGATCAATTACCTAATCAAAATCTTCAACTTCAAATCCTTGCTTTCATATCACTAACTATAAAAATACTCATATTTCAAGATTTTATACCTACTCCAACATTTTGCGTTCTTTTTTTGATATATATAAAGAACAAAAGAGTACCATAATTTTTTTTTAACAATTTAATAAGACTTTAATAGGAAGTTTTGTCTACTCTAATTTGTCAAGTAAAACCTTCAAAAATGTCTTTGGGATAAAAACTTTGAAACACAGAGGAAAATAGCCATTCACTAAATAATTTGTCCTATCAACACCATTTTATGCCATTTCCAAGTCAAAAAGATTTTTCAACACAAATGTAATACATACCTGAATAGATAGAAATAATTATATATAACAAACCTTGTGTAGAACAACTTAATTCAATTCACTTCATCATTTCATGTAATACTCTGAATTTAATCATTACACAATATTTTAACTATACAAGTCATATTTAAATCAAATAACTTATCATCAACATACTTTAGTAACCAAAATCTCAAGTTCCATTTATAAGATTTTACTAAGTTAAATAATGCATTTATTTAATAGTCATCTCCAAACCAAGTTCAATCAAATCATAATTTTTTATTTACATATAAATCCTCAAAACTTTATTTTCTCACTTTAACTCTTACTTTGCTATCACAAAGGCGACAAAAACCTCCTTTTCGTTGTCATGCTGCTTGGTTGTTGGAGGAAGACTTTGATGAGATTATAAGACAATATTGGAAAGAAGATCAATGGAGCCAAAAAAAATAGCCAAGTTTACCAGACTTGCAGGCGATTGGAATAGGTCAAGAGTGGGTAATTTGGATGCCAAAAAAAGGAACATTTTAAAAAGGATTAATAGAATAATGTAAAGGTCTTATTAATAGTTTCCAGTCAGTTACGGTGTAACAAGTTCGTAACAGCTGTACAATCCACATGTCACTAGCTCAAGCAAGTCTAATAGCTATATATTGTACTGTCATTGAGAACATTCAATAAGATCCAGAATTATCACTCTTATCATATACTCTATATTTCTGGTATGGTATCAGAGCTTCAACGCTAATTTGTCAACTCCAATTGCCGGTACTAGTTCATTTCAGATATCACCGTAAAGCGATCTCTATTTTCTTTCAGATTGATTGTTTTACAAAGATGTCATTCACATCTGGATCTCATGTTCACGGCGATTCTGCTCCACTTCCGTCGAATTTCGCTGCCGATGTTGCATCAAATCGTGGCTTCTCGAACAAAAAAATCACGGTGAAGCTTGATGATTCTAATTTCCTTTTATGGAAGCAGCAGGCGTATTTTATGGTTAAGCAACACAAACTTCATCATTATCTTGATGGATCCATCGCTCCTCCACCGGAACGCATTCTGAATAAGGTAGGTCAGGAGGTTCTCAATCTTGCCTTCGATGAGTTCGAGGCTCAAGACTCTGCCCTAGCTTCGTGGTTATTGGCTTCTGTTGTTCCTTCCATTCTTCCTGAACTTGTTGGATTAGAAACCGTGGAACAGATCTGGTCTAAGCTTATTCGTTTGTATTCTAACAAATCTGATGCGAAGCTGCTATCGTATCGCAATCAGCTTTCTAATCAACGCAAAGGTGAGCTCTCTATACGTGAATACCTAGCTAATGTAAAAAACATCTGTGATCATCTTGCTATGCTCGGCGAGAAAGTAGATGAGATTACTCAGATCTCTCACATTCTCAATGGCCTCACAATGGAGTATGAGTCTACTATATCCGTCATCAATGCTGCTCGGCCTCGCTTTGATCTGGAGACTGTCACTACCATGCTCAATGACTCTGAGTCTCGTCAAAAGACTCTTCTCACCAACAGTGTGTCTGGTGTTGCCAATCATATTTCTCACTCTGCTGCTGGACATTCTTCGTATGTCCTTGCTGCTGAAGATCCTTATGCTCAGGTGTATTTTACTCATGATCCGTCCTATGGTCGTGGCAACAGAGGTGGTCGACCTCCTAATTTCCCAGAGGATCTTCTCAATCTTATGCTCGTAGTCGTGGCCGTTCATTTGCTCGTGATCGTCTCCTTTGTCAAATTTATGGGTGATCTGGTCATACAGGTGATCATTGTTATTATAGGTATATAGACTATTCACCTTCTTCCAGAATTGATGCTCAGGCTCATTATACTTCTTTTGGTCTTCCTGCTTATTATCCATCTTTTGATTCTTCTACCTATATGCCTGGTTCTGCTGATTCATACCTGTATGTTCCATCATCTGCTATGCCTACCATTAACTCTGTTCCTGCTGTGAATAATATGGCTACTCTTAATTATGTTCCTGCTGTGAGTAATGTCTCTGTCGTAAAGTTGTCTTCACAATCTACGGATACGCCAGTTAGTGCTGATAAGGCTCTTCCCTCTCAATCTCCTGCTGCTGCCCAAGTCTTCTTAGCCTCACCAATAACACTTGTTGATAATGCTTGGTATCCTGACTCGGGTGCTACTGAGTATATTACACATGATTCTAGTTGCTCAACTCAAGCTATAGTTCAGGATAGCGCTGGCACTGTCCAAGTTGGTATTGGTGAGTTGTCATCTATTTCTCATACTGGTCATGTTTGCCTTGCCTCTACTACTGCTTCTTTTGACATGAGTCATGTCTTATGTGTTCCACGAATGCGTAAAAATTTACTCTCCATAGCCAAGTTTACAAAAGAGAATAACGTGTCTGTTGAATTTTTTCCACATGTTTGTATTGTTAAGGATCTCACAACGAAAAAGCCTCTGATGCATGGTGTTGAACATGGTGGCATATATCCACTTCTGGCTGTTGTGCCTCCTGACAAGTCTATCCAGCCTGCTGTGTTTTCTGTCACCAGTGATTCTCTTATGCTTTGGCATCAACGATTAGGTCATCCTGCTTTAGATACTGTTCACACCGTTTTGAAATGTAATTCCATTCCTTTTTCTCCTTCATCTGATAGTTTTTGTAAGGCATGTCAGTATGGCAAGTCTCATAAGTTGCCTTTTAGTCCCTCTACAATAGTGTATAAGAAACCATTACAACTAATAACAATGGATATCTGGGGCCCTGCACCCCTTTCTTCTATGGTTTCAATTACTATATTGCCTTTGTTGATGTTTTCAGTAGATTCACGTGGGTGTATTTTCTTCAAAAGAAATATGATGCTTTAGCCAAATTCAAAGAATTTAAGACACTTGTTGAAAATAAACTTGGTTGTAAGATTCAGCAGGTTCAATCTGATAATGGCAAGGAATTTCTAAGTTTCCAACCTTATCTTGCTTCTTATGGTATTGAGCATAGGTTTTCTTGTCCATGTACTTTATAGCAAAATGGTATTGTAGAGTGTCGACATAGACTTATTGTCAAAAAAGGTCTTACTCTACTTGCTCATGCTGGTTTGTCCCTTTATTATTGGGTTGATGCTTTTGCTGCAGCAGTATTTCTTCTTAATCGCCTTCCCTCTAAGGGCATTGATAATTGTACACCCTATGACAAGCTTTACAGAGTTAAACCTGATTATTCCCTTTTACGGGTTTTTGGTTGTGAGTGCTTTCCCCATATTAGACCCTATAATGCTCATAAGCTTGCTTTTCGATCTGTTTCCTGTATCTTCTTGGGCTATAGCTCTCAGCACCAAGGGTATAAGTGCTTGGATATGGTCTCTGGTTGTGTCTATATATCCTGTCATGTTAAATTTAATGAAGCTAGCTTCCCTAGTGGCATACAGCATAGTGTCAAACTTCATATCTCCTTAGCCCCTTCTTCTACTATCTCCTCACTTGAGCCCTATTTTCATCAGTCCTTTCCTTGTTCATTGTCACCCTCCCAATCCTCTTCTCTTTCCCCTCTCTCATTGTCTCCATCATGTTCACCCACTCCTCTACCTCCTCCATCATTTCCTGCTAATACCCACCTGATGGTCATTAGGGGAAAAGTAGGTATTCACAAACCCAAGGTGTTTATGGCTGTTGATCATTGTTCTTACCCTACCACTATTGAGGAAGCTCTAGCTGACACAGACCAGAAGCAGGCAGTCATGGATGAATATACTGCCTTGCAGAAATTTCACACATGGGATGTTGTTCCTTTACCGCATAATCGTCAGCCTATCGGCTGCAGGTAGTTGTGGAAAATCAAAACACATGCTGATGGGTCATTGGCCAAGAGAAAATCAAGATTGGTTGCTAAGGGCTATTCTCAGATAGTTGGTATTGATTACTTTGATACCTTTAGCCCTGTTATCAAAGCAGCTACCATTCGAATATTACTTACTCTTGCTATTACATATAATTGGAAATTGCATCAACTTGACTTTAACAATGCATTCCTCAATAGAGACCTTCATGAGGATGTCTATATGGAGGCTCCTCCTGGTTTCTCATTAGGACATTCTTCTGATGGTAGACCTCTTGTGTGCAAGCTTCGCAAGGCGCTTTATGGCCTTAAACAGGACCCTCGTGCCTGGTTTCAAAAGGTTAATGATGCATTATGTACTCTACAGTTTATTCAATCTAAAGCTGATCTTTGTCTGTTTATTCGGAAGACTGATTCTGATATCATGTATCTTGTTCTTTATGTTGATGATCTTGTTATATCTGAATCTGATGAAGCTGAGGTTACCAAAATCATCACTACTATGAGTAATATGTTTTCCCTCAAGGTACTTGGTGATCTATCCTATTTTTTGGGTATTGAATTCTATAATACTTCTACTGGTCTATTACTCTCTCAGCGCAAGTACATCTATGAGTTATTGGCAGAAACACATTTTTTGTCAGCTCGCCATTATAACACACCTATGGCTTCCAACATGCACCTTACTTCTTACTCTGGTTTTCCTTTCTCGGATCCAACACTTTATCGCAGTGTCCTTGGCAAGCTGTAGTATCTGTGCTATACTCGTCCGGATATTGCTTTTGCTGTTAATCGGCTGAGCCAATATCTTTATGCACCTCGTGAACCTCACTGGACCTGTGTCAAACGGCTCCTTCATTACCTTGCAGGAACCTTGGATTTTGGTTTACTTATCCAACCTCTTCCGCGTGTTCAGGTGCAAGCCTTTGCTGATGCTGACTGGGCCACCAATCGCGAAGATAGGCGTTCTATTAGTGGCTATTGCACCTATTTTGGTGTTAATCCTGTTACATGGGCTTCAAAGAGATAGCAGGTTGTCCCTCGGTCTTCTTCTGAAGGGGAGTACCGCAGTGTAGCTGATGCGTCATCAGATGTCATGTGGGTCATGAGTCTTCTACGTGAAATGTATGTTGAAGTTGCTGCCGTTCCAACTATATGGTGTGATAATTCTGGCACTGTTGCGCTGACTGCAAATCCTGTTCTCCATGCCAAGACCAAACATGTAGAGCTTGATCTCCATTTTGTTCGAGAAAAAGTTGCTTCTGGCACTCTTCACGTGGGTTATGTTCTTGCTATGGACCAAGTTGCAGATATCCTTACCAAACCTCTTGGGAAGACCTTGTTTACTAAATTCAGAACTCAACTTGGTGTTGTCTCTCATTCCAATGAAGACCTTTCTTCAACTTGTTAATCAATTGTAGCAGGGGGAATAATAGAATAATGTAAAAGTCTTATTAATAGTTTCCAGTTAGTTACGATGTAACAAGTTCGTAACAGCTGTACAATCCATGTGTCACTAGCTCAAGCAAGTCTAATAGCTATATATTGTACTATCATTGAGAGCATTCAATAAGATCCAGAATTATCACTCTTATCATATACTCTATATTTCTGGTAAGGATTAAGGGTGTGGATAAAGCCAGAGGAAGATGGGATAATCAGTATTTGGTTCAAGCTAAGAAGGATTTATGGAAGGAATACAATAAGGTTCTGGCACAAGAAGAGCTGATATGGTACTAGAAATCAAGATAAACTGGCTGAAATAGGGTGATAAGAATAGTAAATTCTTTTATACATCGGTAGTTATCAGGAGAAGACAGAACGCGATTGAAGGTTTAAAGAAAGAAGATGGGGAATGGTCTTTTGATGATATAAAATTGAAGAGTCTTGCTTTTAATTATTATAAGGAGCTATTTAGTAGTGACCATAATGCTATTAATATGCTTAACACTCAGGCTCTTTTTCCGACATTAACAGGATAGGAGTTGAAGCAGATTCAAAGGGAAGTGACGATGGAAGATATCAAGTGTGCTACTTTTGAACTAGGTGTGTTTAGAGCACCGAAACTAGATGGGATTGAAGTAGTTTTCTACCAGGAATATTGGGATTTGGTTAGAGACTCTATTGGTACCCTGGTTACAGCATTTTTTGAAGATCCATCGAAGGTAAAGGACATTAACAACACAAATATTGTCTTATACCTAAGATGGATAACCTGTAAACAATTATGGATTTTAGGCTTATTTCTCTCTGTAATATGAGTTATAAGATTACCACAAAGATTATTAACCAAAGGTTGCGAGACATAATTAGGAAACTTATAGGGGATCATCAATGTAGTTTTATTGTAGAGAGACAGAGTAGTGATAATATCACTATTGTTCAACAAATAATTCATTCCATGAAGGCTAAAACAGGAGTCAATGGCTGGATGGTAGTTAAGTTGGATCTTGAAAAGGCATATGACTGGCTTAAGTGGCCTTTCATTCTTGATACCCTTGGAGCTATTGGATTGGAGGAGAATTTTTGTGAGGCCATCATGGCTTGTATCACGAGTCCAACCTTCCAGATCATTTGGAATAGTGAGGCGACTGACACTTTTAAATCATCTAGAGCCATCAGATAGGGGGACCCTATCTATCACTACTAGAAAAAACGGTTTTAACGTCCCTTTTTTGACCTTTCAATGTTTGAAAACAGAGGGACGTCTATCTGAGGGTCGTAGAAAAAAATGTCAATAACGTTCGTAAAATAGGGGACGGCTATAGGCAGGACTTTAGACGTCCCCACTTAATACTAGGGACGTCTAAAGTCTGAGGTGCACTTTAGACGTCCCCAGTCCTAACTTGGGACGTCTAAACTGTCGAGAAAGCCTTTCCCACGTCCCTTTTTATTTTAAGGATGATAAATTTTTTTTAAATGGCCTTTTTATATATATTTCACTGTCTAGAAAATGTAAACTACATAAGTAGGATGGAAATAACATAATAAAACAACAACAGTTCAGTAGAATGGAAACAACAACTTGAAACACAGTGATCAACCCCAAGGCTCTACATGCAATAAATTTAAGGAGTAGCAAACTAATTAACTAACAAACCACACAAACTACGCAACAATCTATATCCAACAACAACAATGCTAATTATATATACAATAAATAGAACCACCACAAAAGTATGTCCTACACAAACTACTAAAGACTTTACTTTGGTATACCTTGAAGAAGATGTCCAGCCAAAAAGTCTCTAATCATATTTATGTCTTCATATGAGTAGGCATCTTCATTGTTAAAAATCTATAAATTAGAAAATAAGCTTAGATGAAATAATGAATCAAGTGAATGAATTGCCATTGAATTACAACACCAAAAATATTATCCTCTGAAAATGAAGAAGCGATTACTTGTTCAAAATATGTCGTAATGCCACTCTTAATGATGTTAAACATATAAAGTAAGACATAGTATCCACATTCCTAGCCGCCAGGTTGTTGAGGGCACTATAAATCAAAAGCAAATGGTTAAAATCAATAAAGGCATATCTAAAACGATCGCCAATCAAAAGAACTTGATTTGAAACTATGTACCTTTTGAAAGAACCATTTCGGGTCTTTGCCACCTTTACGATCACGTGGCCTGCCAAGCGCTCGATACGTCTGGGATGCCCTATCATTAACATGAAAATCAACATAAATTAGAATAATTCACTTAAGTCAAGAATCAAGAAGCAATGAAATACAAAAAAATAACTTACATGTTGAAGATGCTTTTAGTTTCTTTGTCTGGTCTTTTATTCAAGGAATCAAACCAGTAAACTACGTGGGACCAAGGACAGAGAACACACAAACTCCAGTGGTAATTATAACAACATATACAGATTAAAAAGAAGTTAGATGACAAGGCAATTATTTATTAAAAATCTCAAATACACAAAATTAAAATGCGGACCCTTGAAAATCGGTGCTAGGTAACAACGGTAGTCGTTCTCTTCCATTGTAAAGCCCACATAGTGCGTCCTTTTTTGCACTATATTCCTATTCCTTATCGTATGTGCAGGAGACAATATCCATAGAAATCAACTCTTTGCAAGTCAATGTATATACGATGGAAAGAGCTATAATAGAATTAAAATGATGAATGTATTAGCTAGTTAAAATCAACTTAACTAAATGAAGGAAAAAATGGGAAATAAAAAACTTACAGGATTGCAAATTTGCCCCATCCTATATCTAGCTCCTCCAACTTAATGAACTATGTAAGATCTTCTTTATCAATTGTGAAGGGATACTCTAATTCCTGGCCCACAATCCCTGTAGGCATATGCAAATCAATCTAGCGAATGCCTTTATAGATCAGTTGTAGTCGTGCTAAGAAGGGTCATTTTCCTGCTTCTTGCTCGTTCTTTTAGAACATAAAAAAATATATTGTTAGTATGATGCCAACACATCTCAAGTAAAAGTGAGGTAGTTCCATACCATTGGAGGTGTTGCTGCTAAGCCAATAAGATGTACAGGCCAAAGGATGTAAGATCCTCTCGCCTGAGCTATTATGGCAACCTTGTCATCAAGAATAGGGATTGCTATACCTTCTTCCCCCTCTTGAACACACGTCACAGTCATCCTACATAAATGATGTGAAATTAACTGATGATGGTAGGTGGTAGCTTGTGTGTGAACAAGAGCATCTACAACTACACACAGTAGTAGGGCATCAAAAGAGAGGATGACAGGTTCTCTGGGACTGGAGTGGGAGAAGGGTAGCCAAGTGGTTCCTCCACTGGGTTGTAACTTCCTTTGGTGTTGTGGAAGGCCGGGGATGAATGGGTTCTACGCTCAAAAGTTGCCATCTGCGATTCAAACATCTTCATCATTTCTGCTAATAGCGCAGGCATTAGCTCAAGACATAGCTTTGGCAACAGCTCTTGTCGGAGATTGTCGCGAAGGTTGGCCTCGAGCTCTTGTGAGACTTCCGGCCAATCTTGGCCACAAGCTCCCTACTGGGTTCAACTTGTGACGAATAAAAATGTGAGGCTCAGCCAAAATACTTCACAACACAAACTCCCCCTGCCTCCCCTTGAACATGACCGGGGTGATCTACCTTCCCAATCACTGTTGACAAGATGTTCATCCATCCACTTGGAGTGAACGAACCTTGGCTAATATGATCTTCCAATTCATCCTGCAGCATAAAAGTTATCGTAAATGAAAATTAAGCACTCCCAATATGAAAAAAAACTTTGTAATTATGCTCTAACTACTTACAATTCTTGCGGCAACCTCAGCAACAGTCAGATTTACGTACTTCCCTCCCTTAATCCTCCCTGCTTTCCATTTTTTGTGATGTGAAGGAAGTGGCAGGGCCTGAACGACAACGCTAGGATCTGATGTGGCTGCTTTCTTCAATTTCTCTAACT
Organism: Inga leiocalycina; assembly: GCA_963242795.1. Taxonomy (NCBI): domain Eukaryota; kingdom Viridiplantae; phylum Streptophyta; class Magnoliopsida; order Fabales; family Fabaceae; genus Inga; species Inga leiocalycina. Next base: position 62,474,256 of record OY725330.1, on the reverse strand, counting down.
CTTCTGCCATCATATTTTGCTCAAGCTTCCGATAACCACCACGAGACATGTAATATTGATACTTATTAGCTGCTTGCCTCTCTGCATTTGCTGCACTTAATGCCTGTGAAAGGAAAACAATGAATACCAAATCAATAATGTCAACTATATTCAAATAAAACATTGATGACAGAAATCTTACCAAAAAGTTTGGATCTTCTCGTGATACCATAAACAACCTCCAGTCCTCTAGAGACAAATATGTATACTCTTGACATGGATCCTTACCCCTCAGTTCCCCTCAATGTAATCTCGTGTAAGCATGTTCTTAAAATCTTTCCATCGTAGACGAACCTCCCTCATCCACTCCTTGTACATCTCCGCAGTGTTAGGGACATCATAGGTTTGCTGTAAGGTAAAAACATAAGTTAATTATATTTAAAACAATAGGAATAAAGATATATATGCAGATTTATCAAAACTTATATACCAAAAGTTGTTGCCAAATCAAGTCTTTTGTATTTTGTGGAACCAACTTCCAATTATCATACGTAATGTGAACTTTGCTTTAAGCCAAAAAACCTAAGTAGCTAATGAAATGGTTTTCCTCTGGACCAATTGGTTTCATATTTTCATCAAAGTCAATATGCAACCTCTCCTGTTGATGGTGATTACGTGCTACCAATACAAGCATTTTTGTACTGCCTCTAACCCTTCTTCTCGCAGCAAGTTCAGGTCTCGCAGTAGGTTCATGCCTATTCATTTTATTATCCATATCACTTTGTGAGTCACTAGAATTGTCCATATTCATATAAGCACAAAAATCATTGTTAGATAGGAGAATAAATTGTAAGTAAATGAATAAACTAACTAGTTATAAAACAAACAACACACATTACTATTTTCTAAGTTAAGCTCTTACTCTATATTGTTTCCCATATTCCTTTACCATGATCATTTCTTATAGCATATTCTTCATCATCTACAAATTCTACTTCACTTGTTGTAGGTGGATTAACTGTGAAAGGTGGTGTGTCATCAAGGTTGAAGGTCGGATCACCATGCTTCTATTTTTTACTTTGAAGTACAATGGAAATTTTTTTATTTGCAGGATCTATGACATAAAACACTTGTTTCGCCTGGCTTGCTAAAATAAAGGGCTCATCCCTATAACCTACTTTTTCAAGATCAACTGAGACAAATCCAAATTGTTGATCTATTACCACAACATTATTACTAACCCACTTACATTTGAATAAAGCAACTTTGAACTTGTTGTAAGTGATTTCCCATATTTCTTCTATCACTCCATAATAGGCCATGGATGCTAATATGGGGTTTTTGTCTTTCGAACTAGAAAAGTGCATGGCTTTAGCTTCTACCATCACCCCACTATTTTGCATGGTACTTCTATTATCTTGGTCTTTTGTGTAGAAAGACTACCCGTTTATATCATAACCGCTCCAAGTAATGATCTGAAACGAAGGCCCCTAGGCTAGCCACTTTATAGTCTCAGACACACCGGTCTCATGCAAAACCTTTTCCTGAAACCCCTCTATAAATGTCTTGTGTTGCTCAATAGCAATCTGCATGTCATTCTTCCTTGGATATATGTTCTTCAATCTCTTTATGTGTTCAGCTATATACAGTTGAACTTCTGCCATGTTATTCAGGATATAAAAGTATGCTTGCAACACCTCTTCATGAGGCATAGTCTTCACTTTCAATCCTCGTGTTCCCTTGCTTCTCCCCTCTTCATGCCGAGATTGTTCCTTCTTCCCTGATAGATAATCGCTGCAGAAGCCCATAGCCTCTTCAACTACATATCTTTCGACTATTGAGGCTTCTAGTCGATAGGGATTTTTAGAATACCCTTTTAAGATCTTCATGTATCACTCGAAAGGGTACATCTACCAAATGAACTATCAAATGCACCATTATATCAAAAAATAAAGGACGAAAGTACATCTCTAATTGGGACAATATAATATAACCCTCAGCTTCCAATTCATCCAGCTTTTCAGTGTCAATGACTTTGTTACAGATAGCATTAAAGAAAACACACAATCTTGTCACAGTGCTTCGAACTTCATCTTTCATAATGCCTCTAATAGCTAATGGTAATAGTTGTTGCATCAGCACATGATAATCATGAGACTTCATTCCTATTAACTTCAAATCCTCCATTGACATGCACCTTCTCATATTCGAAGAATACCCTTGTGGCACCTTAATTTCATGCAAACATCCACACAAACTTCTTTTCTCTGCTTTTGATAGTGTATGTGCTGCTGGCTCCATGTATGCCCTCCTACCATCATCTCTTAACTGTGGATGTAACTGTTCTCTTATCCTCATATCAATAAGGTCTAGTCTCACACTAATCCCATCCTTAGTCTTCCCTGGTATATGCAAAAGCGTATTGACAAGGCTATCACTAATGTTTTTCTCCACGTGCATCATATCAATACTATGTCTCACTTCAAAACTACACCAATATGGAAGATTAAAGAAAATTAATCTCTTCTTCCATATGTTCTTCTCACTCGCAGTCTTCTGATTCTTACCTAATAAGATATTGATACATTTGACCCAACTGTAAACTTCCTCTCCGGTTAATGCCTTTGGAGCCATTCCATACTCCGGCAAGCAGTTAAAACACTTTCTTAACCTATGATACGGTGGAACCTAGGAAGGAACCTCCTTTGACCAAGGTAGACCATTTTTCTTCCATGTTTAAGTTGGTGGAAGTGAGTGTCTACTTCACATATCAGACATGCTTTATGCCCCTTACACTGTACCCTGATAGGTTCTGTACGCAGAGAAGTCATTTATTGTGGTGAAAATCATTACATAGCTTGAAGGACTCATTCTTATATGTATCAAACACATATACGCCTTCCTCCTACAACTTCTTCAAGTCCTCAATCAAAGGCGCCAGGTAGACATCGATATCATTTCCTGGATGTTTTGGTCCAGAAATCATCATAGAAAGCATCACATACTTGCGTTTCATACAAAGCTAGGGAGGTAAGTTGTATATTACAAGGAGTACCGGCCACGCACTGTGTGTGCTATTTAGAGTTCCATACGGAGTGATACTATATTTACAAAGCCCAAGCCGAAGGTTTCTTAGCTCGCTTCCAAATTCAGGGAACATTTCATCTATTTTCTTCCACTGTGGAGAGTCAACTGGGTGCTGAAGATATTTTCCATCAGATATTCTATCATCCGAATGCCATCTCAACTTCTTCACTTTTTTTGCAGTACCAAACAAACGCTTAAAGCGCAGAATTATTGTAAGATACCACAAAACCTTTAAAGGTTGCCTTTTAGTTGTCCTATCGCCACAACTACCATCTTTCTTCACTTTGTATCATGCAGTTTGACACTTAGGGTACTCACTCAGACCTTCATACTCATTTCTATATAGTACGCAATCATTAGGGCAAGCGTGTATCTTTTTATACTCCATACCCATCGTAGATAGGATTTTCTTGGCCTCATACATACGATTTGGAAGTATATTATCGTCTGAAAACATATCACGCAACAATTCAAGCAACAATGGTAAACTACTATCAGTCCACCCACAAGTTACTTTTGTAAGTTAACCAAATGTAGTGTTCTTGTCAGGCATGTGTACTTACTCCCAGGGTACAACGGTGTCTCTGCATCACTCCGTATGCTCTCATATTCATGTGACTGCGCAAAGGATTCTACCTCAACATTTTGAATCATTCTCTGCATTCTATCTTCATTTATGACATCCACATCTTTCTTCTTGTACGACGGATAATCAGTTCACTACTACAAAAAAGGGTTTTAACATCCCTATTTTGGCACTTTTAACGTCCAAAAACTGGGGAACGTCTATGTAGAGGGCGTAGTATGTTTTAAGAAAAGACGTCCCAAAAAAATGGGACGTCTAAAGTGAGACTTTAGACGTCCCAAATTAAGAATTGGGACGTCTAAAGTCAGGACTTTAGACGTCCCAATTCTCAATTTGGGACGTCTAAAGTCCCCCCATGGAGGACTTTAGACATCCCAAATTGAGATTTTGGACGTCTAAAGTCCTCCACAAGGGGGACTTTAGACATCCTAATTCTTAATTTGGGACATTAAAAAATTTTATTTTTTTTACATTATTATTTATATTCTTCATTACCCAGCAAATTAAAATTGCAGAAACAGAATTGAAAATGGATTCATAAACCACAAAATATTCCTTACAAAATGGTAAAGACATCTAGCACTGCAATCTTTTTACTATATATATATATATATATGTATAATAACAATAACTCATACAACCTAATATTATATATGTATAACAACAACCAGAAAGTGTCAAAATGTTTGTCACCACACAACTACAAACTAATTGTTGTTCATTTCATCAAAATAAATATACATATGTATTTCCCTCTATTTCCAAGCTCCAAACATATAAAACAAAAACATTATTAGTATTGTATAACTACTAACAACTAGTTTATGATTCTGGCAAAAAAAAAACAATCAAGGGAAAAACACTCCAATAACTAGAATCATGTAAATAAATTGAAAGCATTATAATAATTTCACATTGCAAGTTTAACTTAATTCTTCATGTAAATTTATATTTTAAAAAAAACAAACCTGATGAAAGTAGGGGAGAGGGCAGCCAACGGTATCTATATACTTTTAAGGTGGAGAGAAGACGTTGGAGGAGTTGTGTATGCACAATGGAGAGGAGAGGTACGCCGGAGGCTGAAAGCAACGATGAAAGTGGGAGGTCTACGATGGAGGGTGGAGGGGGCAAAAAAGGTGGAGGAGGCGTACGCCGGAGGGTGAGAGCAAAGAAGGTGCTATGAGAATGGAAGGAGGTGGAGGAAAAGGGAATGAAGAAAAGCAAGAGAGGAAGATGAAGTGTAATGAAGAAAAGAAAATAATGAAAAAGCATACCCATGGTGTAGCTAGAGAAGATAAAGTCACGGGAATGAAAGAAAAAAGGAAATGCAAAAAAAGGGAAGAGAAGTCATAGGGGATGGGAAAGATGGAAAAGGAGGGATGGGTTTCTGACATGGAAATGAAGAAAAGGGAAGAAAAGTCTCACGCATGTCAGAATTTCTGACATGACTTTAGGAGTCCCAAATGCCAGAAAAGTCTCACGCATGTCAGAATTTCTGACATGACTTTAGGAGTCCCAAATGCCATTTGAGACTCCTAAAGTCTTACTTTAGGAGTCCCAAATTTTCTGACATGACTTTAGGAGTCCTAAATGCCATTTGAGACTCCTAAAGTAAGACTTTAGGCATCCCAAATCCTATTTGGGACGTCTAAAGTTAAATTTTTTTAATTTACTTTTTTGGCGCCAGTGGAAATCTTTAGGCGTCCCAAATAAAATTTGGGACGTCTAAACTCTACTTTAGGCGTCCCAAATTCAAATTTGGGATGTCTAAAGGTTTCTCTACGTACACATAGTTACGAAAATGCCATCGCCTTCCTTTTTAACCACCCAATTTTAAAAGGGAAAATCACTCCTAGGTCCCAAGCAAGGAAGATAATATCAGAAAGGTCCCTGGGTACAACCCCAAAGCACGCATTCACAACCTGATGAGTGCGTTTTTACAACCTCGAGGGACCTTTCTGATATTATCTTTCTTGCTTGGGACCTAAGAGTGATTTTCCCATTTTAAAATTGGGACGTCTATTGGGGTGATTATATCATAATTCTGTAGTAGTGGTTACTTCCTCACCATGACATATCCACCTTATGTATCGTAGATTTATTCTATCACAAAGTAGGTGATCCCTTATAACTTCAACATCATGTCTTCTCTCATTTAAACAATTGACACAAAGACAAAAATACTTCCCATTTTTTGCCGGAGCGTTCCTTCTAGCGTATTCAATAAACTCTTCAACCCCATTCTCATATTCTTCGCTTGTTCTCAAAGCATTCATCCAACTATAATCCATTTTATTACCACCTACGTCATTCCCATTAATAACACTCAAGTTAAGAATAATTGTCAACATTGGGATTGCCTATTACTATTTTTTAAAAAAAATTTGGGCAATATTTCCCCTTAAAAGTGAGACATCCCAAAATCAAAATAAAAAACCGTCTCAGCTGAATTTAAACAAAACTAAACTAATTAAGGCAATTCATATTCAGGACAATGTATCATTGTGAGTTTTTTTACCAAGCAACCCATGCCAAGTTCAAAGCTTCCAACAAAACAATTTTCAAGCCTCCACAATTTTTAGATAAGTATAATTCATCCCATCACAAGAAATGAGCTCTCTTAGAATGCATGTACCCTAGAAAAAAATTGCCATCTTCATAGCTATTTTATGGCATAATTGATGTGAAAATTTCATACATGAAAACAGGTATATTAGCACATATGTAAAAGAGTTCTTTATTAGCACATAATAAGAATTTCTAATTAAATAGTAAATAATGTCATCCTTTGTTTTCGGTAATGTCTTTATGGAAGGTTCCTTCGGTCATACAACAAAAAGAAGAAACCATCATAATCATAAGCCAGCCAACCAGCTTAACCGTCCCCGTGTTGAAAAAAACAAGTATGCCATAATGACACTCCTTTTCCATAACAAGCAAATTAGAAGCAGATTATAACTATGCATATACAAGTTACTTTGTTTTTTCAGTTTCATAATCAGATTTAAATCAACAATTCTTTTCCATATCAAGACACTGTATCATAATCATATTTAAATTAATAGTTACAAGCATTTGTGTCCAAAGTTGTGGGAGTGAGAGACAAACCTTTGGAGACGAAAATGGAGACTAGCCACTCACAGAAATGGAGACGACTCACGGTGCCACTCACGTATGGTGCTCTTGTGTCAAAGAAGAGAGAGAAGAAAATAGAAATATGAGTATGAGAAAGAGGAAGGAAGGAAGACGGGGAGGGAAGCTTCACAGGGAAAGGGATCACGGGAAGAGTTGCAGAAGAGGAAGACAAACGGGAAAGAAAGCAAGGGAAAAGGGAAAGGAGAATACAGCTAGGAACAAAGCTCACGAGGGCAATGAAGCATGGGGAAGGAACATAAAGCTGCTATGTTGCAGCTGATGGGATAAGCTTTCTATGTCCCCAGTTTTACTAGGGACGCCTGAAGCTAACTTTAGACTGGGGACGCCTAAAGTGAGCCTCAATTCATTCAAGGCAACCTTTATGTGTCCCTAAAGACACTGGGGATGCCTAAAGTAGGGAGAATTTTTTTTTATTAAAAATCAACCAGCGCCAAGTCCTCCCCGCCAAATGTTATTTGGTTTAAATAAAAAAATTTTAAGCCTTTAGACATCCCCAGTTGGACTGAGGACGCCTAAACATGTCTTTGACTGGGGATGCCTTAACATTCATTATGGCACGTTCTAGAGGAAAATTTAAAGTTTTAGATGTTTTAGGCGTCCCTTTCTAAACAGGGGACGTCCTTTAGGGTAGTAATATGTATTTTATGTAGTAGTGTCTCCAATATATTCACTCTATGTATGGAATGGTCAAGTCACATCATTAAGGATGTTATTAATGATGGTTCTTGGATGCCCATTCAGCTGAGTAGGGGTGGTCCTCCGATATCACATCTCTTTTTTGCAGATGATCTTATCCTCTTTGGAGAAGCATCATAAAGCCAAGTAGAAGTGATGTTAAACTGTATGCAATCTTTCTGTGAGGCTTCAGGGCAGAATATGAATAAGAGGAAGACTAGAGTGTGTTTTTCCAAGAATGTCCATGCTTCTAAAGTTCTATGCTTGAGTTGAACTATGGGAGTACAACTAACTGGTGACCTAGGTGAGTATCTTGGAATTACTCTAATATCCATAAGAGGGCCTCCAGGGTTACTTTTGCACCTATTCTAGAGAAAACACAAAAGAAGCTGGCTGGTTGGAAAAGAGGTTGTCTTAATTTGGCCTGTCGTGCAATATTTATCAAGGCAGTCCTATCTTATCTTCAATAGGTGTTACGCCAACCCTTCCTCGTATAAGTTCATTATGAATCTTATCTTTCTTTGTATGATGACACATCCATCTCAACATTCTCATCTTAGTTAGCCCCACTTTGTGCTCATGAAGCCCCTTCACAGCCCAACGTTCATTACCATAAAGCATTGATGGTCAAATAACCGCACAATAAAATTTCCTTTTACTTTATCAAGTACTTTTCAATCACAAATAACTTCAATAACTTTTTCTCCATTTAAATCATCCAACTTGAATTCTATGGTTAACCTTTCTATCAATTTCATCATCTTTTTGTATAATCGATCCTAGATATCTAAACTTTGTCACTTGTGGAATGACCTGCTCTCCCATTTTGACCTCCAAATCACTATTCCCTTTTTATCAAAAGTGTAATGCATATATTTTGTCTTACCCCTACTCAATCAAAAGCCCTTGGACAGATTAGAGAGACACGTACACATGCATAAAAAATTTTTAGAGAATCTTGAGGTCCTGTAATAGGTGTGTGTCTGAATGTTTCCAAAGACTTTATCATCTACCAAATTAAGTGATTGGAGAGGTCATTAACAATAGAGTAAATATAATTATATGATTAATTAATTATCAGAATCGTCTCAGTTTTAATATTAGATGTCTTTGCAAATGACCGAGTTTCTTAATTAGACGACTACGATATTGTCTTATTCTACAAGACTCGCATATCGAAATTAAACCTGCTCTTTGAGAATCAATTAGTCTGATATGTTGGTTAGGTAGAAGCATTATCCAGCTGTTGACAAAAAAAGGAAGACGAAGCATTATCCAGCTGCTTGGTATACATATAATTGAGTGAAATATTATGGGGATAACTTACATGAGAAAAGGTTGAATATTTTAACTGATCTACTTGATAAGCCATCACTTAATCGGTCATTTTATGTTAATTTCATGTATATAAAATGTAATCCAAATGTGGAAATCTATATACAAGATAAAAAGAGAGAAATATTTTAACTAAAACAAAAGAATATCTATGTGCATTAATTTATTTTTATTTGACAAGATATAGACAGAGTTCAAAATTATCTTATGATTTTTATCATGATAACAAGTCGTCTCATAGCAGTCATGACTCATATCCTACTCTATCATCTTCATATAATATAAGCATGATAGAGTCAATTTATTCTTGAAACCAAATTTTATTTTGCATGAAAAATTTTAAACCATAATTTATTTTTCTCTTCTGAAGATCAGGGAAAAGGAAAACTGATATCTTTTAATTTATATATGGACCTAGCTTCATATTTTCAACATTGCTTGACTCCCAAGAATGAGGCACTTTTCCATGACTTCAAAATAAAGACTTAAGTGCTCGTAGATAAATTAAATAAAATTAAAAAATAAAAGGCTTAGTTGAACCATGTGAAATAGATGGATCAGTGAATTGTTTTTTAAAACTTTTTTGGTTCAAGGACCCAATTAGTCAAAAGTGACTTTAATTTAGGAATCTGACTGTTTGATAAGAGACACATTTTTACTTGATATCTTTTTACGAGTCCCACCCATTATCAATCTTACTGCTCAAACCTACGAACTTCAACTTTTGAACCACCAATAAGTATTTCTTTTAGTAAAATGTCGTTTACAGTCTAATTATCATAAAATCACTTTAATGAATTAGATTTATAAGTTATATGATCGGCCTTCACTCATCTTTTAGTCATTCTTCAAGTTTTGTCAACAAAGGTTGCCTTCCCCAACTTGTTCATTCTGCGCAGAGTAAAATGAAAAAAAAAACAAAACAAAAGTCAAACAGTTAAAAAAACAAAAATCAAAATAGTGAGATAAACACGCAATTAACGAATGCGTTACCTAGCTAATTAAATTATTCCAATCTTATATGTTTAAAGTTAAATCAAAATAAGGAATTAGCGTAATTATATAACTAATAGAATAAACTATATGAACGTCTTGCGTGCATGAGATCCATGAGTTAAAATTAAATAAATTAAATCGGGTCACATCATCAATCATGAAATAAATGATCCACCATCACCTTTAAGGGTTCTATTATAAGATGAGAAAAGCAATTGTGTGTGGGAATCAAGGGAATAAAAACCCTAATTTCCTTTTTCTATATATATTTATATTCGAACCGATTCAGCATGAAAAGCAAAACCAAAATCAAAACAAGAAGAAGAATTATCTCTTGGGGCATGATCATGATCCTGAAGGAATGAATTTTGACTGTTAGAAAATATGTGTTGGAAGGGGAAAATGTGTAATAATTTGGGTTATAATTGCGAGTGTTGAATGGGGGGCCCATCAGTAATCATATCTAATCTTTTTATTATGGACTACAGTAAGGATAAGAGATAACTTCGACAAGTCAAAGTAAAGAAAAAGTTGATGATTCCTTGTAGATATACATGAAAATGAGTTTAAAGCATCAACGGGATTTTGACTCCTACATACTCTATGTATATATATGAGTCAACGGATATATGTATATTCAGGTAAAAAAAGGATATATGTATATATGTGCATACACTCTCTAGTAAAAATGAATTAAAACCAAAAACCCTAAGCAGGCGCTTAATATGGTTAAGTGTATTTAATTATGTACGTGTGAATATATGATTTTTGACAATGGAAGGTACGTTTGTGTGAATATGCAATGAATTATATATATTACCCATATATAGTTTAGGGAGAGATTGTTGATAGCGAGTGTGTAGATAATAACAAAAATACGAGTCTTGAATTATATGAGACTGCGAGTACATATATGAGTAAGAAAAGCTAAAAAATCATGAAGCTTATAATGTCTTGAGATTTTAGGAAAAAAGTAGAACATTGAATATCAATTATATATTTGTTTCACGGGGTCAAATACTAAAAACAAAGTCCAATGAATCTTCTCAATCGATGTCGATCGTGAGCTCTTCGAAGTCTTAATTAATAACTCGTGTGAGCAGACACACATTATTTTATATAATCTATATATGATGAATATTCATATTAAAGTGCGATAGACTCTTCTAAAATCTAAACATACACCACATGAAAATTCGAAATATTAGTTAATATTATTCTTTCTTTTTTTTGGTGAACTAATATTATATATTCTATTTCCTTGTTGACATATATAGCTCCCCGACCACCAAAAGATATCCGAAAGATTTGTTAATGACCGTCCTTTTTGTTTATTTTCCCCTTTATAAACTGTTTTCCTCATCCAAACACATCCTTAAATTCATTTCTTCTGTAAATTTCCGAAGATCACTAGAATCCATTGGTTTGATAAATTCTGGGTTTTCACAAACAAGCAATTGTCTTATTGAATTGATAGCTAATGCACACGCACAAGCGCACGCGCACGCACCAGCACCCGCGCGCACACCGCACTAACTTAAATTTGTGTCGTAAAACCCTAGAGTTGTTTGTTATACTCGAACCCTTGGATCATCATTTTTATTCCCTAAACGCGCGTTTTTGGAGGCCCTGACGAGATATTAGGGCTAATTAATTAACATTTATAATAGGAAGTGTATATACTATATATATATATATGGAGCAATCTGATCTTCCAATTATTTGTGATTAATTGGATGGAATAGATTTTTGGTTATTTTCATGTTCCCTTTAAGTCGAGAATTGATCTATACGATATTAATTTCTAGAATACGGATTTGGTTAATTAGTTGTATGATGTGTGGTTTAATTTTGATACAATATTCATTCAATTATTAAAATATGTGTATTGTATTTTGAACTCACCAGGATTCAGTATAATGAGACCTGATTGAGGTGTAGCTCTTAAAACTCTTGCATCATTAATTTGCACCCTGTGGATATGAATATTTGGCTGGGGACAAAATTCTGGCCATTTTATATAAATATATCCGACGCTATATGTTGGGAGAGAATCCTATGAAAGGTGTTGGAATATATATATATATATATATATATATATATATATATATATATATATATATATGGACAATAAGATGACATTGATGGTAATTTGTTGTTGTTAGATGGGGATAACCAAGCTGCTTAACTTGTTGGACTTTATCACCTTTCCATGCCCTACGTTGTAGGTAATTGTCACCATTGTAGGAAAAACTTTTTACGTCAATTTTAAGAGGGACATACAATCAAAGGACATAATTTTGAAAACATTTTACGTGAATCAAATGGGCGTAGTAAAAAGTTCACTTTCTACGTCGGTTACACAAGAAAACCGACATAGAAAGTAAAATTTCCATCTTGATTAACTTGTTAATATGAATTCATAGCGAAAAGAATTCATTCATTGGTTTGGGAACATTGTGAAGTGGATCTTTTTCCAAATACATGTGATATATATATATATATATATATATATATATATATATATATATATATATTAAAGTTTTCAAACTTTTAGCATTTCAAAGACTTCAAGATCAAAAGACATGTATGTGTATGAAAATTAAAGGGTGGCTAAGGAAAGAAGATGAGTTAGTGAGGCTTTTGATGCAAAAGCCAATGAGATCAAAGACCATATTGTCGTCCTTAGCACGCCACGGGACCGACTTGTATGTATTTCTTCACACTTCGCTATTGTGTGTGAGAGAGAGATGTAATGAAATGTAAGAAAAAGTTTATTTGGTTACATATATATTACAAATTAATGATTGATTTGAGGCCCCCACAAAGCATATAGCTGTGATGTGGTTGACCAATTTCATGTCATTTTGTGAGAATGAATCTTTTGCCAACAAATTGTAACCATAAATATCCGAATCATTCAATCAACCTTTTTTAAAAGATGAAACATTATTCCCCCCCCCCCCCCGGCGTGCAACCCCTACTTCCCATTTCTTTTCATTTTTATTCAGAAAATCTATTTTTTATAAATAAATTATTAAATTGAAAAGTGAAAATAACTCTTACTAGAAAATCATATATTAATTTTACAACACAATTTATTTGTACCAATTATTTATTCATTTGTATAAAATCCAGATTTATTTTGCCGCTTTTCAACCTAATTCAACCGAACAATACTCCCATATCCCATTAACAAAAGGTTGGTCAGTTGAATTAAGTTTGCCGGTTTTCAACCACACCGATTTTGGAATTATTTCGAATCAAATTAAGGCTCAATTCATTGGGTCAACAATCGAACCAAAAAATCTAATAATCTGATCTTTAAAACATTAATATTATATAAATAAATACTTCTTCTCTTCTTATTCCCTCATTAGCGTTCTTCAGAGGGATGATCACTACGAGATCTCAAAGAATAAATACAATAACACGTGAGTAACATGAACTTATTTTCATTTTGTGCACCACAACTCGCTATTGCATTCTATTAACTTGTTATAAAATTTTCAGTGATTACCTTACGTCCTAGAACCTCATGATTTTCCCTTCTCTAGATACTAATCTTTTAAATATGCCTATTCCTAGTGTAATCTCTTGATGATAGTATAATATCATTGTTTCCTTTTTTTTATCCCTAGGTTAGATATCACTTCTGACCTAGCATCTGAAGATTTTGGAAATGGCTTTTCCTATGAGAAAAATATATTCAATATTTCTTACTTAACCATAAATGACAGAGTTGATTTTTTAAAAGGAAAAAGTTACGTCTAATTTCATAATAGGATATATATATATATATATATATTAGTCCATTGACCTCGTGGACAGCAGCTGTTGATGCCATTAGCATTCACTTTGTCAGATATATTATGAGTTCGACTCCACTACAATTCAAGCAAACACAAAAAGATATTATTTAGAATTAATGCATTTGTGAGTTTGATACGAAATGTAATGGAATGATAAGTAATATAATGAAAAGGAACGGAGTGAAGTATGGAGTAAAACAAAATATTTCATTATTATTTAGTAGTTTTACAAGGTCCTATCTAATTAGAGGTGTTCATTGAGCTCCTAGCTTAGGAGGCCTAGTCCTACCTAAGCATATCAATGCAACGACAATAGGAGATCTTATACGTCAACAGGGTTAATCCATTACAACGTGGTGAATTAAGATTTGAATTCCTATTGAGATATACTCACATTTAATGTTTGACAATATCTCGAATATGACTACGTCATTAGAAGGATACATTTGCTCTAGCCAAAAAAGGAGATCCCATGGGAGAGAGATGTCTCCATTGATTTTCCTCTCCATTTACTCTCCATTAAGTATATTTAGATCAACTTTCAATGGTTGAGATTTACTATGATAGATTTTTATTATAAAGATATTATTTATATATTATTAAATCTCAACCATTGAAAGTTAATCTAATGGTAAATACCCTCAATGGAGAGAGAAATCAATGGAGACACCCCTCTCCCAGATCCCATGTGATAGTGTAAGGAATATAAATTTTGTAATAGCAATCTTATGACAACTTCAATCAATACAGTTTTGACAAGCCTACATATAAATTGATTAAATTAGTGACGCTACCTCTTATCCTTAATATAAAATTGACTTTGTAGTTTAAAATGAGCTGCAAAGTTGGTCTTATACATTATGTACCAGAAGTAGTTAATGAGAGGTTACAAAGCCATCCATTACCACATTCTCTCTTAGAAGGAAAATTCTTCCTAAAAATGGCCACACTTTAGCGATTCTAGCAATTCCATTTCGGTTCATCCAAAAATCAACTCCTAAACATAGTGTTAGACTCACCTCTCTCCATGAAAACCATAATTATTAAATGTATAAAAATGATTATATAATTGTTTCACAAAACAGCATGAACCACCAGCACAAATCTGATACGGAACAGAAAAGACTTGAAATCCCAGATGGATTCTCTTTTTTCCTACACAAGTCCTATTAAAAACTTAAAAAGACAAGAGGCTATCTATCTACACGGAATAATTGTGATAGGTGTTGGAATTTCATGCAGCAAGTGGTGGGAATTTTCTTTAATTTAATTTCCTGCTAAAGTTGACCAAATAAAGGCACCCATAATTATCTCAATTAGAGGAGAGAAAATTCGTCACTGTATTTCCTCGGCTTCCAAACAGAGTACTAATTAATGAATATGAAAGTTGGAATTGGGATGGCATTGTGATGGACTTTTGGAAGATGCTATACCCCACTACTTATGGTAAAGTGCCAAAAGAGAATCATTATATATATATATATATATATGTATGTATATGTCTCTCTACCTTCCTTTTCATTCACTGTTTCCTGTAGCAATACAAGATCTGGTTGGATACTTTATATCTTATTAAATAATATACTTTTTTTTGAACATTAGGTTAACAATAGTAATTAGAGAAACATAATTCAGAAGATGAAGAATCATTCATTAACCACATAAGAGTAACATGCTCAAACTATAACCCTTTTGGTTTTAACAATAATTATCCCTCACTTGAGGGTGATTAACAACTATCCCTAACTCTAGGGATCTAGGAGGAACTTCCCTCTCTAAAAAGAGACTCATATTAATCTCTCTCTTTATATGGTGTGGATCTCACTATCCAACACACTAAACCACATTAAGTAAAACCATTTATATAGATTAAAGTTTTAACCAACTAACTAACTAATCATCTTATATTTCTAATACGTCCCCTCAAATTGAACACTATTTATCTCAAAAATGCTCAACTTAAACAACACAAACTAGAGGGTGTAAGGTGATTTAAACCAAACCATTTTTAATCTACAACATAATACAAAGATGTCTTCATAACACTCTTCTCAATGTCTACTTGTTAGTTCTGAGATGCTTCAATCAGTAAGCTTCTGCAATCACTCGCTCACACATAGGAGTGCCACACCCAAGCACTATTAAGATCTTGAATTAAATTTGATAGATGAGGAAGATGCATAACACGTGGCCTTGAATTAACGACACACTATCACGTCCATGTCCTACTTGTACTTGAATGTAGATAAGCTATGCTGCTATATATCTTCATGAAGTCAACCAAGAACTTAAGATCGATTCTGGCTTTGTCAATGCAGAAAGTCCTGGAGCTTTAGAATGGCGTGAAATGGCATCTTGTGAGGGCTTACCCATTCTGACAATGTCTGCCACTGAAAGATGTCCTCCTTCATTTCTTCTCCCTTTTCTCATTGATCCATAGCTTCTTCTATTGTAGTCCCAGCTAGGTTATCTAACCCGACCGGACCGGAAATCGACTACCCTACCACTAAATCGGACCGGGTCAAGTTTTTTTATTTTTTATTTTATTTTTCCTTTAGAATTTCATACTATAAGCCTAAAATATTCCATTTCTCACTAGTTTGGTCCCAGTTTAGCTCCGGTTTGACCCACTGATAGATCCTTGACCCAGTATCCCGACCGGTTCACCAGTCCGGGTTTAATTACCTTGAGTCCCAGTATCTCTCCGGTGTCCCAAAGTATTCTTCCTCTTCACTATTTGCAGTAGTACTCTCTTTAGCATCAATGTTCGAATCATTACACGTAACTTAAGATCCACTTCTGACAATGCTCTAATCTCCTTGACTTTTCAAGATCATTGCAGAGAATAATGTGCCATCTGACATGCTTCAAAATTCACTCTTAAAAATCTCATACACTTCCAGGATTAATCAAAACAATCTGCAGCCTCTTCTAATTGCAATCTTCGTCACTCTTAAAAAATATGATCCTGCACTGTATATGTTTACCTTGCCTAATACTGTCATGATTTCCACAAGAAAGGCCCCAAAAGTTCATCATTTTTCACTTTGAGACCATGTTTTCCCAGCGCCTGAGCAAGACGCAATTGCAAAAATATCATGAATTACAACAAATGATGTAATCTCTTCATTCATGTGTTCCTATTCAAGAGGTGGCAACCAATCTTCTTGCATCCCTTGGAAGAAGCCACATAACAGGTTGAATTGCTGCTTGGTGTGCACATGTACAAGCACAAAATAAACAGTAGACATACAAATAGAATCAAAACAATAGGTTCAATATTTAAGCCTTATACTTCTCTACCTTCTGCAGCTTCTTCACAAACCCCATGCTCATCAATCAACCCACTGAAAATACTCATTGATTCCAAGGTGTGCGTATGTTATATACTATCCATACTACTTGTTGGAGCTACAAATAACAGTGTGCCAATATATAAAACCTCTCCCTAATGGTCTTGTGCTTTTCTCTCATGAGCAACGGAAATCTCTTTGACGGAGAGCCCTCAGCCGTCGGAGGAAGAGGGGGTACGTTTGACGAAGGAACAACCCAGCGTGTACAGAAAAAGGTACGAACTGCAAATATTGATGATCCAGATCCACAGAATAAGGGTGAGAATGAAGAACAGGGGAGCTCCTTTAAGGAAAAACTTCCCTATAGTGAAGGAGTGAAAGTAATGAAAGATTCTAAAGAAAGCGGGGTCTTCGAAGATGCTTGGGCTGAATACATAGCTGGCCTCCAGAATTTTTTCACTAACGTGAATGAGCCTGAGACAGTTGAATCTAATGGAGAAGATGATGAAGATTTTCCTACTCTCAGGATCTCGCAAGAGGAGTATAAACTTTGGTGTGCTCCTTGGAAGAAATCGCTTATTGTGAAACTTTTGGGCAAAACTGTGCCTTTTTGGGTCATGAGAGATACTCTAAATCGAATTTGGAAAACAAAAAAAGAATTTATAACAAGAGACCTTGATAATGGCTTTTTTGTTATCTCTTTTAATGATGAAGCGGATATGAATTATGTATATCAAGAGGGACCATGGATGGTTTCAGACAGATATTTAGTAGTCCAAAGATGGAGACCCAATTTTGATCCATGGATGGCAGAGATTCAAAAGAAGATTGCGGCATAGGTGCGGATCCCTTTACTTCCTCTTGAGTTTTTCAATTTGGCGAGCCTCAAGAAGATAGGCTCTTTGATTGGCACGACGTTAAAGGTTGACCGGATCACATATGCAAGCGAAAGAGGAACGTATGCTTGTATTTGTATTGAAATTGATTTAAGGAAGAAGTTGAAATCAGCAATTAATATCTTTGGAAGAAGAAGGTGTGTTGAATACGAAGGACTACATCTTGTTTGTTTTGGATGTGGGAAATATGGCCACCATAGGGATAATTGCTCAGATATAGCACGGAATAATAACCCAGATTTGGGAAAACACAGTCGAACCCAATCACCGACGGAAGCTAAAAATGCAGAAAAATCAGATTTGAATGACAAACAAGGGGACACAGAAGGCTCAGTAACTTATTCGGCTAGTAACAGAATAGCTTCAAAAACCAGAAAAGGGATAGGAACGCTGACGGAGTGCAAGAGAATAATGGTAAGGACGCATCAACGGTGGGGACCTTCGAAACATGGAATCTCGTTCAACGCCATCACCACTGGCGACCTACACTTCCTAACTGTTGGGGTGCTAAAATTCAGGGGGAAGAGAGATCTGCTCGTGTGAATGGAGTAACGAAATCAGCACAAGAAGTTTTCCATGGTGGGAACTCGACGCAAATCAAGGCACAGATAGGAGTGAATATCTCTGCCAGTTCAGGAAATTTTCAAAGTAAAGGGAAGAAGGAGATAGTGCATAAGCGGTGGGTCCTAGTGGAGAAAATGCAAAGGAACTCCCAAGATAAAGCTACGGTGGAGTCTTTTCCTTCTAAAAAAGTGGGAGTGGGACCAGCTAGTTGTAGGCTTAATAATGCTCAAGACACCATGGGCCATAGTCATTTTCACACAACACCAAACCCGTTTGATTATCTTGCTCAAAATAATGGTGAAGATCATATGAAGGCAAATGTTTCAACGCGGGATATGCACGGGTGTAGTGAGCTCACAATGAACTGTAGTAATGATAATAATACTTCTGGAGATAACATTGTAGCCGGTGAACCTATGGCTGATGATTTATTATATAATGACATTAATTGCTAACTAATTTTTTTGATGTTGAACAGGAGATACAAACACAACAAGAAGGGCCTATAAGCATTGCAACCCCAGCAAATGTTGTTAAATGATTTTTTTCCTTTGGAATTATAGGGGTACGAGGTCTAAGACTATGCCAGGCCTCATCAAGGAACTCAAGAAAAAATACTCTTTTGATTTTATTGCTCTTTTTGAAACAAAGTCCAGTAGTGCTATAGCTCATGAACGTTGCAGAAGGCTAGGTTTTGACCATATATGATATAGTTGATGCAAATGGATTTAGTGGAGGAATCTGGATAGCATGGAATGCAGATGATTATAAACTGACTGTGCTTAACAAATCTTCCCAATTTATTCATGCAGTGATTGAGAAAGGAAGTGATAAAATGTTCTTTACCTCAGTATATGCGAGCCCCAATGTGAATTGTCGCCGGAAGCTCTGGGAGGACTTGAAAGAGATCAAACCAGCCGGGAGATGGCCTTGGGTAATAGGTGGAGACTTTAATGCAACCCTCTACTATAATGAAAGGCAGTCAATAGTACAGAATCCGAGTACGATAGATAGAGAGTTTGTCACCTGGTTTGAAGAGATGGGATTTCATGATTTAGGTTGCAAAGGACCATTTTACACATGGAAAAGGGAAGGATGTGAAAGCAGAATTGATAGAGTTGTTGCCAATAGTCATTTTATTGACTCATTTAAAGAAGCATCGGTAAAGCACTTACCTTGGTTTAAATCTGACCATAGACCTCTGCTTTTCAATTCTAATGGTGCCTTCAATAGAAGACCCATTCAGAGAATATTTCGGTTTATGGCCCCGTGGGTTTTACATGATGATTTTAAAAGATTGGTTAAGGACTCATGGAATCCTAAAGTTGGATGGCAGGATAATGTAGAAAGTTTCACTATCGAGGTGGTAAAATGGAGTCATGATGTGTATGGGCATCTAGGACGGAAAAAGAGCCACCTCATAGGGAGGCTTGACGGAATAATAAGAGCAATGAGCCCCGCTAGTCGATCCTCCTCGCTAGAGCAACTCCAAAAATAGCTTTGGCAAGAATTGGAAGAAGTACTCCTCCAAGAACACATTTTATGGGCTCAAAAAGCAAAGTGTGATTGGTATGCTATGGGGGATAAAAATACGAAATATTTTCATACAGAAGCTAATAGGAGAAGGAAAAGAAATAGAATTGAGGCCCTAAAGAACAATAATGATGAATGGATAGATGATCTAGAGGAAATTAAGGAATTGGCGTTAGGATTTTTCAAGCAACTATTCAGAGAAGATCAAAATGCTCATCCAGGAATTTTGAACGATACTACCTATCCAAGAATAAAGGAATCTATGCTGAATGGTTTGCAAATGGAGGCTTATGACGAAGAGATAAAAAATGAATTATTTAGTATGGGCGCACTAAAATCTCCGGGACTGGATGGTTTGAATGCTCTTTTCTTCCAGAGTCAATGGGATCTGGTGGGACCCTCAGTTATAGAAGTGGTGAAGCGAGCTTTCAGAGAACCTACACTAATTCAAAGCTTGAATCACACTTTTAGTATGCTTATTCCAAAAAAGGAACATCCTGAAAATATCCGGGACTTTCGCCCTATCAGTTTATGTAATGTCATTTACAAAGTAATAACCAAGGTAATCTCTAACAGAATTAAGTTTTTTCTCTCGCAGGTTATTGCCCCTAACCAGTGCAGTTTTGTCCCTGGACGAACGAGCTCAGATAATATCATTATAGCACAGGAAGTAATTCACTCGATGAAGAGCATGAGAGGAAAAAAGGGATTCATGGCCATTAAGATTGACTTGGAAAAAGCATACGACCGAGTACGTTGGGATTTTATATTATCGTGCCTCGATGATCTCCAGCTACCAGCATACCTCTGTGAAGTAATAAGAACATGTGTCTCTACACCATCTATGCAAATCTTGTGGGAAGGAAGCCAATCTGAGGCCTTTTTACCAACTAGAGGGCTAAGACAGGGAGATCTCATATCTCCATACCTTTTTGTAATTTGTATGGAGAAGTTAGCCCATTTAATCCAAAGTGAAGTCTCCAATGGTCACTGGAAACCAATTAAGCTTGGTAAGAATAGCCCACCTATATCTCATTTATTTTTCGTTGATGATCTTATGTTGTTTGCAGAATTAGCTAGTCTGGATCATGTAGAGATTATTAAAAGATGCTTGGGAAAATTCTGCAACATGTCTGGGCAAAAAGTCAACACATATAAGACAAGAGTTCACTTCTCTAGAAATATTAATCACAACCGAACTACCCAGCTCAGTGAAGCATTAGGATTTAGTCCCACAGCTAACCTTGGGAAGTACCTAGGAGTCCCTCTACACCACGAACGCGTTACATCAAGAACTTACCAGCATATCATTGACAAAGTTTGGAACCGTCTGAGTAATTGGCAAATTCCAAAATTATCACTAGCAGGGCGTGATACCCTTATAAAATCAGTCCTATCTGCTATGCCCACTTACTCAATGCAAACTGTTAATCTTCCAACTGCCATTTGTGAGATTATTGAAAAGAAGTCACGTGACTTTCTTTGGGGATCAACGGATGACAAACGGTGCATGCACCCATTATCCTGGGATGTGGTTTGCAAAGAGAAGAAAGCGGGTGGATTAGGCATGAAGCACATCAAACAGCAAAACTATGCTTTCATGATGAAGCTTGGATGGGGTCTTATCTCATATCGACAATCTCTTTGGGCAAGAGTAGTTAGAGGAAAGTACGGGTGTGGTGAAGATCTAATGCCCCATATTAATGTTAAGAAACAGGGCTCAAATACTTGGAGTGGAATAAAACAAAACTGGAAGGAGGTACTTAATGGTACTCAACTAGTACGAGACATAACTGGACAGGAGAGGCCCCATTGGAAGTGGGGAAAAAGTGGAACATTCTCTATTCGCTCGGCCTATAGTAGTCTGAATACTCAACAGGAAGAATCGCCTCGCTACTGGCATTCTCTGTGGAAGCTAAAAATTCTGAGTCGCTGTAAGATGTTTGCATGGCTGATGTCCCACAACAAGTTAATCACAAATAAAGCAAAGTATAAGAGGAGCTTACACCAGAACGGAAGATGCGAGAGATGTAATGCCTATGAGGAAGACGTTATTCACGCTCTAAGGGATTGTGAAGGTGATGCTAGTAAAAGGAGGCCTAATTGGAAGGATTTGTTTATCATCATCTGTTGGTTAATTTGGAAGGATCGAAATAATATTGTACACTCAAATCCTAGCCCTCCTATTTCTACTATGCTAGTGAGAGCTGAGGCAATTCTGGGTGGCTTCTCACATGCCACATACAAGCTTAGAAGAGTGAATGTAGTAGAAAATTTGCAACGATTAAGCCCTCTTGATGCAACAGTTATAAATGATCGGATATTTGTTGAAACGGATGGGGCTTTTTCACATGCCACCCACTCTGTTGCATGTGGGGGTGTGATTAGGAACTCAAGAGGTAGCGTCATGGAAGGTTTCCTGTTGAGACTAAATACAGGAGATGCCCTTACGGCAGAACTCTGGGGCTGTTTGATGGGAGTGAGACGAGCTTGGGATGGAGGTTTCAGAAACATCTTGGTGAGAAGCGATTCTTATGAGGTTATCAACCTCGTGCAAACAGAGACTTCATATTTGCATGAGGAATGGCAATTGCTGACAGAAATTAGAGGAATGTTGGATCACTGCTGGAAGGTGCAATTCCAACTTATTCCCAGAGAAAAGAATAGTATAGCAGACACACTTGCAAAGAGAGGCCTAAGCTCCATTCATGGATTTCAGATCTTGAGACCAGAAAATATAAGTTGTGCTACTCAAATGGCCGACCCGGGCTAATTTTTTCTTTGTAGTTTTTGTAATTTTGTTGCTTTCTAGTATATAAAAAAAAACAGTGTGCCACTGAAGTGAAGATAAGTGGAGCCCATTTGTATAGAGGCAAAGATATCCGAGCATGCAACTGATATAGTGTAACCAAATATTAATGAGAAAGCTCCAATGTGTCATCAATTTCAAATATATTAACTTGTTTAAATTCCTTTCTCATAGCATACATACATTTTCACTTTGTAAATGTCAGGTTAACATACTTCCCTTCTCTTTTGTGACCTTTCCACTTACTGCTTGTAATCTTGAACAAGGCTAAGTTTCCAAGACCAGAAACAATTGCAATCATAGTGGGTCTTAAATCTATAAAATGATGCTGCAAAGGCTCTAATGTGCTTTATATCAGAAGGTACAAAATTCTTTACAGTGGATAAAGTTGGGAGATCATGACGAATATTGGAGAAGACATTTATATGCTGAGATAAATTGTATGATATATAATATAATGCACAAATAATCATCCCTTGAAGGATCCAATAATATGTAGATCAGAATGCTTAAATGATTTTGCTCCTATCTTATAATATGTTGCCTAGTTGTATATTCTTCCAGAGGAAGTAGGGTCTTCAGTGAGACCAATAAGCCATGGTGTCTCACGTGCCTTAGGGTTATACAACGACTTGCAGCATCTAGCAAATTGAAGTTGATCTATATAAATGTTCAAATAAGAGCTCGAGGAATTCTATAGGCACATCAAATATATCTTTGGTATGAGGTCAAACGATCTCTCATCAATTCTCAACTCTTCTTGCTTTAATTCTTCCATCCAAGCAACTTCAACAGGGAAGATCCAAATTCCAGTCGCTAGAATAAATTGGAGACTTATTGTTGCGCCCATTTTCACTTGATGGCATATCCCTTTATAATAAACCAGGAAAATCACCAGAAATGAATATCCAAATCTCCTGAACCAACAAAACGTCAAGATGATCCGTCAACTCTGAATTTTCCAATGATCGGTAGGGGAAAGGAAGTGCAAAAAAAAATGAACCAACATTCCGATTCAACAAGAAATTGCAAGAAACCCACAAATCAATATGAACCGGAGAACCTTGCAACGAAATAAGAGCTTGAAACGGAGAGGGTATCAAGGGCCCGAGACTGAGAACACGATGGACGATCTTGAGGACGTGGTGTGTTTGGAATAGTGATAGTAAAAATGGCTTTTTTCAATATGACTTTTTGTAATCTTATTTTTGGGTAAAAGTCAAATTTTGTAATACTACCTCCAATCCTAATTATAAGACAAAGTTAACTTTTGTGGAGAAATTAAGGAAGCTAAATAAGTTATTTAATCATATCATATGTTATGTATACTTAGATTATAGATTAATTTATTAGTCAAACTAATTAGTTTGGAGGAAAAAAATATAAATATAAATACTCTAAAGTAATTTAATTAGCTTCCTTAATTTCTCCGAAAAAAGTCACACTACTACAGAATTATGATATAACCACCCCAAGAGACGTCCCAATTTTAAAATTGGGTAGTTAAAAAGGAGGGCGCTGGCATTTTTGTAATTATGTATACATAGGGAAAACTTTAGATGTCCCAAATTTGAATTTGGAACACCTAAAATTCTTCCTGGCGCGCAATCTAAATTTTCCAAATTTTTTTAGCTAGGTTTAGACGTCCTAAATGGATTTGGGACGCCTAAAATCTTACTTTAGGCATCCCAAAACCATTAGGCATCTCACCGTCCCCTGCGCAAGTCAGACACTTGTCTGACATGCGTCTTCTCAACCCATTTTCCCTCCTTTTTGACCAAACAACTCCCTCGTTCGTTTATTTTCTTGACCGTTCTTCAACTTTACTCTTCCTCCTCCCTTCTTCCATTATAGGCCGTCGACAAACACTCCTTCTCCACACCTTTTTGGTTTTTTCCTCCACCTCCTTCCATTTACAATGACGCACGCACCACCCAGGGCTCCACAGTGTCTTGGTTTTTTCTGTCCTCTACCTCTTGACAAATTCAAGTCCCAAGAATCTTCTATCAATTTCACCTCTTGAATCATCATTGCTACAACTAGCATCGTCTTTCAACTAAGAGCATTAGCGATGACATTAGCTTTACCTGGATGATACTTGATCTCTAAGTTGTAATCTTTCAGCAACTCTATCCACCAGCGTTGTCTCATATTCAACTCTTTCTGATCATACAAATACTTGAGACTCTTGTGGTCACAGTACAGTTTTACCATCACACCATACAAATAATGCCGCCAAATTTTCAAAGCAAACACAATGGCTGCAAGCTCTAGATCATGGGTAGGATAATTCATTTCATGAGGTTTGAACTGTTGAGAGGCATAGGCCACCACACGTCCCTACTGTATAAGGACACACCCCAATCCTTGCTTACTCACATCTCTGTACACAACATAAGTCAAGCTAGGATCGGGTATAATCAACACCGGTGCCATGGTCAACCTCTCCTTCAGCTCAACAAAACTATTTTCACAATGTTCATCCCACTTAAACGGCTGATCTTTTCGGTAAGCTTGGTCATCGGCAAGGCAATCCGGGAGAAATTTTGAATAAATCTCCTGTAGTAACCAGTAAGACCCAAAAAACTGCGTATCTCAGCAACAGTTTCTGACCTCTTCTAGTTAAGTACTGCTTCCACTTTACTGGGATCCACCGAGACCCCTTCTTGCAAGATAACATGGCCCAAGAATTTTACTTGTGGAAGCCAAAACTCTCACTTACTCAACTTGGCATAGAGCTGCTTTTCACGCAATATCCCTAGCACAATTCTCAAATGATGCTCATGCTCCTCCCTACTCTTAGAGTATATCAGAACGTCGTCGATAAACACCACTACAAATTGGTCTAGGTATTGTCGAAAGACACGATTCATGTAATCCATGAATAGAGCAGGTGCATTAGTTAGGCGAAAGGGCATTACTAGAAACTCATAATGCCCATACCTAGTTATGAAGGCAATCTTTGGTACATCTTCTGCTTTCACTCGTAATTGATGATAACCCGACCTTAGATCAATCTTCGAAAATACACAAGAACCAGACAATTGATCTAGAAGGTCATCGATTCTTGGGAGTGGATACTTGTTCTTGACAGTTATTTTGTTCAATTCTCTATAGTCCACACATAGTCTCAGACTCCCATCTTTCTTCTTAACAAATAATACTGGAGCTCCCCACGGCGAAACACTGGGTTGAATGAACCCTTTTTCAAGTAAGTCTTTGATCTGTTTCTTTAGCTCCGCCATTTCATTTGGGACCATTCGGTATGGGGCATTTGATATAAAATCAACTCCAGGCACAATTTCAATTGGAAATTGCACTTCCCTTTACGGAGGTAATCCGCTAAAATCGTCCGGAAATACCTCAAGAAACTCTCTTACCACAGGTATACTTTCTAAAGTTTCTTCTGTCTCTCCCTTCACGGAAAAGAATACCATATACCCCTGGCAGCCCTTCTCTAGATATTCTCAAATTTAGCCGTTGAGAGGAAGTTCAAACTAGAATTCGCATTATCATCCTTATGGGAATTAGGATACACTATTTTCTTGTTTCCACAATCCAGCAATACATTATTCGCCGTCAACCAATCAAAACCCAATATGACTTCTAATTGGTAGAGCGGCAGACAAATCAAATCAACAATAGACTCATGCCCCTCAACAGTTATTACACAGTTCAAACAAGCCTCAGCTGTCACAACCTTGACACCCATCGGCGTCGACACAACCAAATCAAATGGAAGTTTATGAACATGTAATCCCAGGCGCTTCACACAGTCATAGGCAATGAAGGAATGACTTGCACCCGAATCAAATAAAGCTTGCAATAAACTACCATTGAGAAAGATTTTACCTTGAATCAGGTCAGGGGACTTCCGGGCTTCCTCATGTGTCATGGTGAACACCCTGGCCTGATTCCTGGGCCTTTGATCTGTTGGCGGCCGTCTGCATTCAGTAGCAATGTGTCCCGACTGTTTACAGTTATAACAAACTACTTGCCCCGTACATGTTCTGCCAAGATGTGCCTTCCCATAACGAGTGCATATCAATATTGTTAGGGGTTTCTGATTATCACGACCCTCAGATTGATAAGGCTTCTTACCACTACCCTTAGCTGAGAACCCCTGTCCCTTCTGCTTTTGGGAAGTATTCCCCTTACTATGCTCACTGCGGTTGCTGGTAGCTTTGGCAGGATACAAATCTCTCAGATTGTTTTCTGTGATTATGCATTCTTCAACCGCTTTATTGAACTTAGTAAACAAATGAGTGGCCAATCTCTTTCTCAATTCTCGTCTTAAACCATGAATAAGCATGTCTGAACTCCATTCTTCATCATCCATTCTCCGAAGATAGGAGGAATACCGAGATAGCCAGACGAAACGGGACAGATACTCATCAAAGGTCTCCGTGTCTCCTTGTTTGATATTTAGAAATTCAGTTTCCTTCTCAAGCCTCACTGACTTGGGGAAATATTTCTCGTTGAACTGTCGTTGAAACACTTCCCATGCCAGTGGTACATTGCGGCTTCAAAGTGTTAGGGTGATATTCCGCCACCAACGGTCTACATCTCCTTCCAACTTGTACATCGCTAACCGCGCTTTCACCTCTGACGGGCATTCAAGAACCTCAAAGATCTTCTCTAGTCTGTTCAACCAGTCTTCAGCTACTTGAGGATCAAATCTGCCTTTAAACACCGGAGGTAGATGTTTGCAGAATTTGGAGACCCAATACTACAGATCTCTCTCATCATGGGCTGGTACTCCATGTAATTCTGGGTTTGGTTCGGTGTGAGGAGGTGACTCTGAAGGTCTAATGGAGCCTTCAGCGGTTTCTTCGTGATGTATGTCTTCTTGGGTCTTTTCGTGAGTGGACTGGCCACGGTCTTTATTGTGTTTTTCCCTTTCCTTTCTGAGCTCTTCTCTCAGTTCAGCTATCATATCTCTTTGATCCCGAATTAACCCCATCATCTCTCGCATAAGGTCTGGTGGATTGTCATTAAGCACCACCTCCACTTCTGGTTCTACTCTTCTGTTTCTCGGGTGAACTATTGTGTCTTTCAATTCTACAATGATTCACCATGTCAGTATCATAACAAATGTATACACATAGTCCTTAAAACTTGCATATATCAGCAACCAGCAAAAATACTCAAGTGTATACCACAAACAATCATAAGTCATCTTTTATGACTAAGGCAACAAACTATAGTAACTATCCTAGAAAATCCTACCCTTGCCAGGAACTACAGCTCTGATACCAAAAATGTAACCCCTACCTTAATAGCCAAATTTATAGTTCGAGAATACGTCATTAATTTGAAATAGAGACCAGTGGTTAATTTAAAACTTTTCTAAAACTTGTTTAGTGCGGTCTCACATTCACATCTCAAATATAATTGGTCTGTCCAATTCAGTCATACATATCAGAGTACAACAAAAAATTCCCAACAACGCTCAGGTTTCGTTACTTAATAAAGGGTTTACAACGCTTAGTTTCCCATACAGGGGATTACACAACACTATTCAATATATACAACATGTGCAACTAATCCCCAACAAAATATGACAACCAACTACCAAAATTAAAACTCCTAGCTAGGAGCTCTAACCGCCCTTCATCACTTGCTTTTCCTTTGAACCGCTTGCCCTTGCTGTAGGTTAGTCATTGGAAAGAATGAGATTCAAAAGAATCCCAGTAGTAACAATTCACTTATAACATGTACAATCACAAAGCATGTAAGCAAATCACAATAACAACAACACAACGGCATTTCTGCAACAGCTTTCGCTACATTCACAACGGCATATTTCACAACAGCATGTTTCACAACAGCACAACAACGACATTTCACAACGGCAATGTTACATCACGGCATATTCAATGAAATGACATATATGCAAGGCATCATACATAGAATAAGAGAAACAGTCACTACCTTGTTCTTTCCGCTCGTGCACTGGCACTGGTTTATCACGTGCAGGGCAAATGTCAAATCCTATAATTAGAATTACGGGCGACAGGTTATTACTTAATCCAATTCTTTAATTCAAATACTCAAGTTGGTTATCATTAGGGACATTTAATCAAATCAACTAAGGAGTTAAAGTGGTCAATTAACCTAAAAGACCAATTCCTAACCTCAAAGTTCAATAATACTATATTATGCCATTACATCTTCAATTTTCGCATAAGAGACCAAATCTGCCAGAATTTTCTTCAAACTTTGAAAAATCATAACTAATTTTAAAAAAATTGAAATGAGGTGATCCCAAGTCCTATGGAAAGCTATTGAAGTCCTCTTCATAGGAAAAATATGAATCATTACTGGAAATCACCACACAATTCCAGAATTACACAAAATCCCACACTGCTCCAGAATTAAGTCCAGTTTCGACATCAAACTTTGGGCAACCAGAACTCAGCTCAAAAAACGAAATGACACAAATTATATATCCATTTTGAAGCTTGGAATGTGAACTTTAAGACTGGAAAGTTTCATAATTTTTAGAGATCATTTGGTTATCCAAAAACACCACACAAGTTGAGTACCTCGCTGGAATCCTGTTCAAGCTGAAAACCCAAATTTACACTTTGAGTTTCAATGACCCAAAATTCACAACCCAAGGCTATTCTCACATAATTTTTCGTGTAGAACACAATGGTAACATCAAAATTAACAAATTCCCACTTGTTGTCCATGTCCTATTTTGGCAGAAAATTCAAAATAAATCCCAACAATTACCAACTTCTAATTTCAGCATCAAACTTATGTCAAATGGTTTCCAATCATCATAAACCACCAATAACATAACCAAAACATCATGAATTACCCAAACCCTTGTTTAGCCAAAATCAGGGCAGATCTGCATATGCCAAAATTCTCATTCAACCAAAATAACCAATAGCTCAAATTGATGCTAATACTCACCTCTTGCTTCTCCTTAAGTTCTTTCTTTGATTCTTCAACTTTTGTTCTTGCAAGGTGGCTGAAAATTCCTCTTCTTCAAAAACAAAAACCATAGAAATGAAGCTAAGGAAGAAAGGAACAAGTTTCATAAAGGACTCTTGAGCCATAGATGAGGTTAAGAAGGTGAAAAATCAAGATTAAGCTCACCTTGAAACCTTGCTTTTCTTCCTCTACATTTTTGCTGCTGTAAACCGACTTTGAGACAAATGAGAGGGAGTGAAAGCATTCAGAAATTCTCTTTCCTTGGCCCTTAATATCTGACCGAGAGTGGGCCAAAAAAATAAAGAATATATGTGGTGAATAATTATTCCTTCTTGGTAAAAGTTGATGATAAATATAAGATGACTTCAACTTTAATTCTCTCACCTCTCTTGTCTTTAGAATTCTTGGATGAAAAGTTTGAGAAAGATGAGGAAATATATGGATAATACTTTCTCTCTTCTTCTCTTATATCCCTAGCCACTTTTATTGACTTTTCATATGGAAAAGATAAAGTGTATGATATTAATTCTCTTTCCCTCATGTCATGCGAATATAGCCCTTGGAATAGCCAAAAGGGCTTATTGAACTAATCATAATTTCAACTCTTCAAATGTTACTTCTTTAGTTGAAATTGTTGACTTAGTCATCATCTTTTACAACTTGATCAAATTGCCTTCACATGTCATATTTAGTAGCCTATATTGTTTCCTCTTGTCATACATAAATCATAGCCCTTTGAAGAAGATGATGATCTTGTAATATATCATCTTGCAATATAATATTTAATTACCAATTTTGCATGTGAAACTTGACTAAATTCATAACAAAATTTCCAGAGGTAATTCTGTCATTAATCCCACCATCTATTCTGTACATTTAGCCCTTGAGTACATTTTGGGATATTACACTATGATCGAGATCTTATAGTAAGGATGAGATGTAATAATACTTCCTCGAATGCTTAATATAAGAGCCAATTGACTCTTTTTTAAAAGAAATTAAAGAAGCTAAATAAACTACTTAATCATAACATGTTATGTATCATTAGATTATATATCAATTTATAAATCCTGTAAATTAATTAAAAAAAATTATAAATATAAATATTTTAATGTAATTTAATTAATTTCTTTAATCTTAAAAAAAACATGTGGGCCGTTATGTTAAGCATCCGAGGTGGTACTGTACATAACAAGGCTTGAATTTGAACTAATTTGTTTGGTCTTATTTCAATTTAGCTTCAACAGGTTGCAAACATAGACACAAATAGCCTTTTAAAATACGAAACAGAATTGTCCTTGAGAAACAAATCGGATAGCCGATGTGCCCGAGTTACAAACCCAACAAGCTCAACTCAACTGAGGCTATGTTTGGACAGAAAGTAAAGTGAATTGGAAAGAACACAAGGAAAACAAGACAAGTGGTTCCTTTTACTAAAACCACATTTATTACAACAAGAAAACGGATCAAACACCAACATCCTACTATATCAAATCACTTTCAGAAAGATTACACGATCCATTGCGATGCTAAACAAACCTTCTGGTTTTATTTTTATACAAACAAGTTGCAACTGATTCTCGCCATTTATCTCCTTACTCCTTAAGATGCCTGTCGAAAGGACAGCGTGCTTGGTGAATCAATGCTTACTATAATATCTTCTTCACTACCAGATGCATCACTCGTATCGTCAGCATAACTTCCTCGTCGTTCCGTGCTTTGAGCTGGGAGATTTGTAACATTCCCTGTGAATTCCCTCACCTTGGGGTCCTTCCTAGAAGTTGCAGCTCCTTCTGACTTCACAGAAACAAGTGCACGTCCCCGATCTGATTGAATGGTTGGACATGATAAACTATGAGGGGGACGAGGCAGACTGCTTGACAAACTTCTTGTTGGTACACGGATTTCCATCTGAGAAACATGAAAAAATTAAAAGGAAATAAGATTGAGACAGGTATAGCATTTCTACAAGAGTTAAAGCTTTAAATAACTTTTAACTTCCCATTGACTTTCACAGTATTCTTGCAAGGTATGGCATTGGATTATGCACTATCAGTTGATGGTCATTGTGACTTTTTTGCTGTTGGCTTCACCCATTATAGTAATAGAGTTCTCAGTTTGAAGAAATCCAGTTGAACATGTTAGAAACTTCCATAAGAATCACGTCAGTCTACTTCCCTTGTGCATGTGTAAGATTCTTTTTATTGATATACTTTTTTTTTTATTGATATACTGTGCATGTGTAAGATTTATATTAGACCAAATATAAAATTCCTGTGCATATAGAATCAGATACACCCAGCAACTAAATTTGATAGCAACAATGAGATAGAAAACACAAGGTTGATTACTCATTAGATGACACCAACAAAAATGTAAAGGTTAATAATATTGTTGGCCCTTATAGCTTGATTGAATTTCAGTTTTGATCCTATAGTTTCATAAGGATTTTCACTGAGTTTAATGACTAGTCCCTACACTTAAATGAGTTTTGATTTTGATCTTTATACTTAAATTCAGACCAAATCCTTATAATGATTTGAAATTATAGGGACCAAAACCAAAATTTGATCAAACTGAAGGGGCCAACAATGATATTACCCAAAATGTAAATTCTTCTTATAACTGGAAATTTGAGAATATCATCTACTAAAAAGTTTATCACGATATCAATCTTATGTACCAACATACCATGCTGCCATAAATGCTCAACTGCATTGCCCTCGCAGACAAACTATTGGTTTGTTGCCTAACACCTTCAGAATTATGCTTATGTTGCGTTGGCTTAACAAACTTTTCAGGCCAACTCATAAGACCACTGTGCTCTCTGCCCAGAGGCCTATGGGGATGATCAGCTGTGTCTGGCAACAGTGAACTTGACCTTCTCGAAAGAGCAGCATCGGCTTCAAATGCCGCAATGTCAAACATGATTACCCTCGCCCTTGTTTCAGCTATGTAAGAGGATGCTTTATGAGAAAAACTTGCATTCTTCATATCTGGCATCATTGACAGGCAAAAGATGAAATGAAAATCATTTTAGTCGGTAATAAAACTTGCAGGTTCCCAAAAGGATACTTTTACTACAAAAGAAAAGGAGTACAATCATCAAATCAAATAGTTAGTTTCACGACAGCAAATCTACCAGAACTACATTTTGACATAGATACAATTATTTTACATAATAAAAAAAACATGAAATAAGGTTTTCCTCAATTGTATGATTTTTGGCAAAAATATAGAAACAGAAAATGCAAGAGGCAAACTGGATTATTAATTGAAACTGTTTTTTATAAAAAAAATTATTGTCCAAACCTCTTATTTAGGTTCCTCAAAATAAGAAGTTTTATGATAAGTATCAATGATGAAGATGGGAGGGGAATTACATGAGCATCTTTGAGACATAACTGTTTTCTTTTAATTAATTGTTGCAAGTTTTACCAAAAAGAAAAATTATCAGGAGAACATCTTTGAGAGAGCATAAATATAATTTCACTCACCAGAACTTTCCGAACTTCGGAAGCTTAGACTCCCATGTGAAGGCAAAAGAGCTGCTGGTGATGTAACCAGTTCTTGAAGACCTTGAGTTTTAACATATCCTTCAAGTAAAATGCCAATGGAATGATGAGGTATTTCTATCGTTTCCCCTCTTATGTATTCAGCCATTACCGACCTCTCTGCAACAAGAGCTCTTAAATTTTGCATTGCCATCTTTTCAAATATCTGAGGAAGCAACAGTTTGGAAAGGAAAATAGCACTCTCCTGCAAATGCGGCAGCAAAACGTAATAATTATAATATATTCAGTAACATTTGTATGCTTTCCGTGGTGCCAACCATTTTTCTTTTGGGCAAAGCACCAACCATATATTAAGATACATCTTTTAATGAGTTATGAGGCCCTAGATAAGAAAGTACATCATAAGGACAGAGTTTTTAAATTAAACACAAAAAAGTAGTACTATTAATTTATGCTCACCTGCCACAGGAAGTCTTCAACTAAAGGATCTGACTTAAGACATGACACTATCTTGTCACCTTCAAGGAAACAACAGAGAACCACCGAATCTGTTATCACATCACAGATATATGGCCTTCCAGTAAGGACTTCGTACAGACCCAATGTGCTTCCATGAGTAAGAGTGGGGTAAAAGGAATGCCTGTTTCTTATTATCTTGCTTTCCCACTGCCAAAGTAGCTATAGTCAAAGACACTTTATTCACATGAAATTTCAGATCATGTAAGTTTAGAGCTGTATAGTAAAGAATGGTTATCTTACCTTCACAACCCCACTAGAAACCAACCAAATACCATTTGGTCTGGAGCCTTCCTTGTAAAGTGTCAGACCACGCAATTTCATCATTTCCTTGCCATTGCTTGCAAGTGGTTCACGGACAGAAGATGGCAAGGCACCCAACATAGGATGTGTGCCACTCATTTTAGGAACCTTCACCAAGGGAGGATTCCTAAGTAGTTTCTTTAAATCAGTCTGAAACACAAATTAACTCATTATGTAATCATGAAATTATTCACAGGAATGTGCACGGCTTGAGACCACAAATGACACGAAAGTACAGATGACACCAGAAAATACCTGGACAGCATCATGAAGGTGCAGCATCTCTTTCTCTTCCAATAATCCAGACTTTTCGAGGTTTTGAACATATTCAAGTAAATGATTTAGCACTAAATATGTAGCTTGCCTTGTTTTCACGACACGCAGAACCTAGAAATTAGACATATCAAATAAAATAATGCAAATGTGAGGAGTATGCTTCTCGATATAATGGTTTGGACTATACTTATAGTACAGAAAATGAACTTCGACTGTTATATGGAGTAATTAGTAAATCAATTCGATAAGCAGAATCCAGAGACTCCTGCAAAGTAATAATAAGACACGTCAGAGGAAGAGTTTGACTTAAAACCTGAGGCAATGCCACGCGAACTTCTTCTAGGAACTTTCTTGCTTCTTCTCCTTCTACAAAACTTTCATTGATGACAATAGATGAAACGTCACTGTCACCTAAAGAAGTAGATGAAGAGGGAATAAGTATAGCTAATTACAGTTACATTTACAGCTCTACTTGCCCAAAGAAATATCACCAGACCTACAATATACTGTCATATGAAAGTATCAAATTGGAAGAGCAACATTATTTAGATTATATATTTAGTTTCAGAAAAGCCTGTTTGTTTATCCCGTTTTTGGGGTATTTCCTAAAGAACCTCCTTTATTATGTAAAAAGTTTATGCATCAAAGTGATTATATATTTACTTGAAAAATAAAAAATCATGATAACTACTGCTAGTACAGACTAGGGATATTGTGGTAAGAGATAAAATCCTCCGATGAGATTAATTATTCTATCCAAAAGGTTAAGAGGAAGTATGGTCATGTTCAGTGCAAGCATGAAAGATTTCACAAAAATTGCTATTTTCTGAAGCACATAGACTATAAGGATTGGGGCAAAAAAGTAAGGAAAATACTTAATTAAGAACAAAGCAAGAAAATAGAAACAGAATAAGAAAGGTAAACTAGACCAGACTACTATTACCTATAAAGTCATGTAACTGTCGCCTAGCAATTCTGTGGGCACGAAGGAAAGCTGCACAAATACAACATGCAGATTCCAATCTTTCCACAGTGAAATATGTAACTAATTTCCGTGGAAAAATGCTAGTCTGAAGGAACTTGCAGTAACTTGGGAAATGAACATTAGCTTTTAAGCCTCTCCAGTCGCATAAAGGCTCGAGTGGTGCCAAATCTATAGCGTCCTCCACTGATCTCATTAAGATATTAGCTGTTGCTTGTGCAATTCTTCCCTCATCAAGCATCTCCCAATAAGCAGCTTGGACACCTTGTATAAGATGGAAGCTCAGATGTTAGTCAAGATATTAGATCTCAATCAGTTGAAGCATTTAATAGTTATAAGACTGGAAAAGAGTTCAGCTGAACCTACGAACTTTGCCAGCATTAGACCATCAATTGTTTCAGTTAGCTTAGAATGTAGTTTATCTGTATGTGTATATGCAATGGCTTTTGTAAAGGAAGTGCAAGAACAATAAATATGAAAAAATAAAAATGATAGTAACATATTAATATCCTGGAAGTTTAGATGAAAAGAACTCATGCAATAACCAAGAAGCCATCAGAATTCCTCTCACCATACAAAATGAACCATTGGATACAGATCTTTAAAATTGAATTTATATATAGCACCAAGTCATGTCCAAACTTATCTTCATCCTGCATTTTATTTCCTTCAAAGCTAATATAAAAAAAATACAATGAAATTAAAATAAAATAAGAGGTTGGAATTAAGAAAAGGATATGGAGGGTCCAGATGGAATGCTGCTCAAGTTGTGCAGCAGAGAAAACTTATGCCCTAGCTACATAATTACATATGAAATACAGTGTCATTTCAGTTCTTTACGTTATGGTGTCCATTAAATTTAAGATTAAGATTTGAAATGTTTAATCTAGTTAATCAGACATAAAGACAGGGTACAGATAGCATGGACGAAGTTACTGATGTTGTGATACGCCAAATGAAAGAACTTTACAATTACAAACTGAAAAGGTGATAGGATTGAAGGACACCCACAAATTCCATACCATTCAAAAGGCGTATTCTTATGTCTTCCAAATTCATGGGATCCAGAGTACTGTCACTTTCAGGTGCGGCATGAGGATGAATGCGTTCACCTTCAAGGTCATGTAAGCATGAAATATATCTCTTCACAGTAGGCCAGTCTGCATGTCCCAGTTCCTCATCATCTCCAAGCTCGCCAAAAGCCTCTAATGCTTTGCTCAACATTTCATACTTTGTATAATTAAGGATGCGTTTCTGTCATTAATTATAAGAACATAAAGTCCACAAGCAAAGATAACTGCAAGAGAAGATTCTAAATCGAAAGAACTTTTCAAATAATTATGAAATTCAGAAGATCTCCTTTGTGTTTCGCTCTCTATAGTTTCATAAATATTTGTGGACTGCCATGTGTATATGAATTTAAAGAGAGTCAAGGACGCATGTAGTTTATATTTGTTGGAATCCCATGATTCTTGGAAAGAATCAAAAGGGGTATTTGTTGATCATCCAGTAGTGATTCATGGGCAATTAGTGGCTAGAATTATGTGGGTATATTATGGGGTGGCCTATTATGCCTAGCACTAGGATCTATAAAAGGACTAATCCTTAGATGGTACTCTAGCGTGCGTTTGGAATTCTAAAGCGAACCCTCCACATTCTTTTCCATAGTCTGCTTACCTGACAACCTAATCACATTCATGACTTTTTTATACGTGCCTTTCATTTCACCAAGTTTACAGTCCATGGTTTGAGCCATCTCCTCAAGTCTATGATCCACTAATTGGTTCATTTCAGTAAATCTATGGTCCATGTATTCTTTGTGATCTGTTTTATTCTCCTCAAAGCTGGTGTGTGTGATATGGGAATAGTTGAACATAGCAGATTTAAGGTGGTGATTTCCTGATCTAATAAGGCTTGTTATACAAAATACAAATGGTCATGCAATTTTAAGGTAGGGAAGAGATAAAAGAAAGATGCCGGTGTTAATGCTAAAAATCTCAAAGATAAATATTAAAACAGCATTTAGAATACGACATATCAAAGCGTTTCATCTTTTGAAATAACGAGATAGATTGGACCCAGAACATCAGAAAAAGCCAGACCTTAGTTGCAGATAATCTATCCATGTCAAGGAAGTGTAAAATAAACTGCGTGGTCGAACCATTCACAATGAGTGTCAAGACCACAATTCCACCAGTGAAGAATAGAAACTGCAGATATGAAAAATCCCACAACGAATTAACACAAATAAATTAAATGCCAAAGAGTTCTGAATTTGAAATGAGCCGAAATTAATTAGATGAAATGCATTACAGATTTAAACTCCGCCTATGTTTTATAGCCGGTCCCAAGCCCGAGTAAAAAAGGAGGGTTGCGTTAGGCTCCGACAACCAACATAAAACCCTATCGAATCTTTTATGAACATGGATTAACAAAAAAATTGTGTTAATGCTAGGTCATTGCCTGTAAGTAACGTGCTATATGGCTTGAGTATAGTGAGAAATGAGCAAAAGCCGTTACATCGTCACTCGGATGCAGTGTTTAAACGAGCAAGGCTACCTCTCTCTTCAAAACAAAGGTGGTTAAATAAACTAGTTCGTGAGAGCAAGATCAGATTTGGCACTTGGAACATTGGGACTCTAACTGACAAATATATGGAGGTGGTGGGCGTTATGAGAGATCATAAGATTAATATCTTGTGCTTTCAAGAAAATAAATGGCTGGGAGAAGGGTCACGGGAAATTAATGGTTGC
The DNA here is from genome assembly GCA_963242795.1 of Inga leiocalycina. Lineage (NCBI taxonomy): Eukaryota > Viridiplantae > Streptophyta > Magnoliopsida > Fabales > Fabaceae > Inga > Inga leiocalycina. Next base: position 62,436,242 of record OY725330.1, on the reverse strand, counting down.
TAGCTCTAGTACATAGGAAAAGTAAATGGAAGGAATGGTGTTGGGATCATCCCTGATAATGAATAAAAGAAGAATGTGATGGAAATTAAGAGGATTGAGGATAGGATCATTTTCTTAAGAATGATTGTTGGGAAGGATACTATTAATATTATTAGTGCAAATGCACCTCAAGTAAGAGCAGAAACACATCTTAAGGAAAAGTTCTGGGAAGATATAGAGGGGCTAATTCAAAGCATTCAGCAAACCAAAAAAAAATTTTATTGGTGGGGATCTCAATAGGCATGTTGGTAGGGAGGCAGGACTACATGCAAGGGCTCATGGTGGTTTTGGATTTAGAGAGCTTAATAACAAAGGTCAATCTATGATTGATTTCTCCCTCACATATAACTTCAAGATTATCAAACTTGCTTTAAGAAGCGAGGGGAGCATTTAATCACATATAAGAGTAGAGCCACCCGGATAGATTGACTTCTTTTTGGTAAGGAATCTTGAGGGGATGGTGTGACGGCACAACATAGGGTATTGGTCCTTGATGTGCGCATTAAGTGTATAAAACAAAAGCACCAACAAGTTTTAAACCTAAGGATCAAGTGGTGGCAATTGCATAGGGAGAAACAAGAGATTTTCAAGAGAACTCTTTTGGAGGAGGGGGTGTGGGAACTACAAGGAAATGCTAATATCATCTGGAAGAATATGGCTAAAAGGTTCAAATGGTTGCTAAAGCAATTTTGGGGTAATCAAAAGGTTTTGGTCGCCAAGATAAGGAGACTTAATGGTGAGATGAGACTGTTCAAGAGAAAGTCAAGAATAAGAAAAATAGTGTTAAAGCCATACACTTGTGTAATAATGCAGAAAATTGGGAAAGGTATCGTCTGGTTAAAAAAGAGACTAAGAAAGCAGTAAGTGAAGCTCGTAATAAAGCGTATGAGGAATTTTATAAGGAGTTAGGGGCAACGGCTAATGAGCGTAAGATTTACAAGATTGCAAAGAACAAGGAGAGAAAATCAAGAAACTTGGACCAAGTGAGGTGTATAAAGGATGAAGAACGCAAAGTTTTAGTTACTGATGGAGATATTCAGAATATGTGGGAAACCTACTTTTATAAGTTGTTCAATGATGGAGGAGGAGGGTCAACTTGTGACTTGGACGATTTAACAACCGAGATGGTGAGCTTAATTTCTAATTTTACCACAGAATTCGAGTTAGTGAGGTTAAAGAAGCTTTTAAAAAAATGGAAAATGGTAAAGTTGTTGGACTTGATGGTATCACTATTGAAGTGTGGAAATGTTTGGGTGAAGAGAGTGTATTGTGGCTTAGTAAGTTATTTAATTAAATTTTACGATCTAAGAAAATGCCCAATGGGTGGAGAAAAAGTACTTTGATCCTTACTTATAAGAATAAAGAGGAAGTTCAAAATTGTGCAAACTACAAAAGAATTAAGCTTATGAGTCATCTAATAAAATTGTGGGGAAAAGGTGATTGACCACGGGTTGAGGTTGAAAACTGGTATTTCTAAGAATCAATTTGGATTTATGCCGGGAAGGTCCACAACAGAAGAGATTTATTTACCAAAAGAGCTGATGGAAAAGTATCGGAGTAAAGGAAGGGATTTGCATATGGTTTTCATTGATTTGGAAAAAGCATATGGCCGAATACCAAGAGATGTACTTTGGAAAGCCTTGAAAAAGTAGAGGGTGCGCATTGCATATATCAAAGCCATTTAGGATATGTATGAAGGAGTAACAACAATTATTAGAACACCTAGAAATGAGACAAAAAACTTTCCTATAAGGATTGGCCTACATCAGGAATAAACTTTTAGCTCTTATTTGTTTAACCTTGTGGTAGACGTTCTAACTGAGCCTATCAAAGAGTAGATCCCCAACTGCATACTTTTTGCTAATGATATCTTTCTGTTGGCTGAATCCAAGGAGGAAATCAATTCTAAACTTGAGATATGGAGAATGACTCTGGAGTTGAAGGACTTTCGTCTGAGTAGGAGCAAAACTGAATATGTGCACTGTAATTTTGATAAGAGATAAGTTAGAAGGGAAGTGGAAGTTAAATTTTTGGGGGGGGACGCAAGTGCACAGTTTAGATTTTGAGATTAATTATATAAGAAGATGGTGAAATTGATGGAGATATTAATCATAGAATTCAAGCTGAATGGTATAAATAGAGAAAAGCTACTAGAGTTATTTGTGACCGAAAAGTACCTAATAAAATAAAAGGTATAAGATTAAGATCTTATTTTGACTTCCTTGATATTACAATGCTTAGAGATTACACTATATATAGGGAAACAATACAGAAAAACAGAGAGACAGAAACCGATGGGTAGGTGAGTGATAGACGGAGGTGTGTGTGAGTGTCAACTATTGCATGCTATTCAGTGCTAATATTGCTGACATTTAACACTCCCCCTCAAGCTGGAGAGTATATGTCAATCATACCCAGCTTACACAAAAACTTTTCAAATGTAGTTCTGCTTAGTGGTTTTGTCAGCACATTTGCAATTTGGTCTTTAGATCTGATGTAGGACAAATTCATGATGCTTGCTTCAATTTTCTCTTTAACAAAGTGTTTATCTATCTCAACATGTTTTGTTCTATCATGATAGACTGGGTTCTTGACCATTTCAATGCTAGCTTTGTTGTCACACCAAACTTGCATTGGTCCCTCATATGGAATTCCCAACTCCTTTAATAATTTGATGACCCAAAGTCCTTCACGTACTCCATGATTAATAGCTCTCAGTTCTGCTTCCGTACTACTTGGTGACACCACAGTCTATTTCTTGCTTCTCCATATAACAAGATTTCCCCACACATATGTGCAATATCCTGAGACTGATTTTCTAGTCTCCCTATCCCTTGCATGATCTGCATCAATGTATATTTCGATATCTCTGGTAGTGCATTTCTTAAAGAATATTCCTTTTCCAGGATTAAGCTTTAAATAGCTTAGGATTCTGTATACAGCTGCCATGTGTTCTTCTTGTGGCTGGTGCATGAATTGACTTGCTATTCTGACTGTATAGCTAATGTCTGGACGTGTATGGGTCAAGTATTTGAGTTTGCCGACAAGTCTTTTGTACTATTCTGTGTTGACTGGGACACCATTTGGTTTAATTTTTAAGTGACAACCTTCTTCCATTGGTGTTCCTTTAGGTTATGCCCCTAGCATTCTAGTTTCATGCAACAGATCTAGGGTATACTCCCGCTGGGATATGTTGATACCCTTTTTAGTTCTTGCCACTTCCATACCTAGGAAATACCTCATTTGTCCAAGGTTTTTCACCTGGAACTCAATTGACAAGTCCTGTTTTAAATTAGCAATAGATTCTTCATCATTTCCCGTAATGACCATGTCATCAACATAGACAATCAAGATGGTGACTCTGCTATTGACACATTTGATGAACAATATGACATCTGCTTGTCCCTAAGTATACCTAAGTCTTTTCATTGTTTTGGTAAATCTACCAAACCATGCTCGAGGAGATTGCTTAAGTCCGTACAAACACTTGTTAAGTTTACACACAGAGTTGTTAGGAGCTAAAATTCTATCTGGAATCTCGATGTAAACTTCTTCTTCCAAGTTTCCATTCAGAAAGGCATTCTTCACGTTTAGTTGGTACAACGACCAATCCAAGTTGGCTGCGATTGATAGCAGTATTTGGATAGTATTAAGCTTGGCTACTGGAGCAAATGTCTCCTGATAATCAATTTCATATGTCTGAGTATATCCTTTTGCCACAAGTCTTGCCTTGTATTTGTTGATACTACCATCAGGATTGAATTTTGAGTTAAAGATCCACCTACGTCCCACTGCTTCTTTCCCTTGGGAAGAGTTGTAATCTCCTACGTTTTTTTTCCTTGAGTGCCCTTAACTCTTCTTTTGCAGCTCGTTTCCAATTTGGATCAGCTATAGCTTGTTGAAATGTTTTTGAGATTTTAATCTGTGCACTGTTTACAACAAAGCTTTGCATTTTTGTAGATAGGTTACCATATGAGACAAAACATTGAATTGGATGCTGAGTACAAGATCTTACTCTTTTTCTCAATGCAATAGGTCAACCAAATTCTTCAGGATTTAATCCTAAATTAGAGTCATGGTCATTCCTTTGAATGGGAGAGATAGTTCTACCATTGTTTGGTTTATCTTGATCTTGTAGTCTGGACTCTTCATCTCGTTGTGGTTCGGTATCCATCCCTAAATTGATCTTAACATTTGTTTCTAGTTCATTAGGTGTGGGTTCAGGTTGAGGTGGAAGATGTTCTGATTCATGATCAAGTTAGGTAGGAGTAAGTTGGCTTGTAGAAGGTACAGAGTCAATGATAGGTATAAGATTAGGTTATGGTGGTGATGATTTAGGTTTATTCAAGATTAGCCATTCAATTTCAGTGTACTCCCCCTGAATAGGTAATTTGGGGTAATATGCTTCTTCTTCCAAGAAGACTGTATCTTTAAAGATAATAAGTTTCTTGGAAGTAGGACAGTAGCATTTGTACCCTTTTTGAGTAGGAGAGTAACCAAAAAAGAGACATTTGTCAGCACGAATACCAAGTTTTTTTCCATCATTTTTGTGGACATAGACAACACAACCAAATACCTTAGGAGGCAATGAAGTGATGATTGAGCAACCGGGAAAGTTTTCTAGTAGTTTTTGGATAGGGATGTCATATTTGAGGACTTTGGAAGGCAAACGATAATGAGATAAACCATAATGAGTACGGCATTACCCCAAAAGATATTAGGAACATTTCATTCCATTAGTAAGGTTCGGGTTACTTCCAGCAGGTGACGGTTCTTTTGCTCAGCTACTCCATTTTGTTGAGGAGTGTAAGGGCAAGAGGTTTGGTGATGAATTCCTTACTGGTCAAGAAATTCGCTAAAAGGGTTGCACATATATTCCTTGGCATTGTCACTTCGTAGTACCTTAATAGACACATTAAATTGGGTGCGTACAAAAGTATAGAAGTTTTGAAAGATCTTGCCTACTTCAAATTTGTCTTTCATTAAATAAACCCATGTGGTTCTAGTGTGATCATCTATGAAAGTAACAAACCATCTAGCATTAGTGAGTGTTTTTATTCATGAAAGACCCCAAATATTACTATGAATTAGTATGAATGGCGAGGAAGGTTTGTAGGGTTGTTTAGGATAAGAAGATCTGGTTTGTTTTACAATTAGGCAAGTTTCACAATGAAAAGGAACAGAATTTTTATTAAATAAATTTGGAAACAAATGCTTCATATAATCAACACTAGGGTGACCTGAACGACAGTGCCACAAGTTTACATTATGATTTTGTGAGTTAGAGCTAACCAGTGCTCTTCTTGCCTTCCTTGCATCTCCGGATCTCATGTTTGACTCTTCAAGGTAGAACAGTCCATCCTATTCTCTAGAAATTCCAATCCTCCTCCTCGATTTTAAATCCTGAAAAATGCAAACATCATTATCAAACATGACTCAGCACAGTCAACCTTTAGTTAATTTACTCACAGATATAAGAATGACAGTGAGTGTGGGCACAAATAGGACATTATGAAGTTTCAGGGAATTAGAGAGAATAACTGTGCCAATTCCTTCAATTGTAGTGTATAGGCCGTTAGCAACTTTGACTCTAAGATTCTCATGAATCAGTTTAAGAGTTGAAAACAATGTGTGATTACTAGTCATGCGATCAGTTGCTCCTGAATCAATAATCAAATCATTCTTACTAGCTCGTACAATATTTAGAGCTATAATAGAGTTACTTGATTGTACAAGGTTAATGCCGGGTGTAGAGTTAGAATTGCATCCTGCGAAACATCTGTAGTTCCTCTTTAGTCAGAGAATCATTATTTTCAGTTTTTGGCTCAGTGGAAGAGAAATGGCCTTCTTTGTTAATTTCTGGCTTTCCATGTAGCTTGCAACATTCTTCTTTGATGTGACCCTTCTCCTTGTAATAATTACACCATTTATTTCTTCGTTCATCTTGTGGCCATTTTGCTGCCAGGTCTGACCTTTCAATTGATCTTGGGCTGCCTTAATTCAAGAGCTTTCTACTTTCCTCGAATTGCACATGGTTGACTACTTCAAACAAATGTGGCAAGGGTTTTAGGCCCATGATACGGCCTCTTATTTCTTCAAATGAGTCGTTGAGTCCCAGGAGGAAGTCATATACTCGTCCTTCTTCTACCATCTTCTTATATAATCGGGCATCTTTGGTAGTCTCCCATGGATGTGATTCAAAGAGATCTTGTTGTTGCCACAGTTTATGCAAGGCTTTATACTAATCAGTAACTATTGAGTTACCTTGTCTCAGGTCTCGAAGTTGTCGTTCCAGGTGGATTAAGGCAGCGGTGTTATCAAGGGAAGAGTAAGTTTGTTTTGCTTCATCCCAGATTTCTTTTGCAGTGGTTGCTAAGAGATATCCTTCACTGATGTCGTCAGTCATGGAATTGCACAACCAACTCATAACTTGATTGTTCTCAGGAAACCATATATCAAAATGAGTGTCATCAGGGGCAGGCTGAGATGTTGCTCCATTGATATACTTCTCTTTTCGCTTTCCACGAAGATACCTTAGCATGGTTTGGGACCATTGGAGGTAGTTTTGCCCATTGAACCTGTGATTAATAGCCATAATCTGACTATCGGAGAGTTCTGGAGCCATCACCGTTTTGCTAGTAGTGGAGGAATGAGAAGAAAATGAGTCTTAAGTCTCAGAATTTGTACCTGACATGAGTGTCATTGGTGTTGCCCCCGTTATGGATGAATTTTTAGGAAAAGAACCAAAAAGAGGAGGAAATTTGGAAGAATCCATGAGAAAATGGTGGCCGGAAACACTGCAGTTTGGTTTCTGGAAAAATGGCGATTGGAAAGCACTTTGGACGATGGCTCGCGAGGTTCACGCGCCGATGAACAGTAGTGGCACGTGGGTAGCACGCGCAGCTCAGATTAACGCAGCACTCTGGGGTTACGCCAATCAGCATTGTCCAAACCTGTCTAAGGTGGCGGTGTGCTTCAACGCGCCAGTATGGCTGAGATCGAAGCACATCGTCTCCTCCCCTGTTTTTCGATCTGCAGCCGTCTCTCTCTCTCACGCCTCACCTTCTCTGGTCGCTGGACATGCTATGCCTAGCTCTGATACCATATAAGATTAAGATCTTATTCTGACTTCCTTGATATTAAAATGCTTAGAGATTACACTATATTAGGGAAACAATACAGAAAAACAGAGAGACAGAAACCGATGGGTAGGTGAGTGATAGACGAAGGTGTATGTGAGTGTCAACTATTGCATGCTATTCGGAGGTGATATTGCTGACATTTAACAAAAGGGAAGTTTTATCGCACTACTATAAGACCAGTAATACTTTATGGTAGTGAATGTTAAGCTTTAAAAAGACAACATGAATATAAAATGAGGGTAGCCTAGATGTGGTTGTTGAGATGGATGTGTGGTCATACAAGAAAAGATATAATTCATAATGATCATATACGCAAACAAGTTGGAGTGGCATCTATAGAAGAAAAAATGGTAGAAAATCGTTTGAGGTGATATGGATATGTTCAAAAGAGGCCATTGAGTGCACCACTGAGGAGGGTTGATCAAACAGTATAGAATCCTATAAAAAGAGATCAAAGAAAACCGAAGCGAACACTCAATAAGGTTATAGAACATGATCTTTTGGTTAATAACCTATCCAAGGATTTGATTTTCGATAGAGTACAATGACGTCGTATGATCCATGTAGCCGGCTCCACCTAATGAGATAAAGGCTTTGTTGTTGTTGTTCTTGTTGCATTATAGATCTAAGAAAATATTTGCCCATAAATTTCTAAACTGCATATGATCAATATTTAAATTTGGTCACATACCAGTATTCCTGTATCTGAATTCAGTTCAGTTGATCTGCCACTGGAACGCTAAAAGAAAAAGAAAGTTACATCATTACTACAAAACAAAGAGAATTCCTGTGAATGTTAGCCTCATGAAACCATATTTTCCCCTTGTTTTTCACAGGATTATCACATTGGCATGAAATTTTATCCCTGGAATAAATTTTTTAGTGATTATTGATGGAATGTAATCGACCACTTCTATGTCATATCTTTTAAAGTTAAACTATTTAGTGAACGTTAAGTTTAGAATCTCATAAGGATCTTAAAGTAATTTACTCTAAAATAATTGCATAAATCTACCCATGGAATCTTCTTGTAACAATCTTGGTAACAATTAACGGAAAATAAAATTTGCACCACAAGTCCATGTATACTTGCCTTAACTGACAATGATAATGCCAAGGCAACTGCCCCTCGCAATCCTGACCAGATGAGAATTATAGCTTCTTTCCAATCCAAACCATAACCAAAGTAACGTAGGAAGGGAAAAAGGATTCCAACTACTATGCACCTAGATGCTTGAACATAAACATAGAGAAGAAAGAGGTTGGCCCATGATTTTCCTGTGACATACATTAGCTTTCAGTCACACCTCAAGGTTTAAGAAGATATTTATGCTTGGCAACCCGGAAAAGAACAAAAGAGGCGTTCTTACAAGAAAAGGAAGTGAATGACAACAACAATAACAACAACAAGAGTGTAAGCTTAACCACTAATGAGTCCTAGTTGAATTATTCTTATATCTGTTATGTTACAGAGGGCAGAAAAATAAGCAGACAAAGAAAAATTTAACAGTATGTCTAGAACTTGGGAGAAGCAAAGACAATATATCCAGAGGAAAAGGAAGGGAACAGGATGGTTAAATGACAATTTACCTTTTCCCTTTCAAAAAAGCTCTGTTCCAAAACCCCTCAAATTGGAGAATTTAAAAGAAAATAAACTAACGAGGATTTTGCAACATTCATTGAAAATACTTCATTACCCTTCCGTCCTTATTAATAACTACTAGTGAAAGGTTTCAATTAAAACTTTCCTCCCACCCAAACATAACCAAAAACACTTTTATCAATAATCAACTTGGTAAGCAAGAATGAAACTACACATGCGCATATTAAGCATTATATAGGTAATTTCAATAATCTTAATCCTATTAGGACAAGTAAACCAAACAAAATAAGTCCTAATGGGTTTGATACAATTTTCCACATGTAACTCTCAAACAAACATGGTTTGTGAGAGAGCGGGTGAGAGAGAGAGAGAGAGAGAGAGGCATATATTGTGGGTTTTAGGTCAAAATAGGGTAAAGAATAGTGAGTGATGCTTGGGAGAGTCTCTGGTCTCTTGAATACCACAGGAAGGTGTTCTCTGTGCGAGTTTATTTCCAGAATTGTAGCCTATATTAAACAAACTTGCACCATAGCAGGATCATAATTTGATTCCTAAGAATTCATGAGCGGATTCCTAATATCTTCCTGAAAGAAAAGTAAAAGACCTCTTATCTCTTTAATTCTGAGTTGAGATTTTCATTTCCCTATATATGAAAGATAAGGGAAGACAATAATTGTAGAATGTCAGTATGATAGTCTCTAGTGAGCTTAAGATGCATGAACATCTCATACTCATATGAATATATAATATTTTACCGATTACTGGCTACCTATTAGCATATAAAGATATTCCTGGAATTGCATTCCTCTTTCAGATAACATAGAGTAAAAGAAAATAATGCTACAAACATCAAAACATAGTTTAGCAAGTGAAAACTACCATCAGCAAAAACATTGTAGCCATGAAGGATGCCTTCAGCTATAAGAACTCCACTGCAAAAAAGGGGAGAAAAAATCAATTAACAAAAATAATATATGATAGTTTAGTGTATCAACAAATAATATATAATAAATTTATACTTCAGTAGTATAAAATTTCATTTAACCAGAATTCAAAAAAAAAATATTAACTAATTTGAAAAAGACCTGAACGAACTATTGAAAATATCACATCAGTGGATTAATTTGATTTGAAAGTCAGATCGTGCACTCACCTCAATATGAAAATTAACGTATTAGCAATATAAGCAACCATTTCCCTGGGAAAAAGAAAGGATTAAAAAATGATTCACTCTCTGAAAAACATAAAAATAAAGGAAAATATGAATGGATCTATTGAAACAAATGTAAGATGTGCTCTTGCAGCCAGTGTTAAGAAGAATTGACAATGGCATAGATAAGGGACATGGCACAGATGCCAACATTGTGACCACTGTAAAATACAGAGATTCTAGGTTTATTTTGAAGTTTTCATTGGTTCAACACATGTTAGACTTCTTTTTCTAAAATGTGTGCGCTTAATACATAGAATCAGTATTGATTGCTTCCAAAGCCAGATTCTTATGCAACAGCAGCTGCAGGGCTGCTAAAGCCACAAGTCTATTGTCATCTTATCCATATTTAGAGGTTGTTTGGGATGAGGGATTGGAGGGAAGGAGAGGGGAGGGAAAATTTTGATGAGTTAGATTTTAAAAAATAAAAAATAAAGAAGTAGGGTTAAAAGTTTTTAATTCATTTTTCTTACTCTTTTATCTTACATTATCCTTTTTTATCTTGCAAACATGAAAACCACGAGCAATCCAAAAGAAAATAATCATTTCCATAGTCCACAATATGACGTATGGTACAAAGTTACTAAAACACAACAATATTATTCACAAGGAATGAATATGTACGTCCAAGCCCCTTTATTTAACATCAGGGACCCATACTTAGGGCTAATAATAGACATATCAGACTACTCAAGGGAACTACCACAAACACCTTCCTAATATGGTATTTCATATCGTAACAAGGTAAAACCTCCCAAAAAAAGTTGTATAGTCTCCAGTCCCCTCCAAATAGACTTATGATTACTTTTCTCCTTCCTTTGCTTTGGCTTGTAAATGAATGCCAATTGAAATTTAAGGATTTAATTAAAAAGCTGGCTCCATAGACTGTTTAAGCTTCACCAAATTTAACATGCTGTACTATTTATATACACAAAGCACAAGCCCATACCAAAAGTGATGCAAGCTTTGTTGTCCATCACCCTTAAAAGCCGTCCTCGCAAAGGCAGAGTAAAACCTGTTCAACAGTTTCAATAACAAGATGTCTAAAGTTCAAGTGACAAAGATGCTTCGTATAGAAGTTCAGCTTACATTCCCAGTGTCATCACCGTCAAAACACCAGAAATATCAGTACCCTCTTGAGCCTATCAGGAAAAAAAAATGGCCATTAGCCTTTTCATACACAAGATAGAACTAAGTTAAAAGCAACACTAGATGGTAAAATTATTAGACTAGATATGGTTGAATATAAAATGACGTGGCACCTACCAACTGCCATTAACTGATAGATAATGAAAATCTGGTTGGATTAAGTCAGCAATGAGGATGAAAATAGATTAGAAAATATAATATTAACTATTTGTAAACTAAAAATTAATAACTATAGATAAATATCGGAAATAGAATCATAAATAAGATTGGGATTATTTAAATTAAGAACAACTTTATTTTGAAATTTTTTATGTTTATGTTATCTCATCTTATGTTTTATTTTATTATTTTGTAAGGATTTTTGTAAATTTATTTATTTGTGAGGATCATAATATGCTGTTAGAATTACTATTATCTTGTCCTTTAATTTTTCATATTATCTTGCATTCTTATATATATCCTTTCGGCTCAGTATGAGGCCTTTACTAGTTAGGTTTAGGCATTTCAAATTGATTTGATTGATAAAATTCTCTTGGCTCCCCCATTTTCCTATGAAGTCCCTGTTAACTCATAGAAATCAAGAGTATTCTAGCACATTTTCTTCTCTTTTCACTTATTTTTGAGTTCAAATTGTGCATATAAAGAGATTGTAGAAGAAAATGTGATAGGACATAAGATAAATCAAATTTTTGTTGAATCATGAGTTAAATGCACATAGTTTTAATTATTTGTGAAAGTTAAAAGAGCTCATGAATCCCTCCTCCTTATAGGTGGAGGATGACAAATTATAAAAGCTCACAAAGATCATGGGAAGATGTGAAATGAAGGGAAGAATGCAAGAGGAAGAGGAAAATGGACATTATGGAGAAGCCTGTACTTGCTGTGGAATCTGCTGTAGCCAAAGTCATAGCGAAATCATCTGAAAAAGCATTGTTTCTGTCTGGTTCTGTTTGACAATTCGCTATGGCATTTGCTGTAGCGAACCCACGGCGAACGCGCGAAACTGATGCTATGCATTTTGAAAAATGAAGCAGAAAAACCAGTATAAAGACATGGGCTCTAGGTCGAAAATGAGAGAAGGCTGGACTTCTTGAATATAGTAGCTGCTAGGGTTTGGCATTTTGGAGAGCTTGGAGCTTGGGATTGGATCAAGAAAGGATTTGGAGACTCAATTCTTGAGTTTTTCTTCTTCTTCTCTCCTTTTTCTCTATTTTGCTGATATGGATTATGATTGTGTGCTGAGATTTTGGTATATACAGACCATGAGTAGCTAAAACTCCTAGTTATGATTACTTTACCCATTGTATGGATTGAAACTACTAGATTATCTTGCTTTTATTGGTTAATGAGTATTATATGTTGATTTTTCTTTGAGCTTAATGCTATCTTGTGCTTGATAACCACATGATTAGAGTTGTTCAATTGGAAGATGCTTGAGAGAGCTATTTTGATTGTAGAACTTAAAAAAAATCATGCTAGACTTGAAGTTTAGGGATTAAATGGATGGTTTGTTGTTAGAATAGAGATATATCTAACAACCTAGCATAATCAAGTGAAGGCTTGCTTTGGAAAGATGATTTTTATTAATTGTAAACAAGAGATTGAATATTTTTAATGAAGATTAAAAATCAATCTTGACTTGAGAGAGCTTGGTTGATGATTTTAGGATCTTCAACTAGCATATAGACTCATTTAACTAGCATAAGTGAATATTTGCATAGTTTCATGAAATACAATGGGAAAGAAGTAATCCTAAGTTAATACCTCTTGAAGTTAGACCCAATTTCTCAAATTTTCACTGTTTTGGTTGTTTATTTTTATCAAAATTCTTTATGCAAATTGATCAAATTTAAATGATTCCATTCAACCTAATTAAGAACATGGTTAAATTAGTTAACTCGCTTTTGTCATAGCCCTCGTGGGAACGATCTTGACTTATCACTTTATTACTTGCGACCCATATGCTTGCGGAAGCTAAACGGCGAACAAGTTTTTGGCGCCGTTACCGGGGACTATTGACTAAAGTGTTTTGAGTTAATTAGTGTAATTATGTGATTGATTACGTTTGATTTTTTTTTCTTTTCTCTTGTTTTTTTAGTTTTGTTTCTAGTCTTAGGTTGTTTAGTTGGTTTTGTTAATTTTGTTGCTTTTTGTGCTTGGTAGTTTTTCTTTCTTTTTTAACTTTGTTTATGAATTATCCTTGGTGTACTGATGGGGCAAGTGGTGGATATGAGAATGAAAATGATCATCACAATTCTTATTATGACTATTACATTTGTTGTGATTATTGTGGAGATTATCACTTGAGAGAGCCATGTCCCCATGCCTTAACATTGGAGTATCTAAAGAATGATTTTGCTAGAGCTCAATTTGATTTTTATGATAATACTTGTAGCCTTGGATGGAATCATGAACAACCATTGTCCTGGGATCAAAATTGTTCTTTTCCTTCATATATGTCACATCCTCATATATCACATAGTTCTCATGTTGATGAAACTACCCCCATTGATGAGGAGGAGCTTACAACAAAGGATTTGCTTCTATGTCTTTTAGATGGTCAAAATAAATTTTTGAGAATTTTTCAATAAGAGAAAATAAATGATCATGCCCAAAATGAAGAATTTCAAGTGGACGAAATGACTTCTAATCTTGAGCTTTTGAAACAAAAAGAAGTTTTCAATGATATATCAAAAGATCCTTCTCAAAAAGATGAGGTCTCAAGTGAAACATTGACCATGGGGAATGAGGTTGTGATGCTTGAAGCTTGTGAATATGTTGGGGATGATTGTGAGTTGGAGGTCAGTGAGGGAGAGAACAATATTGAGTGTCCAGTTGAGGTTTCGATTTTGGAGCCTAACTTTTGTTGTTCTAAACAAGAGAAAACTAAGGACATCTCTTCAATTTATGATCTTAATCCTCCTACTGATATTTTGACTCTTACTGATGAGAGTCAAGTGGATTTTATTGGTTGTTCAAATTATTTAGGAGGCATGGATAACAATTGTGAAAATGTTAAATTTGAACCTTCTATGAGTTTGGTTAAAACAAGCACTCCAAAGTCATTTTTTATTAAAGAAATGCATGTTTCTTATCTCAATGAACTTCTATTGTTGTTAAAATATTTTTGTCACAAGAGGAATGAAGACAAGGTGGTTCTGGTTTTTTATACTTATGATTAGTAATTCGTGTTGAAGAGTCCGGCTGAAAGACTATAAATCAAGCGCTATTGGGAGGCAACCCAAGTTCTTAACTCAATCTTTGTCATTTTTATGTTTTTGGTTTTATTTGGTAGATTTATGTTTGGTTTTTGTATTTTGTAGGTGAGAAAGGTTTCCCACATGGTTTTTAAAGGTGAATTTTGGGATATGAAGATGGAAGAGTAACATGGATGCAAAGAAGGGAACTATAAAGGGGAGTATGCATTTAATATCTATTGAATGTTTTTTTGATCTTGGAATGTAGTATTGAGTGGTGTTAAGGCTATTCTTGAATTTTGTGTTTTGTGGATGAATGAATCTTAAGTGTTTTGTGGCATGGATTAGTGTTTAATGTCTTTGGAATGCTTAAAATTGGATTTTGGGTGAATTTGGATGAGTTTGCTGCTATATTGTGGTCTATTTTGGTTCTGTCAATATTTGCTGTCATGATTCGCTGTAGCGAAGACCGTAGCGAATCGGGTCATTTTGACATGCTCTCTAACCTGATATTCGCTGTCATGATTCGCTGTAGCGAAGGCCGCAGCGAATCGGGTCATTTAGGCATGCTTACTGACCTGTTATTCGCTGTCAGGACTCGCTGTAGAAAAGGCCACAGCGAATTGGGTCTTGTTGAGTGTCTTACTTACCTCTAAAAAAAATAATTAAAATAATATATAAATAAATAAAAATAATAATTAAAAAAAACAATACACACACACACACATATATATATATATACATTTTTCAATTTTTTTTATATATAAAAAAAGAGAAGAAGGGAATATGCAAAAAAAAATCATAAATATATATAATAATTAATAAATATGATTTTCATTTTTTTTATATAAACAAAATTTAAAAAAATATTAATAATAAATATATTTACCATCTCATCCTTATTTCCTATATCTTTTCCCTCTTTATCCTTATTAACCTATCCTACGTATTGACCCAATTCATTTTTGAAATTCACAGCGCCTGCCCCTTTGGTAAATCCCCTCCTCCCCTGGACCATAATTCCTTTTTCACTTTCAGAATCCACTTCACATGTCACAGCACACTCCATCTTCAACGAAGCATCCACCATCATCTCCTCCTTACTCATTCCTTAAGGGTCTGTTTGGTTGGAGGAAAGGGGATGGGAGGGGATGAAAAATGAACCCCTTCCCTTATTTGGTTTGAAAAATTGGAGAGAGGGGCTTCAAAGGAGGGGCTCCCAATCCCTCCCATCCCCTCATTTTTGTTCCCCCAAATTGGGGGGTTTTAGAGGGGATGGATAATGAGCCCCTCCCATTCCATCCCCTCCCTTTAAACCAAACAGGCCCTAAAGCTCACCGCTGCTCACCATTCCTCTAGGCTTTGTTTGGTTGGAGGTTATGTTAGGTTGGGGTGGGGTTGTCTTTGTTTGGTTGGATGTTAGGTTAGGTTGGGGTGGGTTAGGGTTAAAAAAGTAGTGTTTGGTTGGAATGAGGTTAGGTTAAGTGTTGGATATTTTTTTGTCTTCTAGTGGTAACCTAACTTAGGTTGTGAACCCTCCAAAATTAGGGTTTTTCCTATGTGAGAGAATATTTGTCTTCAATTGTGACTAAATTGCCCATGATAATTTTTTAAAATTCCAAAACTGCCCTCCCCTTTAAAACTTGACCTTCTGATTCAACGAACTTTCCAAATAATAATAATTTTATAAATAATTATTTATATGCTCACACAAATAATTATTTTATAAATAATAATTTTATATAAATAATTATTATTAATAAATACATTATAAAAGAAGAAGGAAAATATGTAGAAGGGCATTTTAACCTCCTCTAACCTAACTTAACTTAAATAAATCTCACTTAACCTAACCTCTATTGAACCAAACAACATTATAACCTCTTCGAACCTGACTTAAGTAAATCTCAATTAACCTAACCGTTGAACCAAACAAAGCCCTAAGCTCACCATCGCCCTCGGCTCTCTCATCTTTCACCCACAGCTAGCCCTTAACTCCATCTTCACTCGGCTCACTGCTCACCATCGACTACTCCCCCATTACCCTCAAACCCTTCCCATTCAGCTTCCCTCTTCAATCACTGTCTTCAATTTCTCATCGCTCACCATCGACCACTGTCCATCGATTTGTCCACCATCAATCTCCAACCACCGTGGCGCACCGTCGCTCCCCTTCCCTCCACCGATCTCTCTTTAAAACACATTTCGCCATCACCGTTTCTCGTCCCTTTCACTTCCTCATCAGAATCACCTTCTTCACTTCGCAAATCACACCCACTCTACCGTTGCTTCATACAGATCCGTCACATTCTCGCAGTCTCCCTTTCCTCTCCATCACGCATCCTCACAGCGGCTGTGGAGTCGCTACTCCAGCGATCGTCAGCATACAAACCTCCGCACCATGGCCTCCACCTTCAAACCTCTCATCTTGGTTCTCTTTTGCTCAATCCGACAATCCTCGCTTTCCAGTTCGCAGCCGACACTGAAGTGAGTTGAGCTCGTAATTTTTTTGTTGTTGTTGCCCCCTGGGTTCCTCTTCTACAATTCAGTTCGTCTCTCATTGCTGCCTCTGAGGTAAATCTGGTTCTTTTCTCTATTTCTGTGTTGAATTCTGGATGGATTACAGTAGAGATTCTGCTTAGGTGGCTTTAAGAAGGTTATGTGATTGAGATTTATTGGTGAAGCATGCTCGTAGTAGGCTTGAACTGATATGGGTGATATAAAGATTAGCATATTGTATTGCTTGCTTTAGTTCATAGGATTTGAGTTTTTTTTTTTGTTAACTTCCCAAACGGCTTTGCATATGATGGGTTATCATGAGAACAAAAAAAAAATATCACTGAATTCTGAAACTTGTGCTACATTCTGCGACCTTTGGGCCGCTATTTAATTGGAGTTTTAAAGTGTTGGAATATCCATTCAATAACTCTGTTTTGAGGCACCATATGTTGCTCACTCTTGAAGGATTTCATGACTGTTTTTTTTTTACTTTGATTCTCAACAAGCACCAACGGCTGGATGTTCTCTTGATTACCTATATATATATATATATATATGCTGAATGCTTTTGGAAGTTCTGCTGTTACTGGTTCCAAGAATTGTGAAAAATTAGGCATGTATTGGGCATGTGATTTGGGGCTTAGTTAATAGCATCTGCTGAGTATTACTTGCTGAATAGGTTTTGGTTTAATTTGGTGGTTTTGATTCCAATGCCCAACTGTCTGAGAATGATTGATTGATTAAGCACTATCTCTTTAAATTTAGCTCAGAAATGGGATGCAGAAATTTCTGTGTTGATGAATCTGATGTGAGATTTTAAGTTCCTGATAATAATCCTTTCCATGTTACTAGAAGTATACTTCTTGCTTAAAAACACAGTTTTGACCATCTTCAAAGAAATTTCAGACCCCTTGTAGAGTTGCTTGATTTAGCACGATTATGTAATTTTGTGAACTAGTGCTTAATAAATCAATTGTGCTCCTAGAATGTACTTCAGAACATTTCATTGTGGATTACTGAATATTTCCTCAGTGAGATTTTTCTGTTTTCTGCAATTCTTGATGGTTGCTAGGCTTGAACTGATATGGCTGATATGTGGGGTAATTTACTGTTTGGCTTGTTGTGGTAATTGAATTGAGTTAGTACTTTCCTAGTTAACTTTGTCTATGTCTTGGCTATCTTGAGAACTGGAAATTAATTACAGTTAATTTCAGACCCCCCCCCCCCCGGGGCTTGCTACTGGTTCTAAAACAATTAATTACACTCTCACTTGAAAGCACAATATTTATAGATTTCACACACACAGGCTTAGATTGACTTTGTTTGGCCAAGAAAATACTCACAGGCTTAGTCTGGTAGCAAAAAGATGTATATTTTTTCATAAAAAATAAACAAAATGAAACATCATGGTGCCGAGAAACTTGAATGATCAGGTACAAAGAGAATGATCAGATGTTTAAATTTATTGGCGAGCCTAGCAAAGAATTAGACAAACCTAAAGCAAATGGAAAAAAAATTACAACAATAGCACAACATTTTTTATTTATTAAATCCAAATACCATACAAGTGCGCTAGTGATGTGTAAGTTGTAAATATCATAAGATTTGGTAGTTATGTTAGTTAATACTGTTACTCAAGGGAATAAATAATAGTAGCTGTTAGTCAGGGCCAGAAGTTAAATACTATAAAAGGGGAACTAATTGTGTCAGATGGTTATGTTTTGTGAGAAGAAGTGAAGATATGGATGATGTCATCCTGGTTTAAAAAATTTGTGACACAAATTAGCACAGCATTTGATATTTAATTCATTTAAGTTCCCTATGTTGAATATCATATATAAACATCTCAACTTATTAAAACAAGCAACCAGGTCCAAAGAAGCAACTTACAGTGTAGAAAGCAATATAGCTGACAGCCAGTGTTAGAGTGATCTCTATCACTGTATCATTAAAAATAAATCCAAGCCACACAACAGATGCTATCCCAAAAGCAAGACCCATTCCTACACTGGACCAAGGAAAGAATTATTTAAGTAAGATGAAATTGTGCAATTAGCTCAATAAAGAAGGTGAAACCTACGCTCCAAGAGAAACTTGTGCTAGAAATTTGATTATGGACGCTGAGTTGAAGCTCTCTCCAAGGACCATCCGATAAAATAGAGTATAGACCACAATTGCCGTTCTGGACATAGAACAAGTAAGCACTTTCAAAAGCAAACTATGTAAAAGACATAGAATCATCATATGCAAAAACAAGTACAAGGTTATATATTTAAGTCTTTCAGCCACTTCCTCAACAAACAAGAAGTAAATTTGAATAAGTGTAAAATCATCTGAATTTGAATACCCGTCATTCATCAAGGATTCCCCTTCAATTATTGTATTCAGTTTCTTGCTGGCACCAAGCTCTTTCAACAAAGCCACAACTGCTACAGGATCAGTTGCACTTAGAAGTCCCCCAAGCAATAGTGATGTTTTCCAACTCCAGTTATATGGAAAAGTGAACTGCATTATGATATAAAATTGATCAAGAAATGACATGGAAGATGAAACCTAAGCGCACAAATTCATGTACCTTCAAAACAGATCCAAGGCAGAAGGTTGATATCATAACACCTGGACCAGCTAGTAATATCATTTGTACAAGACACCTCTGCAGCAAAATTCAAGTAGAAAACGAAATCAGACAACTTACAGCTGGCAAAGAAACATAATGCAGCTAATAAATTCATTACATTATAGCACCACTGCTAGTTACTCTTCTAGTCTTGTCAGAGTT
The DNA here is from genome assembly GCA_963242795.1 of Inga leiocalycina. Classification (NCBI taxonomy): domain Eukaryota; kingdom Viridiplantae; phylum Streptophyta; class Magnoliopsida; order Fabales; family Fabaceae; genus Inga; species Inga leiocalycina. The sequence continues at coordinate 62,416,624 of OY725330.1, read as the reverse complement.
CCGAATTTCTTGGTTTCCATTTTAGAGTCTCACTACTCAATCATACAAGATAGCCTTTTCTGATCAAATTTCAAATAGTCCATAACTAAAATATGCAAAATTTTCAGGCTCAAATTTTTAGAATCATTTCACATATGTTTAGTTTTGTTATTTTTCATTTCTAAGAGATGAAGAGAATATTAACTAAAATACAAGTGCATTACAGCTTTCAACTTAAATTTTGGTAAGCATAAAATTAGTTCATAAATTATTTATAATTAAGTGAGGGAGTTTTTACAGATGTAAGATATATTGGATAGTGTTCCTGTACATAATCAAGTAAGAGATACCATTGCATGTACGGATGCATGAGGAAGGGTCAAGCACAACAGTATGAGATTATCATATTTTAACTCTAAATACCACTACATATGCTCCAAGAAAAAACAAAGTAAAGAAACCTTAATTTGGTGAACTTCCATTGAGAAAGAGCTCTCAAAAAGGAGGGCAGGAAGGAAAACAGCTAACAGAAGATTGGGATCAATGTTCGACCCTGCATATTGAAATTACTAATATCTAATTATTTTGAGCAATCAGAAGGAAACACCAAAGATGCTTAAGTTGTTTTTCTAGTGGTACAAGAGTTTATTCAATAGATCTAATTTTAGCCAAGAAAATTTACCAGCTCCAAATGTTCAAAAGTGAAAGAAAAGGAAGCTGCTTATATAGTGCCACAAGAAGATCATCAATAACTACTTAGATTTTTCAATACAGTTAATATAATGATGCTAGCAGAACAAAATAGCGAGACAACATAATATTTAGAGAAGGAGTTTTCTTCTTCTCAGTTGTAATCTAGTCCAGTCTTTCTGAGGTATCCAAAAAGGAGGGCAAGCTGAATAAGAGAATATTCAAATAAAAAAAAAATGATGCTTGAGACAAAATCAAGTTCTAATTGCCAAGTGTTTAATTTATATCTTCCTTGGCATGTACATGCGGTTTGAAATAGCTAAAATGAAATGTTGTTCAAACTCACAAAGACGAATCCCATTGCCAATCTTTCCCAGCTGATGATGAGTACTATATTCTGTTCAGAAGTCCAATGCTCATCAGTTAACTACTTGTAATCGTAAGAATAGGTAAAATATAAAACACAGCCATATATGGCAATATGCATAGGAATAAACAAAGAGTAGATTGTTCTGACATCCTGAAGAAATCTGGAAGCGCCAAATTTACAATAGGAAAGTTTTAAGATGTCCATAGACCCAAGGTGCCTTTAATGGACCAAAGAATGAAACAGAGCAGAACTACTTAAGCTTTATGGGTAGACATGATAATCAATTAAGAATGGTGCAAAGCTAATTTAGCCAGATAATTTGAAAATGAGAAAAACTAGCAGACTAAGTAAACTGATAAAAGACTATAGAAATCACTCTATTTGGCATATTGGACCACCATAATTATCATAAAAATGGATTTTGTTAATTTTACATTAGATGAATCGAAGATTTTGTCTGAACTCATATTACTATAACAGTACTGTTGTGATTTTTGACACAGTAATGACTATACCATGCATTTTGTCCTCGCAGCCACCACCTTGGTGACATAACTTACATGTGCCCGATGTCTAATCACTTTTCTTTCTATCTTCTGAATTCAAATATCACATGCATAAATGATCTGTGCAGTGTTTTATCTATTCATTAATCCTTGGTCAGAACGTCAAACGTGACCTTTTTAGGAACTAGAGTTGTTACTGTTACATTCAAAAACTTGAGTTTTGACATGATGTTTTACAAGCAAACTTTCTTAAAATAGCAATGAAAGAACTCTTGCAGCTTGCATGCAATAAATATATAAAAAAGAAGAAGAAGAAGAAGAACATAAAATTAAACAAGCTTGTAGATCAAGCATATAAAGAAAATTTATAAGACCCAAAGAGTTGGAAATTGAAAAAAGAGAAGCTGTCAAAAAGTAACTTTAGAATTTTTTGCATCTTCTAGCACGTCTGCTACTTATTTGTTAGTTTCAGGACTTAATGAAAAAGAGCTCCCACTGCCAATTTACGAAATAACTTTCTCCAAATGTGATGAATAAAATATTAAAGGCAAATTAAGATCAAAAGTCCATGATGATCTGGGATTATTTTTCCTCTTTCTATTCTGTTCGCGGTCAGATGTTTTCTAGCTCCCATAACCTTTTTGCCACAATTTCATACTTCATTATTATTTTCAACCCTCTGTTGCCTGTAACAGAAGATTGGTGCACAATGCTCCCACCAACCCATGAAAAAAAATTACTGATAAAAAATTTTCACATCCAATATTGAACAGTTCAGAAAGCCAAAAGAAGGAAGCGAAATCTAAGTATGCATGATGAGAAAGCAAACCTAATAATCCCAGACCAATGCCAATGATGAGGAGAGCAACAGTATAAGGGACTCTGGTGCCACGCAAAATATGCCTACAAGCAATTCCCAGAGCCAGACTGAGTCCTACGAAAATTACAGCATCTGCTGGATTGGAGTCAACTTCAGAAGAAGAAGAAGCCGAAGTAGAAGCTTCTTCGGCCATGATTCTGTGAGGAAATAACATTTCTGTCACTGCCGCCATTTGAGCTGATTAAGGCAGCTAGAGATGAAGAAAGCTGAGAAAGCGAAGCACTAGTTCAGCTTCATAACGATGATCGTTGACAAATGTTGCGTGTCCTCCTCTTCTCCCATCATTTGTCAACGATCGTTACGCAAGACAACAATGGTTATTTATATACTACCTCCAGTTAATTAGGCAGAGTTGACCTTTTTATTTTTTAAAGATTAAGAAGTTAAATAAGTTACTTAATCATATCATATGTTATGTATTTTTAGATTATATATTAATTTATTAATCAAACTAGTTAGTTGGAAGAAAAAAATAAAAATAAAAATATTCTAAAGTGATTTAATTAATTTCTTTAATTTCTCTAAAAAAATCAACTTTATCTTATAATTAATACAAGATATCAAATAAGTGGAAAGCGACAAAACGATGCTTTTGCAACATCTATTACATCTGTGATCCGTCAATATATGTTTATCATTTTAAAAAAAAAATCATTAGCTTAATTAACGTTGACGAAAGTACTTTTTAAATTAGAGCCAGTGTTTTTGGCAGTACCTTCTATCTTAATTATAAGATAAAGTTATTTTTTTTTGAGAAATTAACGAAGTTAAATAAGTTACTTAATAATATCATATATTATGTATTTTTATATTATATATTAATTTATTAGTCAAACTAATTAGTTTGAAAAAATATATAAATACTCTAAAATAATTTAATTAATTTTCTTAATTTCTCTAAAAAAATCAACTTTATTTTATAATTAAGATCGAAGGGAATATATTTTAACGATCCAGGAAATTTGAGGCCACTAACGCAAAAGTTGCAGGGATTGTATGCGATGAGTATGATATGATATATGTTGGCTGTATCGAATATCTTTTATCATTTTATGCTGTTGACTACAGATAGTAGAAGGATATGATTCTTAGGATTTGTACTATGAAAAGAAAATTCCTCTTCATCGACTGTATGGAATCGGGAAGCTTGCGCGTCATTTTCGCGTGTTTGTGCTTTAAATTTAATTAGTCAAACATTTGTTTGTGTATCAAGAAAAAAAATATATCATTTGGTTTTGTTTTGGGGGCATCCGATAAAGTCAAGCCAAACCTTTATTACCTTACGTAAGTAGTCAAATCGAGGAAACAATCTCGAGCCATTGGCCAAAAAAAAAAAAAAAGCTCGAGCCTGATGCTCCAAGGATATGGAAATCCTGATATTTATTCACTTACCATAATGGTGCTTTCACTATGGGTAGTTGGTAAATGGTACTCAGTGGCTCTATGTGTGTGTTCTTTTATCCTAAAATCATGGTTTCAGAAGTATTTTTTCGTAAATCGAGACAAAACTCATCTCATATACTTACCTCGTAAACTGTAAAAGCTATTTTCCAAAAGTTAATCAGAACACACACTATAATGAAAACGGACAAAAATATAGGCCATTTTTTACATACCCCCTCCCCGGTCTTTAATCTAAAAATAATTTATATAATTTGATTAGATTAAAGAAGTTTGTCACGTTAGTTAATATGACATGTTTTTTTTAAAACACACTAATCATTTTTTTCAATTTCCTCATTCCTTCTCTTTCTTAATTAGTATTGAAAAAGTATCAATATAGGTAAATTATAAAAAAGTTTGATAAATATAAAAATTATGTCTTATATTTATGATAAAAATTAACTCCCTAAATACATTTTATATTAAAGACACGAGAAACTATCGTTTTGGTTTGGAAAATGTCTTCATCAATAGAATGCACTAGTTTTTTCCCCAAAAGAAGTGTTTTTCCCCCAAAAAAAAGTGTTTTTCCCATTATTTGTGAGGTATAAATAGATTGTGCAGTTTATATAAGATTCTTTTTTTTTAATTAAAAAGAATATAAGTTCCTTTTTCCTTCTTCTTCTTCTTTTACCGGTTTATATGAGATTCGGACCAAGGGAAGTTCTTGATATTGTTCAACCCAAAACAAAAACACCGGAAAATTATCGCGGGACCCCAACCTTTTAATAGAGACACGTGCAGGGGTGCTATTTATCTAAAAATGAAGTAATTTAATTGAAAAATACTGCCAAAAAATATAGTTAACAAAAGAATTTCATAAAAATATATTTTAAAATATTGAGTGTTACTGAAAAATATTTTAAAGTGTTGAATTTACTTTAGAAATAATCACTATTCCCTATAGTTTTTACTGTACATTGTAGTTCAATTTCTTTATTAAAATGAATTAGGAGGGCAGTAAGTAACACAGTAGCAGTTAGATTTTAATGTTTTATAATATAATCGTACAAGATTTGGGGAACACATTTTATGTTTATCATTTTGATAAGTAAAAATGTACCCGTTGTCCATATTTACTATTAGATTGATTTTAAAAGATGGAGATTTAATTAATTTAATTTTTATATTTTAAAAATTATTTTATTATATTCATAATTAAAATTAAAAATAATCTTATAATTATTGTTTCTCATAAAAATAAATTTATCATTTATAAAATCACAAATTAAAAATTGAGAAAATTACACTCAAGTCCCAAGAAAAAAGAGAAATGAAAAAAATGGTCCATTGAAATTCCAAAATGAAAAAATGGTCCCATAAAGTTGTCAATACCTGCTTCTAAAGTTATCAATGACCTACTCGTAAAATTGTTAATGAGATCATTTTTCCATTTTACTATTTTAAGATACCATTTTTTTCATTTCCCTTCTTTAAGACTTGAATGTAATTTTTCCTTAAAAATTTTAAATTTAGACTATTCAAATTAAAATTTAAACCACTGAAATCTCATCATAATAACAAAATATTATATGCTTATCACTGTGATGCGCATGGAACGCAAACCACAAGATTTGTCGGTTTTGTAGCTTTTGGGTTTAGGTTTCGATTATTACCATAATGATTTTTCTTTTTTGAATGGATAATAATCTTTCTTTTTTGCGGGCCAGAAATGGCTACATTTTAAAAATATTATTGGAAATATTCGGATTCTTTATCTTGCTTTACTTTCCTCCTTTTTAGCTATTTCAAAAGTGAAAGAAAAGGAAGCTGCTTATATAGTGCCACAAGAAGATCATCAATAACTACTTAGATTTTTCAATACAGTTAATATAATGATGCTAGCAGAACAAAATAGCGAGACAACATAATATTTAGAGAAGGAGTTTTCTTCTTCTCAGTTGTAATCTAGTCCAGTCTTTCTGAGGTATCCAAAAAGGAGGGCAAGCTGAATAAGAGAATATTCAAATAAAAAAAATGATGCTTGAGACAAAATCAAGTTCTAATTGCCAAGTGTTTAATTTATATCTTCCTTGGCATGTACATGCGGTTTGAAATAGCTAAAATGAAATGTTGTTCAAACTCACAAAGACGAATTCCATTGTCAATCTTTCCCAGCTGATGATGAGTACTATATTCTGTTCAGAAGTCCAATGCTCATCAGTTAACTTGCAATCGTGAGAAATGGATTTATTAGTATGTTAATGGTGGGTTTCTTAGTTCAAAATTAGATTTATTTTGTGATTTGTTTTGTTAGTGCATATCAACAAGAGGAATTTTTTGAATAACAGTTTTTCATGTTAATAATATGTATACTTTGTCTTTGTGATTTATAGGCTCCCTTACATTATCCAACATCATCATTGGAGGCATTAGAAGAAGAGAAAATTTTGCTACTAGGTACCAAGAAAACAGAGAAAACAATTTACACAAGTTAAGGGGGAAATGTCATTTTTATTAAAATCAATGTGTATACTACAACAAGATGTTAAATACAACTTTGATTTTCTAATACACTCTCTACTATATCAAATATATTGCATTACAGATTTTTTATGACTTTATACTAACATCTACATTGCTCTTCCTTCTTCCTTGTTCTTATTAGGTGAAGGTCCATCTTCGAGAACAGCTTCAACAATGTCTATTCAGTTCCGACTAGGTGAATCTCCATTTTCTATAGCTTCAACAATGTCCAATCAAGTCCGAGCAGGGGAAAGTCCATCCCCTATTACTTCAGCAATGTTCAATCAACATGAAGGACTTGGTAGCCACCACCTGCAATGATAATTCAAATTTCAGCAATCACAAACTGATTCAATTTATCAAATTTCTTTTTGTAATACAGCCACAACAAGAAGTTCCATTTTGTATAACATAGTTGTGCTGTTGTAACAAATTGTACTTTGTTTCATATGAAGGCAATCAGTCTAATTTTTACAATATTGAAAACTACAGTTTTAAAATCTGTTCTATTTCTCTTCAGTTGTCACATTTCCTTGATTTCCTATTTTTGCATCCTATTTGATGTGATCAAATTATTGTGCAGCCAAAGCATAAGCTATTAAATCGGTTCCTATTGCCCTAAGCAAGACTTGAAAAATGATAAGGAAAAACAATTCTTTAGTTTTAACATATTCTTGAGTAACATGCCATGACAAATTATATTTATATCATAAATCTTTAGCAATTAATCACAAACTGATTCAAAGAAAAACAAAGAAAATAGGATAAAAGGTGAGTAAATCTTACACCATTAATTTATCAGCTAAAAGAGATGGAACAATGTGTTTGACAACAATTGGTGTCCCATGCCAAGGGGCATTTAAAAAATTTATCAAAAGATCCCAGAAGGAAACATACATGACCAGTAGAACTAATTTTTACATCCTAATTTAGTTCATCAACGTTGTAAATGCAAAACACAAGGATAACAGCTACAAGGTTGGGGTGCAAACTAAAATTTGATTGATACAAGATTACCAAAGTATCTTCTACAACATGAACAATGAGTGCAATATATAAGGGGACCAACATAAACAGCAATGCAAAAGCCAAATAGTGGAAAAAAACAAAAGTTTAGATAGAGACTCCAAAAAGATTATAATAAATAATTTGTTGAAACTCCAAGATGTCACAATCCACTTTAATTTGACTTCACCAGAAAAAAACTCCTGCTTGTCACTCATTTTACAATGCATGCCTATGCAATTAGTCACAGAATCCAGATCTAACTGCTATTATGCCAATAACTGTGTATTTCTATAACACTAAATAATTACAATGTCATCAAAAAAACATATTGTTTTTAAAAAAATACAGAAGACGCAGAACACAATTGGAAGGAAAAAGCATGTTTTATAAAACTTTGCTTATAAAGAAATGAGTGTGACTGATTCTTTGATCGAAATCTTGGAAGTGAGTAAATACTAAATAGCTTATTTGGTTGGGTTTGATCAAAATCCTCTTCCTATTTAGTTTGAAAAAAGAGATTATAATTCCAAGCTTGGTGCTTGATTCCAATCCAAATGAACAAAAACGATATCTGCCAACGACACCCAAGATTGAGCGATGACGGTGGTGTCTAACAGCATCCAATGGTAGATGACGACGATGAGCGCTGCATCCCATCATCGACATCAGGTACGAGATGGGTTAGGGATTTGGTAAAATTGGGAATTAAATGGACGGTTTAGATTAAAAAAAAACAAACGGTGGAGATACATTTGTTAATTATATGACTTGTCAATTTTCAAACCTTGGATTATTTAGACGGTCCAGATTTGGACGCTGAGGGATACTGAGAGAGTTGCTTCTGAGAGGATCCGGACGCTGTGGATCAATTTGGCTGGACTTGGCCTCGTCATTAATGAGTGTGTTTGGATCAGCGATTGATAATTGGACTTGTTTCAATTGAACTTGTTGTAATATTACTTTTGATAAAAGCTAAATTATGTAATGTAATTTATGTTTGGATTAGCGATTGACGATTGGGCTTTTGTAAAAATAAAACTTGTTTGGATTGACTTAAGCATAAGGGCTTTTGCAATAATGGTAAGAGAAAGTAGGTGGAAAAATATTTAAAAAATCAAGTAAATATTTAAAAATTACTTTAAAATATTAGGTGCTACTGGAAAAATATTTTAGAGTGGGTGGAAATCAATAAATCAATATTCTAAGTTTTGGGTGCTCTTTACTACTAAAAAAAATACATTAAAGGTAAAATTGTAGTAAGTCTTCTAAGACTTAGTATAACTGAAAAATTAATTTAAAGAGTTAAAAGCATAAAAAAATATTTTAAAGTAATTTTTGGAGTTGAAAAAGTACATTTAAGATAAAATTATAATAAGTCTGATAACACACTAGGTACAACTTGAAAAATATTTTAAGGGTTTAAAAACACCAAAAAAATATTTTAAAGTAATTTTTGGAGCTGAAAAAGTATATTTAAGGTAAAATTGAAATCAGTCTGATAACACACTAGGTACAGCTGAAAAAATATTTTAAAAGGCTAAAAACACCAAAAAATATTTTAAGGGGTTAAAAACACTCAAAAAAAAATTTTTTAGTGGGTATAACTAGAAAAATATTTTAAGGGGTTAAAAACACTCAAAAAATATTTTTTGATACTACATACTTTTTAAAAAATATTTTATGGGAAAAGCCAATATCATATAACTAATTTTCAGACAACCCAATCTAACATAAAATGTCATTAGCTTTTAACAAAAGCTCCATTTTCTAACTTCTCCCAATTGAGCTTTCATCAATTGGGCTTTGGCAAAAGCCCAATTGTCAATTGGCCTCTCCAAACACTCAAATTTGAGTTCTCAATTGGCAATTGAGCTTATGACCTTCAATTGGGCTTAAACTAGGTCCCCAAACACACACAATATCACGTTGGGAGAGCTCTTTTCATTTATAACACCTTTGTTCCTTTTTGGCCCCAAAAAAACGAACAAGATCTTACACTATGATTGAGATCTTATAATAAGGATGAGATGTAATAATACTTTCTCGAATCCTTAATATAAGAGCCAATTGACTCTTTTTTAGGAGATATTAAGGAAACTAAATAAACTACTTAATCATAACATATAACATATGTTGTGTATCATTAGATTATATATCAATTTATAAATTCTATAAATTAATTAAAAAAATGATAAATATAAATATTTTAATGTAATTTAATTATCTTCTTTAATCCAAAAAAAAAAAACATATGGGCCATTATGTTAAGGTTCCGAGGTACTACTGTACATAACAAGGCTTGAATTTGAACCAATTTGTTTGGTCTGATTTCAATTTAGCTTCAACAGGTTGCAAACTGTTACACGTAATAAATTCACAGAGATTATATATGTCAAAGTACTGGCTCTGTATATATATTAGAGGTCAATTCTGATAAGTCATAGAGATTACAGAGCAAATTCACAAAAACTGGAAGAGCAGTACAATGAAAATGCTATGGCAAGAAAACATAGAAAGAAAACACACAGAAGGGTACGGCAGATTCCGTCCAGAGAGAAGATCACTCAAAAATATCTATCCTCCAGATCTCGAAGCTTCCACGGTTTCTTCTTGATCCTCAAGCTTTTCCTTAGTGTTTTGGGCCCTATATCTTTCACTGGGCCTCCATCCTTTGCTGCGCTTGGGCTTTTGTCTGTTACACAAACATAGACAGAAATAGCCTTTTAAAATACGAAACAGAATTGTCCTTGAGAAACAAATCGGATAGCTATCAATGGGAGTTGATCCAAGTGGTAAGCGGTTTGGTTCCGTTTAAGCAAGGTCTCAGGAGACTCTCCCACCATAGTCAGGTGCGCGACGCGGGTCGGATCCGGATGTAGTCGGGGCAAAGCTCCGGTAAACCGGGTGGGCAACCAAAAAAAAAAAATCAGATAGCCGATGTGCCCAAGTTACAAACCCAACAAACTGAGGCTATGTTTGGACTTTGGGCAGAAAGAAAAGTGAATTGAAAAGAACACATGGAAAACAAGACAAGTGGTTCCTTTTACTAAACCACATTTATTACAAGAAGAAAACGGATCAAACACCAACATCCTACTATATCAAATCACTTTCAGAAAGATTACATGATCCATTGCGATGCTAAACAAACCTTCTGGTTTTATTTTTATACAAACAAGTTGCAACTGATTCTCGCCATTTATCTCCTTACTCCTTAAGATGCATGTCGAAAAGACAGCGTGCTTGGTGAATCAATGCTTACTATAATATCTTCTTCACCACCAGATTCATCACTCGTATCGTCAGCATAACTTCCTCGTCGTTCCGTGCTTTGAGCTGGGAGATTTGTAACATTCCCTGCGAATTCCCTCTCCTTGGGGTCCTTCCTAGAAGTTGCAGCTCCTTCTGACTTCACAGAAACAAGTGCACGTCCCCAATCTGATTGAATGGTTGGATATGATAAACTACGAGGGGGACGAGGCAGACTGCTTGACAAACTTCTTGTTGGTACACGGATTTCCACCTGAGAAACATGAAAAAATTAAAAGGAAATAAGATTGAGACAGGTATAGCATTTCTACAAAAGTTAAAGCTTTAAATAACTTTTAACTTCCCATTGACTTTCACAGTATTCTTGCAAGGTATGGCATTGGATTATGCACTATCAGTTGATGGTCATTGTGACTTTTTTGCTGTTGGCTTCACCCATTATAGTAATAGAGTTCTCGGTTTGAAGAAATCCAGTTGAACATGTTAGAAACTTCCATAAGAATCACGTCAGTCTACTTCCCTTGTGCATGTGTTAGATTCTTTTTATTGATATACTTTTTTTTTCATTGATATACTGTGCATGTGTAAGATTTATATTAGACCAGATATAAAATTCCTGTGCACTTAGAATCAGATACACCCAGCAACTAAATTTGATAGCAACAATGAGATAGAAAACACAAGGTTGATTACTCATTAGATGCCTCCAACAAAAATGTAAACGTTAATAATATTGTTGGCCCTTATAACTTGATTGAATTTCAGTTTTGGATCCTATAGTTTCATAAGGATTTTCACCAAGTTTAATGACTACTCCCTATACTTAAACGAATTTTGATTTTGATCTTTATATTTAAATTCAGACCAAGTCCTTATAATGATTTGAAATTATATGGACCAAAACCAAAATTTGATCAAACTGAAGGGCCCAACAATGATATTACCCAAAATGTAAATTCTTCTTATAACTGGAAATTTGAGAATATCATCTACTAAAAAGTTTATCATGCATGAAGCTGATATCAATCTTATGTACCAACATACCATGCTGCCATAAATGCTCAACTGCATTGCCCTCGCAGACAAACTATTGGTTTGTTGCCTAACACCTTCAGAATTATGTTTATGTTGCGTTGGCTTAACAAAATTTTCAGGCCAACTCATAAGACCACTGTGCTCTCTGCCCAGAGGCCTATGGGGATGATCAGCTGTGTGTGGCAACAGTGAACTTGACCTTCTCGAAAGAGCAGCATCGGCTTCAAATGCCGCAATGTCAAACATGATTACCCTCGCCCTTGTTTCAGCTATGTAAGAGGATGCTTTATGAGCAAAACTTGCATTCTTCAAATCTGGCATCATTGACAGGCAAAAGATGAAATCAAAATCATTTTAGTCGGTAATAAAACTTGCAGGTTCCCAAAAGGATACTTTTACTACAAAAGAAAAGGAGTACAATCATCAAATCAAATAGTTAGTTTCACGACAGCAAATCTACCAGAACTACATTTTGACATTGATACAATTATTTTACATAATAAAAAAAACATGAAATAAGGTTTTCCTCAATTGTATGATTTTTAGCAAAAATATAGAAACAGAAAATGCAAGAGGCAAACTGGATTATTAATTGAAACTGTTTTTTATAAAAAAAAAAAAATTATTGTCCAAACCTCTTATTTAGGTTCCTCAAAATAAGATGTCTTATGATAAGTATCAATGATGAAGATAGGAGGGGAAAGACATGAGCATCTTTGAGATATAACTGTTGTCTTTTTATTAATTGTTGCAATTTTTACCAAAAAGAAAAATTATTAGGAGAACATCTTTGAGAGAGCATAAATATAATTTCACTCACTGGAACTTTCCGAACTTCGGAAGCTTAGACTCCCATGTGAAGGCAAAAGAGCTGCTGGTGATGTTACCAGTTCTTGAAGACCTTGAGTTTTAACATATCCTTCAAGTAAAATGCCAATGGAATGATGAGGTATTTCTATCGTTTCCCCTCTTATGTATTCAGCCATTACCGACCTCTCTGCAACAAGAGCTCTTAAATTTTGCATTGCCATCTTTTCAAATATCTGAGGAAGCAACAGTTTGGAAAGGAAAATAGCACTCTCCTGCAAATGCGGCAGCAAAACGTAATAATTATAATCATATTCAGTAACATTTGTATGCTTTCCGTGGTGCCAACCATTTTTCTTTTGGGCAAAGCACCAACCATATATTAAGATACATCCTTTAATGAGTTATGAGGCCCTAGATAAGAAAGTACATCATAAGGACAGTTTTTAAATTAAACACAACAAAAAAAAAAGGAGGTTCTTTATGCAGTCAGAAGGTATTCATGCTATAGCATCAGTAGAAATAGTACTATTAATTTATGCTCACCTGCCACAGGAAGTCTTCAACTAAAGGATCTGACTTAAGACATGACACTATCTTGTCACCTTCAAGGAAACAACAGAGAACCACCGAATCTGTTATCACATCACAGATATATGGCCTTCCAGTAAGGACTTCGTACAGACCCAATGTGCTTCCATGAGTAAAAGTGGGGTAAAAGGAATGCTTGTTTCTTATTATCTTGCTTTCCCACTGCCAAAGTAGCAATAGTCAAAGACACTTTATTCACATGAAATTTCAGATCATGTAAGTTTAGAGCTGTATAGTAAAGAATGCTTATCTTACCTTCACAACCCCACTAGAAACCAACCAAATACCATTTGGTCTGGAGCCTTCCTTGTAAAGTGTCAGACCACGCAATTTCATCATTTCCTTGCCATTGCTTGCAAGTGGTTCACGGACAGAAGATGGCAAGGCACCCAACATAGGATGTGTGCCACTCATTTTAGGAACCTTCACCAAGGGAGGATTCCTAAGTAGTTTCTTTAAATCAGTCTGAAACACAAATTAACTCATTATGTAATCATGAAATTATTCACAGGAATGTGCACGGCTTGAGACCACAAATGACACGAAAGTACAGATGACACCAGAAAATACCTGGACAGCATCATGAAGGTGCAGCATCTCTTTCTCTTCCAATAATCCAGACTTTTCAAGGTTTTGAACATATTCAAGTAAATGATTTAGCACTACATATGCAGCTTGCCTTGTTTTCACGACACGCAGAACCTAGAAATTAGACATATCAAATAAAATTATGCAAATGTGAGGAGTATCCGAGTATGCTTCTCGATATAATGGTTTGGACTATACTTATAGTACAGAAAATGAACTTCGACTGTTATATGGAGTAATTAGTAAATCAATTCGATAAGCAGCATCCAGAGACTCCTGCAAAGTAATAAAAAGATACGTTAGAGGAAGAGTTTGACTTAAAACCTGAGGGAATGCCACGCGAACTTCTTCAAGGCACTTTCTTGCTTCTTCTCCTTCCACAAAACTTTCATTGATGACAATAGATGAAACGTCACTGTCACCTAAAGAAGCAGATGAAGAGGGAATAAGTATAGCTAATTACAGTTACATTTACAGCTCTACTTGCCCAAAGAAATATCACCAGACCTACAATATACTGTCATATGAAAGTATCAAATTGGAAGCGCAACATTATTTAGATTATATATTTAGTTTCAGAAAAGCCTGTTTGTTTATCCCGTTTTTGGGATATTTCCTAAAGAGCCTCCTTTATTATGTAAAAAGTTTATGCGTCAAAGTGATTATATATTTACTTGAAAAATAAAAAATCATGATAACTGCTGCTAGTACAGACTAGGGATATTGTGGTAAGAGATAAAATCCTCCAATGAGATTTAATTATTCTATCCAAAAGGTTAAGAGGAAGTATGGTCATGTTCAGTGCAAGCATGAAAGATTTCACAAAAATTGCTATTTTCTGAAGCAAATAGACTATGAGGATTGGGGCAAAAAAGTAAGGAAAATACTTAATTAAGAACAAAGCAAGAAAATAGAAACAGAATAAGAAAGGTAAACTAGACCAGACTACTATTACCTATAAAGTCATGTAACTGTCGCCTAGCAATTCTGTGGGCACGAAGGAAAGCTGCACAAATACAACATGCAGATTCCAATCTTTCCACAGTGAAATATGTAACTAATTTCCGTGGAAAAATGCTAGTCTGAAGGAACTTGTAGTAACTTGGAAAATGAACATTAGGTTTTAAGCCTCTCCAGTCGCATAAAGGCTCAAGTGGAGCCAAATCTATAGCTTCCTCCACTGATCTCATTAAGATATTAGCTGTTGCTTGTGCAATTCTTCCCTCATCAAGCATCTCCCAATAAGCAGCTTGGACACCTTGTATAAGATGGAAGCTCAGATGTTAGTCAAGATATTAGATCTCAATCAGTTGAAGCATTTAATAGTTATAAGACTGGAAAAGAGTTCAGCTGAACCTACGAACTTTGCCAGCATTAGACCATCAATTGTTTCAGTTAGCTTAGAATGTAGTTTATCTGTATTTGTGTATGCAATGGCTTTTGTAAAGGAAGTGCAAGAACAATAAATATGAAAAAATAAAAATGATACTAACATATTAATATCCTGGAAGTTTAGATGAAAAGAACTCATGCAATAACCAAGAAGCCATCAGAATTCCTCTCACCATACAAAATGAACCTTTGGATACAGATCGTTAAGATTGAATTTATATATAGCACCAAGTCATGTCCAAACTTATCTTCATCCTGCATTTTATTTCCTTCAAAGCTAATATGAAAAAAAATACATTGAAATTAAAATAAAATGAAAGGTTGGGATTAAGAAAAGAATATGGAGGGTCCAGATGGAATGCTGCTCAAGTTGTGCAGCAGAGAAAACTTATGCCCTAGCTACATAATTACATATGAAATACAGTGTCATTTCAGTTGTTTACATTATGGTGTCCATTAAATTTAAGATTAAGATTTGAAATGTTTAATCTAGTTAATCAGACATAAAGACAGGGTACAGATAGCCTGGACGAAGTTACTGATGTTGTGATACGCCAAATGAAAGAACTTTACAATTACAAACTGAAAAGGTGATAAGATTGAAGGACACCCACAAATTCCATACCATTCAAAAGGCGTATTCTTATGTCTTCCAAATTCATGGGATCCAGAGTACTGTCACTTTCAGGTGCGCCATGAGGATGAATGCGTTCACCTTCAAGGTCATTTAAGCATGAAATATATCTCTTCACAGTAGGCCAGTCTACAGGTCCCAGTTCCTCATCATCTCCAAGCTCGCCAAAAGCCTCTAATGCTTTGCTCAACATTTCATACTTTGTATAATTAAGGATGCGTTTCTGTCATTAATTATAAGAACATAAAGTCCACAAGCAAAGATAACTGCAACAGAAGATTCTAAATCGAAAGAACTTTTCAAATGATTATGAAATTCAGAAGATCTCCTTTGTGTTTTTGATAGAAGCCCAACTCATTATGGGCTGATTTATTCCAGGAAAAATAAACGTATCAGAAGGGATTAAGGTTTAATTATTATAGTTTAATTATTTTAATTATTATTATTGTTATCTTTTTATTATTTGAGAAATAAGTGGAATATCCACAAGTAGGATTTAGTTCCTAGATTTTAGATATTATTTCAGATATTATTTAGATTTCATAGTTTGAATTTTAAATTAGATTTTACCTCTCTATACTCCTATAAATTGGCTTCTTGCCTACTCAATAAAGCATGGAATATTTCAGAGAGTTCATTTACGTTAAGAGATTCTCCTAGGCTGTTTTAGAGAGATTAGTGAGATACTTGCTATCCCTTTATCACAGAGTATTTTAATTTCCCTTTTTCTTCACCACAAAATAATCTTCCTTATTCGATAGTTTAACAAATTGGCATCAGAGCCTTACCGATCCAGAATGGTCCTAACTCGTTCTTCGCGTGCCACACAACCACTGGCGGATAACCCATTCGCATCATCGTCCGACCCGCTTGCCACCATTGCTGCCCAACTCGACACCATTGACGAATTGCGTGACAAGGTAAACGCCTTAGAAACGATGTCGGCTCGGCCAAACCGGAACAAGAGAAGACCGCATAATCATGCTGAGGATAGTGATGACGATTCAGAGACTTCCCAGCGCACTTACAGAACCCCTTACACCAAAATCAATTTACCCAAATTCAATGGGGGTGATCCACGAGGTTGGGTCATTAAAGCCGAGAAAATCTTTCGGTATTACAACACACCAGAGGATGACAAGGTGGACATGGCTGCCATGTATCTAGAAGGAGATGCCTTGGATCTCTTTTCATGGCTCAATTCACAGCGCACAGTGCTATTTTGGAATGATCTAGTTAAGGCATTTCAGGAACACTATGGTTCGCCGGAATATCTTAATCTTGATGAAAATTTACGCAACATCTAGCAGACTGGTTCAATGCAAGAGTATCGGAAGGAATGGGCACGGCGTGTCGCCCTTTATATCTAATTGGCCGGAGCACTGCCTTCTCGGTGTTTTCATGAACAGACTCAAGAAAGAGTTACGAACGGATGTGCGGCTTCACAAGCCAAGGAGTGTTTACAGGGCTGCTAGTCTGGCCCTCGAATTTGAGAAGCAGTCTGCTTTTACATGTGGGTCCAAATCCAACGCTTCCTCATCTCAATACCAAGGCCAACAAGCATACTCAACTCGTAACTCATACATTCCGCGGGACCACCGGAACCTCACATTATCAACCCTGAACACTAGCAAGTACCCCGCACTGAGCTCTTCTTCATCAGCACCTTCCCATTCTGGCCATGTGTCGGCCATGGATTCGGAACATCAGTGACAGCGCGATAAAGGACTGTGTTACAGGTGTGCTAAACCTTTCTGTCCGGGTCATCAATGCAGCGCCTCGTTTTCCTTAATAGAGGTTGACGATGACAGCAATCCAATCTCTGAGCCTCTCGAACCTTTCATCGACACTGATCAAGAAGAAGCGGCAGACACAAAGGTTGCTTTCAATGCCATCCTTCGCACACCTTTGGCATCTACCATGAAGTTGAAGGGTTCTCTACATTCTTGACAGGTATTTTTGTTAATGGATAATAGGTCCACCCACAATTTTATTTCAACCACTTTGATAAGGGAACTTCGTATCTCCACAAGTACAATACCTCCTTTTGGCGTTCAAATTGGGGATGGACGCATTATTCGTTGTAATCAAGTGTGCAAAGATTTAGAGGTCCAATTACTAGGTTTAATCATTAAACAGGACTTCAACCCCTTTTCCTTAGCAGGATATGATCTAGTGTTGGGAATTAAATGGCTAGCATCTTTAAACATAGTACAAGCAAATTGGAATGACATGTTCATGATATTCTGGGTGGAGGGAAAGAAATACAAGCTGCAAGGCGAACCCCCAATGATTGCACCTCAGGTTTCCCGTCAAAGCCTAGTGTTTCATCAAACTGAGATAGCAAAACATTCGGCTGTCGACGTCTCTCAAACTTTTCATGACTTTTCTGCTATCTTCGAAGAACCAACAACCTTGCCCCCACCTCGTGGGCATTATCACACAATTTCCCTGTTACTTGAAGCGTCTCCACCAAACTTAAGGCCTTACCGTTATCCTCATTTTCAAAAAGATGAAATTGAATCTAAAGTACAAGCTTTATTAGACAGAGGATTCATCCGTCCTAGCTCCAGTCCTTTTGCAAGCCCGATACTGTTGGTTGGTAAGAAAGATGGCACTCGGCGATTATTCGTGGACTATCATCGCCTCAACAAAATCACGGTTCCAGATAAGTATCCCATACCAAACATTGATGAGCTATTGGACGAATTGCATGGTGCTAAATACTTCTCCAAGATTGACTTATACTCCGGGTATCACCAAATTCGTGTATTGCCCTCGGATGTTCATAAAACTGCATTTAGAACGCACTCGGGACACACTGAGTTCGTTGTCATGCCTTTCAAACTCACTAACGCCCCTACCACCTTCCAAGCTATCATGAATAATTTGTTCCGGCCATTTTTACAGACGTTTGTGCTCGTATTTTTTTATGATATACTGGTATACAGTGTCACAGCACAAGACCATCTCAAGCATCTCAGAGTTATCTTTCATCTTTTGCAACATCAATCCTTTTATGCAAATGCTAAAAAATGTTTTCTAGGAAAAAACTAGGATTGACTACTTGGGGCATATTGTCACTAGTGGGGGAGTTGAGGTCATTCCTAAAAAGATCATGGTTGTTGCTCACTGGCCTACACCACTCTCAGTAAAGGATTTATGTGGGTTTCTAGGCCTCACCAGGTATTACAGGAGGTTCGTAAAAAACTATGGAATCATCACTCGACCATTAACTGATTTAACCAAGAAAGAAGCATTCCAGTGGTCCGAACAAGCTCAATCTGCCTTTGATGCACTAAAAATTGCACTCACCACCACCCCCGTTCTTCAGCTACCAGATTTTCAGCAACCTTTTACAATTGAATGTGAAGCCTCCATGGATGGGATTGGAGCGGTATTAATGCAGCATGGTCTTCCCATAGCCTATTTCAGCAAAGGGTTCTCCTTTTCCAACTGCTATAAATTCGCTTACGATCGTCAGTTGCTTGCCTTAGTGCTTTCTCTTCAAAAGTGGCGCCATTATCTGCTTGGGCACCATTTTTATGTGCAAACAGATCATCACAGTTTGAAGCATTTACTGGATCAAAAATTTGTAACCACATCCCAGCAAAGACTCATGATAAAACTTCTTCCCTTTGATTTTACCATTCACTACAAACCAGGCAGAGAAAATGCAGCAGCCGACTCCCTATCTCGACACCCCCTTCAGGCAGATTTTTTCCAAATGGTTATTCCCATGGCACATGAACTCGATCACCTGCCACAGGCCTTATTGGATGATCCTGAAACAAGGGGCAAGATAACAGAATTACAAGCGCATCCGGGTCAACATTCCCACTTCCATTTTCTAATGGTCGCTTATTCTACAAGACAAGATTAGCCATACCCAACCAAGTTCAACTCTGTGAAAAATTATTGGTAGAAGCGCACTCTACTCCAATTGGGGGCCATGGTGGTTATCTTAAAACCTTGCGCCGGTTAAGTAATCAACTATATTGGAAAGGAATGAAACATGACGTCAAGCATTACATCCAATGCTGCCCTACTTGTCAACAAAATAAGTATCAAACAAACATTAGCTCCAGCCAGCCATCTGCAGCCTCTTATCATCCTTGAGCAGATTTGGGAGGATATATCTCTTGATTTCATCACTGAACTTCCAAAATCAAGGGGATTTGATGTCATCTTGGTGGTGGTCAATCGCCTCAGTAAGTACAGTCACTTTATTGCTCTTTCTCATCCCTATGCCACCAAATCCGTCGCCAGCACTTTCTACCAGGAAATAGTTTGTTTACACAGCATGCCACAGTCTATTGTTTCCAATAGAGATCCTTTCTTCCTCAGTCAATTCTGGCAAGAGTTGTTCCATCTAAGGCAAACTCGCTTAAACATGAGCACGGCCTACACAATCAATCAAATGGACAAACAGAGGTGGTAAATCGATGCTTCAAAACTTACTTACGTTGTTTTGCGCATGGGCAACCAAAGCAATGGAGTAAGTTCCTCTGCTGGGCAGAATTCTCCTTTAATATAGGGTATCTTGTCGCTGCCAACAATACTCCATTCAAATTGGTCTATGGTCGGGTTCCCCCGCCCCTCCTTCCTTACGTACAAGGCGAGACTTGGGTAGCTGAATTAGAAGAACTCCTCAAAACCCATGACGCAATATTACAAGTTTTATAGGGAAACATACTCAAGGCTCAACACCGCATGAAGTTACATGCTGATCAACACCGACGGGACCTTGAATTTGCTCCTAGGGATGCGGTTTGGCTTAAACTACAGCCTTACCGCCAACGATCCTTGCCTCGCTCTAGGTTTGAGAAATTATCCCCAAGATTATTCAACCCCTTTAAGGTACTAGAATTTCCTTCTAATGCCAAAACACACCCTGTTTTCCACGTTTCTCTACTCCGCCCTGCACATGGACAATTCACTGCCACCCCTCCTCCCTCACTTCCAATTTCTGCCGATATGGAGCTACTTCTTACACCCTCCAATGTCGTGCAACATCGCTAGACCCCTGACAATCGGCTGGAATTACTCATAGAATGGGCACAACGTTCTCCAGAAAAGGCTACATGGGAGGAATATGATCTTGTTGCAGCCCAGTTTCCTTCTTTTTGACTTGCGGACAAGTTGACTTTCCAAGGGGGGAGAAATGATAGAAGCCCAACCCTTTAGAGGCTGATTTATTCCAGGAAAAATAAACGTATTAGGAGGGATTAGGGTTTAATTATTAGAGTTTAATTATTTTAATTATTATTATTGTTATCTTTTATTATTTGAGAAATAAGTGGAATATCCACAAGTAGGATTTAGTTCCTAAATTTTAGATATTATTTCAGATATTATTTGGATTTCATAGTTTGAATTTTAAATTAGATTTTACCTCTCTGTACTCCTATAAATTGGCTTCTTGCCTACTCAATAAAGCATGGAATATTTCAGAGAGTTCATTTAAGTTTGGAGATTCTCCTGGGCTATTTTAGAGAGATTAATGAGATACTTGTTATCTCTTTATCACAGAGTATTTTAATTTCCCTTTTTCTTCACCACAAAATCATCTTCCCTATTCGATAGTTTAACAGTTTCTCTCTCCATAGTTTCAAAAATGTGTGTGGGCTGCCAAGTGTATATGAATTTAAAGAGAGTCAAGGACGCATGCAGTTTATACCTATTGGAATCCCATGATTCTTGGAAAGAATTATCCAGTAGTGATTCATGGGCATTTAGTGGCTAGAATTATGTGGGTATATTATGGGTTGGCCTATGATGCCATACACTAGGATATGTAAAGGACTAACCCTTAGATGGTACTCATATCTAGCGTGCGTTTGGAATTTCCAAGCAAACCCTCCACATTCTTTTCCATAGTCTGCTTACCTAACAACCTAATCACATTCATGACTTTGTTATACATGCCTTTCATTTCACCAAGTTTACAATCCATGGTTTGAGTCATCTCCTAAAGTGTATGATCTACTAATTGGTTCATTTCAAAAAATCTATGGTCCATGTATTCTTTGTGAGCTGTATTATTCTCCTTAAAGCTAGTGTGTGTGATATGGGAATAGTTGATCATAGCAGATTTAAGGTGGTGATTTCCTAATCTAACAAGGCTTGTCCTACAAAATACAAATGGTCATGCAATTTTAGAAATAAAAGAAGGATGCAAGTGTTAATGCTAAATATCTCAAAGATATATATTAAAACAGCATTTAGAATATGAAATATCAAAGCGTTTCATCTTTTGAAATAACGAGATATATTGGATCTAGAACATCAGAAAAAGCCAGACCTTAGCTGGAGATAATCTATCCATATCAAGGAAGTGTAAAATAAACTGTGTGGTCGAACCATTCACAATAAGTGTCAAGAACACAATTCCACCAGTGAAGAATAGAAACTGCAGATATGAAAAATCCCACAATGAATTAACACAAGTAAATTAAATGCCAAAGAGTTCTGAATTTGAAATGAGCCAGAATTATTTAGATGAAATGCATTACAGATTTAAACTTCGCCTATGTTTTATAGACAGTCTCAAGCCTGGGTAAAAAAGGAGGGTTGCGTTAGGCTCCGACAGCCAACATAAAACCTTATCGAATCTTTTATGGCCATGGATTAACGAAGAAATTGTGCTAATGCTAGGTCATTGCCTGTAAGTAACGTGCTGTATGGCTTGAGTACAATGAGAAGTGAGCGAAAGCCGCTGCATCGTCACTCGGATGCAGTGTTTAAATGAGCAAGGCTACCACTCTCTTCAAAACAAAGGTGGTTAAATAAACTAGTTCATAAGAGCAAGATCAGATTTGGCACTTGGAACATTGGCACTCCAACTGACAAATATATAGAGGTAGTGGGCGTTATGAGAGATCGTAAGATTAATATCTTGTGCTTTCAGGAAAATAAATGGCTGGAAGAAGGGTCACGGGAAATTAATAGTTGCTAGCTCTGGTACATAGGAAAAAAATGGAAGGAATGGTGTTGGGATCATCGCTGATAATGAATAAAAGAAGAATGTGATGGAAATTAAGAGGATTCAGGATAGGATCATTTTCTTAAAAATGATTGTTGGGAAGGATACTATTAACATTATCAGTGCGAATGCACCTCAAGTAGGAGCAGAAATACATCTTAAGGAAAAGTTTTGGAGAGATATAAAGGGGCTAATTCAAAGCATTCAGCAAACCGAAAAAAATTTTATTGGTGGGGATCTTAATGGACATGTTGGTAGGGAGGCAGGACCGCATGCAAGGGCTCATGGTGGTTTTGGATTTTAGAGAGCTTAATAACGAAGGTCAATCTATTATTGATTTCTCCCTCACATATAACCTCAAGATTATCAAACTTGCTTTAAGAAGCGAGGGGAGCATTTAATCACATATAAGAGCAGAGCCACCCGAACAGATTGACTTCTTTTTGGTAAGGAATCCTGAGGGGATGGTGTGATAGCACAACATAGGGTATTGGTCCTTGATGTGCGTATTAAGCGTATAAAACAAAAGCGCCAACAAGTTTTAAACCCAAGGGTCAAGTGGTGGCAATTACAGAGGGAGAAACAAGAGATTTTCAAGAGAACTCTTTTAGAGGAGGGGGTGTGTGAGCTACAAGGAAATGCTAATATCATGTGGAAGAATATGGCTAAAAGGTTCAAATGGTTGCTAAAGCAATTTTGGAATAATCAAAAGGTTTTGGTCGCCAAGATAAGGAGACTTAGTGGTGGGATGAGACTGTTCAAGAGAAAGTCAAGAATAAGAAAAATTGTTTTAAAGCCATACACTTGTGTAATAACACAGAAAATTGGGAAAGGTATCGTTTGATTAAAAAAGAGACTAAGAAGGCAGTGAGTGAAGCTCGTAATAAAGCGTATGAAGAGTTTTATAAGGAGTTAGGGGCAACAGCTAATGAGCGTAAGATTTACAAGAATGCAAAGAATAAGGAGAGAAAATCAAGAGACTTGGACTAAGTGAGGTGTATAAAGGATGAAGAACGCAAAGTTTCAGTTACTGATGAAGATATTAAGAATAGGTAGGAAGCCTACTTTTATAAGTTGTTCAATGATGAAGGAGGATGGTCAACTTGTGACGTGGACGATTTAACAACTCGAGAAGCTGAGCTTAATTTCTGATTTTACTACAGAATTCGAGTTGGTGAGGTTAAAGAAGCTTTCAGAAAAATGGAAAATGGTAAAGCTGTTGGACTTGATGGTATCACTATTGAAGTGTGGAAATGTTTGGATGAAGAGAGTGTGTTGTGGCTTACTAAGTTATTTAATTAAATTTTACGTTCTAAGAAAATGCCCGATGGGTGGAGAAAAAGTACTTTGATCCTTAATTATAAGAATAAAGGGGAAGTTCAAAATTGTGCAAACTACAAAAGAATTAAGCTTATGAGTAATCCAATGAAATTGTGGGAAAAGATGATTGAACACGAGTTGAGGTTGAAGACTAGTATTTCTAAGAACCAATTTGGATTTATGCCGGGAAGGTCCACAACAGAAGAGATTTATTTACCAAAGGGGCTAATGGAAAAGTATCAGAGTAAAAAAAGGGATTTGCATATGGTTTTCATTGATTTGGAAAAAGCATATGGCTGAATATCAAGAGATGTACTCTGGAAAGCCTTGAAAAAGAAGGGGGTGCGTGTTGCATATATCATAGCCATTCAGGACATGTATGAAGGGGTAACAACCATTATTAGAACACCTGGAGGTGAGACAAAAAACTTTCCTATAAGGATTGGCCTACATCACGAATAAACTGAGCCCTTATTTGTTTAACCTTATGGTAGATGTTCTAACTAAACCTATCAAAGAGGAGATCCCCAACTGCATACTTTTTGCTAATAATATATTTCTATTGGCTGAATCCAGGGAGGAAATCAATTCTAAACTTGAGATATGGAGAATGACTCTGGAGTTGAAGGACTTTCATCTGAGTAGGAGCAAAACTGAATATGTGCATTGTAATTTTGATAAGAGACAAGTTAAAAGTGAAGTGGAAGTTAAATTTGGGGGGGGATGCAAGTGCAAAGTTTAGATATTTGAGATTAATTATATAAGAAGATAGTGAAATTGATAGAGATGTTAATCATAGAATTCAAGCTGGATGATATAAATAAAGAAAAGCTACTAGAGTTATTTATGACCAAAAAGTACCTAATAAAGTAAAAGGAAAGTTTTATCGCACTACTATAAGACCAGCAATGCTTCATGGTAGTAAATGTTGGGCTTTAAAGAGACAACATGAATATAAAATGAGGGTAGCCGAGATGTGGTTGTTGAGATGGATGTGTGGTCATACAGGAAAAGATAAGATTCGTAATAATCATATACGCGAACAAGTTAGAGTGGCATCTATAGAAGAAAAAATGGTAGAAAATCGTTAGAAGTGGTATGGACATGTTCAAAAGAGGCCATTGAGTGTGCCGGTGAGGAGGGTTGATCAAAGAGTATGGAGTCCTGTAAAAAGAGATCAAAGAAGACCGAAGCGAACACTCAATAAGGTTATAGAACGGGGTCTTTTAGTTAATAACCTATCCAAAGATTTGGTTTTCGATAGAATACAATGACGTCGTATGGTCCATGTAGCCGACCCCACCTAATGAGATAAAGGCTTTGTTGTTGTTGTTCTTGTTGTATTATATCTAAGAAAATATTTGCCCATAAATTTCTAAACTGAATATGATCAATATTTAAATTTGGTCACATACCAGTATTCCTGTATCTGAATTCAATTCAGTTGATCTGCCACTGGAACGCTAAAAGAAAAAGAAAGTTACATCATTAGAAGATTATACTATAAAACAAAGAGAATTCCTGTGAATGTTAGCCTCATGAAACCATATTTTCCCCTTGTTTTTCACAGGATTAGCACATTGGCATGAAATTTTATCCCTGGAATTAATTTTTTAGTGATTATTGATGGAATGTAACCGGCCAATTCTATGTCATATCTTTTAAAGTTAAACTATTTAGTGAACGTTAAGTTTAGAATCTCATAAGGATCTTAAAGTAATTTACTCTAAAATAATTGCATAAATCTACCCATGGAATCTTCTTGTAACAATCTTGGTAACAATTAACAGAAAAACAAATTTGCACCACAAGTCCATGTATACTTGCCTTAACTGACAATGATAATGCCAAGGCAACTGCCCCTCGCAATCCTGACCAGATGAGAATCATAGCTTCTTTCCAATCCAAACCATAACCAAAGTAACGTAGGAAGGGAAAAAGGATTCCAACTACTATGCACCTAGATACTTGAACATAAACATAGAGAAGAAAGAGGTTGGCCCATGATTTTCCTGTGACATACATTAGCTTTCAGTCACACCTCAAGGTTTAAGAAGATATTTATGCTTGGCAACCGGGAAAAGAACAAAAGAGGCGTTCTTACAAGAAAAGGAAGTGAATGACAACAACAACAAGAGTGTAAGCTTAACCACTAATGAGTCCTAGTTGAATTATTCTTATATCTGTTATGTTACAGAGTGCAGAAAAATAAGCAGACAAAGAAAAATTTACGGTATGTCTGGAACTTAGGAGAAGCAAAGACAATATATCCAGAGGAAAAGGAAGGGAACAGGATGGTTAAATGACAATTTACCTTTTCCCTTTCAAAAAAGCTCTGTTCCAAAACCCCTCAAATTGGAGAATTTAAAAGAAAATGAACTAACGAGGATTTTGCAACATTCATTGAAAATACTTCATTACCCTTCCGTCCTTATTAATAACTACTAGTGAAAGGTTTCAATTAAAACTTTCCTCCCACCCAAACATAACCAAAAACACTTTTATCAATAATCAATTTGGTAAGCAAGAATGAAACTACACATGCGCATATTAAGCATTATATAGGTAATTTCAATAATCTTAATCCTATTAGGACAAGAAAACCAAACAAAATAAATCCTAATGGGTTTGATACAATTTTCCACATATAACTCTCAAACAAACATGGTTTGTGAGAGCGTGGGTGAGAGAGACAGAGAGAGAGAGAGAGAGAGGCATATATTGTGGGTTTTAGGTCAAAATAGGGTAAAGAATAGTGAGTGATGCTTGGGAGAGTCTCTGGTCTCTTGAATACCACAGGAAGGTGTTCTCTGTGCGAGTTTATTTCCAGAATTGTAGCCTATATTAAACAAACTTGCACCATAGCAGGATCATAATTTGATTCCTAAGAATTCATGAGCGGATTCCTAATATCTTCCTGAAAGAAAAGTAAAAGACCTCTTATCTCTTTAATTCTGAGTTGAGATTTTCATTTCCCTATATATGAAAGATAAGGGAAGACAATAATTGTAGAATGTCAGTATGATAGTCTCTAGTGAGCTTAAGATGCATGAACATCTCATACTCATATGAATATATAATATTTTACCGATTACTGGCTACCTATTAGCATATAAAGATATTCCTGGAATTGCTTTCCTCTTTCAGATAACATAGAGTAAAAGAAAATAATGCTACAAACATCAAAACATAGTTTAGCAAGTGAAAACTACCATCAGCAAAAACATTGTAGCCATGAAGGATGCCTTCAGCTATAAGAACTCCACTGCAAAAAAGGGGAGAAAAAATCAATTAACAAAAATAATATATGATAGTTTAGTGTATCAACAAATAATATATAATAAATTTATACTTCAGTGGTATAAAATTTCATTTAACCAGAATTCAAAAAAAAATATTAACTAATTTGAAAAACACCTGAACGGCCTATTGAAAATATCACATCAGTGGATTAATTTGATTTGAAAGTCAGATCGTGCACTCACCTCAGTATGAAAATTAACGTATTAGCAATATAAGCAACCATTTCCCTGGGAAAAAGAAAGGATTAAAAAATGATTCACTCTCTGAAAAACATAAAAATAAAGGAAAATATGAATGGATCTATTGAAACAAATGTAAGATGTGCTGTTGCAGCCAGTGTTAAGAAGAACTGACAATAGCATGGATAAGGGACATGGCACAGATGCCAACATTGTGACCACTGTAAAATAGAGAGATTCTAGGTTTATTTTGAGGTTTCCATTGGTCCAACACATGTTAGACTTCTTTTTTCTAAAATATTTGTGCTTAATACATAGAATCGGTATTGATTGCTTCCAAAGCCAGATTCTTATGTATGCAACAGCAGCTGCAGGGCTGCTAAAGCCACAAGTCTATTGTCATCTTATCCATATTTAGGGGTTGTTTGGGATGAGGGATTGGAGGGAAGGAGAGGGGAGGGAAAATTTTTATGAGTTAGATTTTAAAAAAAAAATAAAAAAATAAAGAAGTGGGGTTAAAAGTTTTTAATTCATTTTTCTTACTCTTTTATCTTACATCATCCTTTTTTATCTTGCAAACATGAAAACCACGAGCAATCCAAAAGAAAATAACCATTTCCATAGTCCACAATATGACGTATGGTACAAAGTTACTAAAACACAACAATATTATTCACAAGGAATGAATATGTACGTCCAAGCCCCTTTATTTAACATCAGGGACCCATACTTAGGGCTAATAATAGACATATCAGACAACTCAAGGGAACTACCACAAACACCTTCCTAATATGGTATTTCATATCGTAACAAGGTAAAACCTCCCAAAAAAAGTTGTATAGTCTCCAGTCCCCTCCAAATAGACTTATGATTACTTTTCTCCTTCCTTTGCTTTGGCTTGTAAATGAATGCCAATTGAAATTTAAGGATTTAATTAAAAAGCTGGCTCCATAGACTGTTTAAGCTTCACCAAATTTAACATGCTGTACTATTTCTATACACAAAGCACAAGCCCATACCAAAAGTGATGCAAGCTTTGTTGTCCATCACCCTTAAAAGCCGTCCTCGCAAAGGCAGAGTAAAACCTGTTCAACAGTTTCAATAACAAGATGTCTAAAGTTCAAGTGACAAAGATGCTTCGTATAGAAGTTCAGCTTACATCCCCAGTGTCATCACCGTCAAGACACCAGAAATATCAGTACCCTCTTGAGCCTATCAGGAAAAAAAAAGGCCATTAGCCTTTTCATACACAAGATAGAACTAAGTTAAAAGCAACACTAGATGGTAAAATTATTAGACTAGATATGGTTGAATATAAAATGACGTGGCACCTACCAACTGCTATTAACTGATAGATAATGAAAATCTGGTTGGATTAAGTCAGCAATGAGGATGAAAATAGATTAGAAAATATAATATTAACTATTTGTAAACTAAAAATTAATAACTATAGATAAATATCGGAAATAGAATCATAAATAAGATTGGGATTATTTAAATTAAGAACAACTTTATTTTGAAATTTTTTATGTTTATGTTATCTCATCTTATTATGTTTTATTTTATTATTTTGTAAGGATTTTTGTAAATTTATTTATTTGTTAGGATCATAATATGCTGTTAGAATAATTACTATTATCTTGTCCTTTAATTTTTCATATTATCTTGCATTCTTATATGTATCCTTTGGGCTCAGTATGAGGCCTTTACTAGTTAGGGTTAGGCATTTCAAATTGATTTGATTGATAAAATTCTCTTGGCTCCCCCATTTTCCTATGAAGTCCCCCTCCTTTTCTTCTCTCCAGTTTATTTCTTCTGCACCCCCCCCCCCGGTTGCTACTGGTTCTAAAACAATTAATTACACTCTCACTTGAAAGCACAATATTTATAGATTTCACACACACAGGCTTAGATTGACTTTGTTTGGCCAAGAAAATACTCACAGGCTTAGTCTGGTAGCAAAAAGATGTATATTTTTTCATAAAAAATAAACAAAATGAAACATCACGGTGCCGAGAAACTTGAATGATCAGGTACAAAGAGAATGATCAGATGTTTAAATCTATTGGCGAGCCTAGCAAAGAATTAGACAAACCTAAAGCAAATGGAAAAAAAATTACACCAATAGCACAACATTTTTTATTTATTAAATCCAAATACCATACAAGTGCGCTAGTGATGTGTAAGTTGTAAATATCATAAGATTTGGTAGTTATGTTAGTTAATACTGTTACTCAAGGGAATAAATAATAGTAGCTGTTAGTCAGGGCCAGAAGTTAAATACTATAAAAGGGGAACTAATTGTGTCAGATGGTTATGTTTTGTGAGAAGAAGTGAAGATATGGATGATGTCATCCTGGTTTAAAAAATTTGTGACACAAATTAGCACAGCATTTGATATTTAATTCATTTAAGTTCCCTATGTTGAATATCATATATAAACATCTCAACTAATTAAAACAAGCAACCAGGTCCAAAGAAGCAACTTACAGTGTAGAAAGCAATATAGCTAACAGTCAGTGTTAGAGTGATCTCTATCACTGTATCATTAAAAATAAATCCAAGCCACAAAACAGATGCTATCCCAAAAGCAAGACCCATTCCTACACTGGACCAAGGAAAGAATTATTTAAGTAAGATGAAATTGTGCAATTAGCTCAATAAAGAAGGTGAAACCTACGCTCCAAGAGAAACTTGTGCTAGAAATTTGATTATGGACGCTGAGTTGAAGCTCTCTCCAAGGACCATCCGATAAAATAGAGTATAGACCACAATTGCCGTTCTGGACATAAAAAAAAAAGTAAGCACTTTCAAAAGCAAATTATGTAAAAGGCATAGAATCATCGTATGCAAAAACAATTACAAGGTTATATATTTAAGTCTTTCAACCACTTCCTCAACAAACAAGAAGTAAATTTGAATAAGTGTAAAATCATCTAAATTTGAATACCCGTCATTCATCAAGGATTCCCCTTCAATTATTGTATTCAATTTCTTGCTGGCACCAAGCTCTTTCAACAAAGCCACAACTGCTACAGGATCAGTTGCACTTAGAAGTCCCCCAAGCAATAGTGATGTTTTCCAACTCCAGTTATATGGAAAAGTGAACTGCATTATGATATAAAATTGATCAAGAAATGACATGGAAGATGAAACCTAAGCGCACAAATTCATGTACCTTCAAAACAGATCCAAGGGAGAAGGTTGATATCATAACACCTGGACCAGCTAGCAATATCATTTGTACAAGACACCTCTGCAGCAAAATTCAAGTAGAAAACGAAATCAGACAACTTACAGCTGGCAAAGAAACATAATGCAGCTAATAAATTCATTACATTATAGCACCACTGCTAGTTACTCTTCTAGTCTTGTCAGAGTTCCCAATTTTTTGGTTTCCATTTTAGAGTCTCACTACTCAATCATACAAGATAGCCCTTTCTGATCAAATTTCAAATAGTCCATAACTAAAATATGCAAAATTTTCAGGCTCAAATTTGTAGAATCATTTCACATATGTTTGGTTTTGTTATTTTTAATTTCTAAGAGATGAAGAGAATATTAACTAAAATACAAGTGCATTACAGCTTTCAACTTCAATTTAGGTAAGCATAAAATTAGTTCATAAATTATTTATAATTAAGTGAGGGAATTTTTACAGATGTAAGACATATTGGATAGTGTTCCTGTACATAATCAAGTAAGAGATACCATTGCATGTACGGATGCATGAGGAAGGGTCAAGCACAACAGTATGAGATTATCATATTGTAACTCTAAATACAACTACGTATGCTCCAAGAAAAAACAAAGTAAAGAAACCTTAATTTGGTGAACTTCCATTGAGAAAGAGCTCTCAAAAAGGAGGGCAGGAAGGAAAACAGCTAACAGAAGATCGGGATCAATGTTCGACCCTGCATGTCAAAATTACTAATATCTAATTATTTTGAACAATCAGAAGGAAACACCAAAGATGCTTAAGTTGTTTTTCTAGTGGTACAAGAAGTTTATTCAATAGATCTAATTTTAGCCAAGAAAATTTACCAGCTCCAAATGTTCAAAAGTGAAAGAAAAGGAAGCTGCTTATATAATGCCACAAGAAGATCATCAATAACTACTTAGATTTTTCAATACAGTTAATATAATGATGCTAGCAGAACAAAATAGCGAGACAACATAATATTTAGAGAAGGAGTTTTCTTCTTCTCAGTTGTAATCTAGTCCAGTCTTTCTGAGGTATCCAAAAAGGAAGGCAAGCTGAATAAGAGAATATTCAAATAAAAAAAAATGATGCTTGAGACAAAATCAAGTTCTAATTGCCCAGTGTTTAAGTTATATCTTCCTTGGCATGTACATACAATTCGAAATAGCTAAAATGAAATGTTGTTCAAACTTACAAAGACGAATTCCGTTGCCAATCTTTCCCAGCTGATAATGAGTACTATATTCTGTTTAGAAGTCCAATGCTCATCAGTTAACTACTTGTAATCGTAAGAATGGGTAAAATCTAAAAACACAGCCATAAATGGCAATATGCATAAGAATAAACAAAGAGAAGATTGTTCTGACATCCTGAAGAAATCTGGAAGCGCCAAATTTACAATAGGAAAGTTTTAAAATGTCCATAGACCCAAGGTGCCTTTAATGGACCAAAGAATGAAACAGGGCAGAACTACTTAAGCTTTATGGGTAGACATGATAATCAATTAAGAATGGTGCAAAGCTAATTTAGCCAGATAATTTAAAAATGAGAAAAACTAGCAGACTAAGTAAACTGATAAAAGACTCTGGAAATCACTTTATATGGCATATTGGACCACCATAATTATCATAAAAATGGATTTTGTTAATTTTACGTAAGATGAATCGAAGATTTTGTCTGAACTCATATTACTATAACATTACTGTTGTGATTTTTGACATAGTAATGACTATACCATGCATTTTGTCCTAGCAGCCACCACCTTGGAGACATAACTTACATGTGCCCGATGTCTAATCACTTTTCTTTCTATCTTCTGAATTCAAATATCACATGCATAAATGATCTGTGCCGTGTTTTATCTATTCATTAATCCTTGGTCAGAACTTCAAATGTCACCTTTTTAGGAACTAGAGTTGTTACTGTTACATTCGAAAACTTGCGTTTTGACATGATGTTTTACAAGCAGACTTTCTTAAAATACAATGAAAGAACTCTTGCAGCTTGCATGCAATAAATATATAAAAAAAAAAAGAACATAAAATTAAACAAGCTTGTAGATCAAGCATATAAAGAAAATTTATAAGACCCAAAGAGTTAGAAATTGAAAAAAGAGAAGCTGTCAGAAAGTAACTTTAGAATCTTTTTGCCTCTTCTTCCAGCACGTCTGTTACTTATTTGTTAGTTTCAGGACTTAATTAATGAAAAAGAGCTCCCACTGCCAATTTTACGAAATCACTTTCTCCAAATGTGATGAATAAAATATTAAAGGCAAATTAAGATCAAAAGTTCATGATCATCTGGGATTTTTTTTTCCTCTTTCTATTCTGTTTGCGATCAGATGTTTTCTAGCTCCAATAACCTTTTAGAAATAATATCATACTTCATTATTATTTTCAAACCTCTGTTGCTTGTAACAGAAGGGCGGCGCACAAGGCTCCCGCCAACCCAGAAAAAAAAGATTACTGATAAAAAGTTTTCACATCCAATATTGAACAGTTCAGAAAGTCAAAGAGGGGCAGCAAAATTTGAGACAAAACAAAAGAAGGGAGCGAAATCTAAGTATGAATGATGAGAAAGCAAACCTAATGATCCCAGGCCAATGCCAACGATGAGGAGAGCAACAGTATAAGGGACTCTGGTGCCACGCAAAATATGCCTACAAGCAATTCCGAGAGCCAGACTGAGTCCTACGAAAATTACAGCATCTGCTGGATTGAAGTCAACTTCAGAAGAAGTAGAAGCTTCTTCGGCCATGATTCTGTAAGGAAATAGCATTTCTGTCACTGCCGCCATTTGAGCTAATTAAGGCAGCTAGAGATGAAGAAAGTGGAGAAAGCGAAGCACTACTTCAGCTTAATAACGATGATCGTTGATGAGAGAAGAAGAGGCCACGCAAGACAACAAAAGTTATTATATACTCCCCCTTATTTATAACAATTTTTCTTTTGATTACGTCGAACTAATAATTTAAAGTAATGATTATATTAAAAATATCTTCTTTTTTATGGATGTCCTTGTTTATAAAAAGATTACGGGAGAGAGAAAATAAATAAAAAATATGAGAGATAATAAGTATAAAATATAAGAGAGAATGAGTATTTAATAAGGATAAATTAGAAAAAATAAACTTACTTTTTCAAAAAAAAAGTGAAAAATGTTTATAAAAGGGATCAACCATATAAAAAAAAGTTAGTTATAAATAGAACATACTATAAAATAAGTGGAAAACGACAAAACGATGCCTTTGCATCATCTATTACATCTGTGATCCGTCAATATATGTTTATCATTAAAAAAAACTCATTAGCTTAATTAACGTTGAGTAAAGTATTTTTTAAATTAGAGCCAGTTTTTTGCTACTATCTCCGGTCCTAATTATAAGATAAAATTAATTTTTTTGGAGAAATTAAAGAAGTTAAATAAGTTACTTAATCATATCATATGTTATGTATTTTTAGATTATATATTAATTCATTAGTCAAATTAATTAATTTTAAAAAAATATAAATACTCTAAAGTAATTTAATTAACTTCTTTAATTTCTCTAAAAAAATTAACTTTATCTTATAATTAGAACAGTAAAAATATATTTTAATGATCCAGGAAATTTGAGGCCAATAACGCAAAAGCTGTAGGGATTGTGTGCGATGAGTAGAGCCGGTCATATGGGCTCAACTCGCAAGCTCAACCTATGAGCCCATGGGTTTTGACGGGTTAGGGTTGGAAAAATCCCAACCCGCAAAAATGCGGGCCCGTCATAACTCGCGGGTTAATGCGGGCCAACCCACAAGTTGGCGGGTTGGCCTGCAAAATTTTTTATTTTTTATTTACATATAATAATTTTATAAAATTTATAAGTTTTCCACTCTTATCTTGGTACCTCCCAATCCAAAGTAAAAAAATCTTAGCTTCTTCTCTTCTTCTTTAAACAAAATTATTATATCTTTATTGCTTGAGGATGAGTTTATATTTTGTTTATAAATTTTAACAAATTTGATAACTTTTTCTCTTAAATTTTATATTATGTTTTTAAATTTTTATAAAAGAAATGATTGATACTAGGAAGGTAAATTTAATTACTCATATATATGTGTCTCATATTTTTAATCCTCTTTAAAAAATATGAATTTTTTTTTCAAAAAAAAATGCGGGCCCGCGGGCTGGCCCGCAACCCACACACTGTATGTTAGGGTTGGCATTTTGCCAGTCCGCAGAAGTGCGGGCTGTACAGGCCCACAGCACACGGGCCACAGGTTGGTGCGAGCTGGCCCGTATTCCCAGCTATAGCAATGAGTATGATATGGTATATGTTGGCTGTATCGAATATCTTTTATCAGTTTATGCTGTTGACTACAAATAGTAAAAGGATATGATTCTTAGGATTTGTGCTATGAAAAGAAAATTCCTCTTCATCGACTGTATGGAATCGGGAAGCTTGCGCGCCACTTTTGCGTGTTTGTCCTTTAAATTTAATTAGTCAAACATTTGTTTGTGTATCAAGAAAAAAAAGGGAGAATAATATTTAGGTCCTAAGCTACAAAAAAAATATTAGAAAAATCTCTTTAAAAAGTCAATGAGTAGAAAGAGATTTTTCTAACATGAATTCCCAATATCTATTTATACATTTGCCCCCATTAAAATAACTAGAGAAAACCACAAGAGGAGAGGAGGGAAGGCACATTTTTGTGATTAAGACATTAAGGAGAAAGAGAAAAATGCATGGACGATGTGCGCAGGAGAAGGAACATTTAAAGGATACAATGTGCTATTAATGTCGTTTGAAAACGTCTTCTTCTTCATCGTCCATGTACGGGTAAGAAGGTACAAAAGCGAGTTGGAAATTTTTTTTTTTCCCCTGTGTGAAAGTTGGTTGAATTGAGATTGAGGGGTTGGTCAAAGGTTGGATCTTGGGCTCAAAAATGGAATAAGTGATAGATGGTAGACAAGAAATACTAAGAATTTGCCACACATATGATCTTGATCATTGAAGTTGGGGTTTAACCTTGGGTGGGTTGTATTTATGTTAGAGTGCTCTGTTTTTGTGGCATGGTTACAGAGGAGCTGCTTTTTTTAAGTGAGAATGGTGAATGTAATTGTTCTTCTTTACTATGAAAACGCTGAAATGAAAACAAAAAATTGTTGTAAATTTGTGCAGATGTAGTTGTTAATATAGCATTTGTTGTTGTTAATGCAGAACCTCTGATGTGCTCTGTTTTTGGGCAAGCAAACAGAGGTATGATGTACATTCTCGCTGGCATGATGATAAAAAATGCTGATATGATGATAAAAAAAGTGTTGCTAACGTGTTGTAAATTTGTGCATATGTAGTTATAAATATTGTTGTGAAAGTTGTTAATACAAAGTTTGACCTGTGCTATATTTTTAGGGAAGCAAACAGAGGTGTAAGTGTGATTTGTGTTATTAGAAAATGCTGATATGATGATAAAAAAAGTATTGTTAACGTGTTGTAAATTTGTGCAGATGTAGTTATAAATATTATTGTGGAAATTGTTAATACGAAGTTTGATTTGTACTCTGTTTTTTAGGAAGCAAACAGAAGTGTGAGTGTGGTTTATGTTATTAGAAAATGCTGATATTATGATAAAAAAAAGTGTTGTTAACGTGTTGTAAATTTGTGCAGATGCAGTTGTAAATATTGTTATGGAAGTTGTTAATACGAAATTTGTGTTGCAGATTCTCATGAAAGTAATGAAATCCAAATAAAGTTCAAAGTTACCCTTGATACATCAACATATATGGATCTTGTAGATGATGAAGGAGTCTTAGAAGAAGTTGTTAAAATGACTAATAATGTTGTGAAAGAAGCATTAAACGTTGTAAACAATGACATAAGTGACAGCAATATAGTGTGCAACTTATTGATATGGCTCAAATTATTATCCTAGTGCAACAGCAAAAATTAGTTGTAAACATAACTTAATAAGTTGTAAATATAACTAAACATGTTGTAAACATAACTGAAGATGTTGTAAACATTACACAAAATAGTTAACTCTTCCCATCTTCAGTGTTCAACGAATTTACATGTGACCACGTGCTTAGATGTTGTTAAAATGCCTCATCCTATTGTAAACTAAGCGTTAGCAATTGTAAACAACGCCATCTATAGAGTTAAATTTGCTATGGACTAAGATCTTTTCCTAGTGCAATGGTAGAAATAAGTTGTAAAATTAACTTCAGAAATTGAAAAAATAACTTAAGCCGCTGTCAAAACTACACAAAGTTGTGGATAATCCCAGTTTTTGTGTTAATCGTGGTTTCATGTGGACATATGCTTATTCGTTGTTAAAATGATTGATCCTATTGTAAAATGATTCATCATCATATCAGCATTTTATAATAACATAAACCACACTCATACCTCTATTTGCTTCCTTAAAAACAGAGTACAAGTCAAACTTCATATTAACAACTTCCATAGCAATATTTACAACTACATCTGCACAAATGTACAACACGTTAACAACACTTTTTTTATCATTATATCAGCATTTTCTAATAACATAAACCACACTCAAACCTCTGTTTGCTTCCCCAAAAACATAGCACAAGTCAAACTTCGTATTAACAACTTCCACAACAATATTTACAACTACATATGCACAAATGTACAACACGTTAACAACATTTTTTTACCGTCATATCAGCATTTTTTATCATCACGCCAGCGAGAATGTACATCACATATCTATTTGTTTGCCCAAAAATAGAGCATAGCAGAGGTTCTGCATTAACAACAACAACTGTCATATTAAAAACTACATATGCACAAATTTACAACAATTTTTTGTTTTCATTTCAGCGTTTTCACAGCAAAAAAGAACAATTACATTCATCATTCTCACTTAAAAAATAGCAGCTCCTTTGTAACCATACCACAAAAATAGAACACTCTAGCATAAACACAACCCACCCAAGGTTAAACCCCAAGTTCAATGATCAAAATCATATGTGTGGCAAATTCTTAGTATTTCTTGTCTACCACCTACCACTTACTCCATTTGTGAGCCCAAGATCCAACCTTTGACCAACCCCTCAATCTCAATCCAACCAACTTTCACAAAGAAAAAAAAAATTCCAGTTCGCTTTTATACCTGCCTACCTGTACATGAACGATGAAGAAGAAAACGTTTACAAACGGCATTAACAGCACATTGTATCTGTCACACCCTTACCTTGTTTTAACTTTTTTTTCAAAGTATTCGCAAAAATCGATATGCGACTCGATGGACAATACAGGAATAGCATGAATATACTAATAAAAAGTACATAATTACATAAATTCCCATAGGGTTTCGTACATGATCATTACCATCAATGTAGCTACACAGGGCTGCTTGGGTATTTAAACCCGTCACAGTGAAATAGAGACATCTTCTCGTCTTTGTTCCACCATTACAATCCCCACATATGGTTCTCTACATTGTTCTCAGCATATCTTCTGTCTTCTCCTGTCTAACTTGTTGGTAGGAGAGGGTGAGATTCGAGAGAATCTCAGTAGAAAAATAATACCAATATGCATGTACAATAAATGTTTAATGCATGATATGCTTGCATCATAAAACTCATGCTCACACAATGACAAATCTGTCAACTCAATGTTTCGAACAATATATTTATAGCCATAGCATAAATTGAAACATAGCTTCAAATCATTCATACATGTTTCACATAATCAAGCAAAGCAATAACATTCATCAGCAAACTAACACAAATATTATATACATGCAGGAGAGGTAAGTTCCTTACCTTAACCCTTTTTCGACTCGAGACGTGTGCCTCGTAAAGCGTGCCAACAGCTCGGCTCCATATTCAATCCTAAAATTCCAAATATACAATTTAGACACTTCCATAGTGCTTCTAGAAGTTATAT
Source organism: Inga leiocalycina (assembly GCA_963242795.1). Taxonomy (NCBI): domain Eukaryota; kingdom Viridiplantae; phylum Streptophyta; class Magnoliopsida; order Fabales; family Fabaceae; genus Inga; species Inga leiocalycina. The sequence continues at coordinate 62,378,079 of OY725330.1, read as the reverse complement.
GAGCCTGTTATTGAAAATTTACCAAAATGCCCCCGGGAATCCGGCCCGGCCCCGTCGTACCCGATTTGACTATACTTTTTTTGAAATTGACATGGGCAATTCTAACATATTTTTGCCCAAGAAATCCATTTCTAGACTCCGAATTATCAAATTCAATGTCAAATTACAAAAATACCCTTGATAGCCTCACTTTAAGGGTTTCAGAGGCGTTTTCGTAATTATGCTTTTTCAGCCTTTTCCGAAAAAGTGACCAACTATAACCCTACCTAATTTTCGCTCCTAAACTCAATGGAACCATCAAATCATTGAAAATCCAACTCTAAGACCCATTTACAGCCCTAACCGAATTATATGGGTTTTTTGGGGGAAATTAGGGTTTTTCGGTTTCGGCTCCGTAAACACATTCCTTTATACTTCTAACCACTTTATTGACTATTCCATTAGGTTATAACTAGCATTTAGTATCAATTTGAGCAGTATAACCTCTAGGTCAACCCATTTCCAAAAATTAAAACCAATGACAATCCGACAAAATTTCACCGATTAAATTGCCCACAGCAGTCAGAGTAGTCAATACACAAAGGTTTAGAAGTTACCTCAAGCTCCCTCTGGATTTTCTCAAAATGGCTGAACCCTAACCCTTGTTTACAATGAAAATTGGGCTTCCCGAACCTTAAATACATAGAAGAATAACTTAGGAACGAAGTTATAAGCATGAGAAACCGATTTATCGAAGAAATCACTTACCTTTGTAAGTTTTTCCTTCTCCTTTTCTCTCTCTACAATTTTTCTCTTCCTCTCTCTTCACATTTGAAATGGCGTCAGAAATTAGGCTTGGAGGAAGGAGGAGCTGATTTATAATATATATCAATTTAATCAATTCATTTTCCCAATTTCGGATTTTTATAAAATTCTGGCAGATTTCTGCCCGAACTTTGAAAAATCATAACTAATTTTAGAAAAATCGAATTGAAATGATTCTAAAACCTATAGAACCCTTATTGAGTCTATTTTCAAGAAAAAATATAGAATTTTATTAGCTGGAATCATAAAATTTCCAAAATTTTAATCTTTTCATGTTGTTCCAGAAAATTTCTAGTTTTTCTGGGCTAACTTCAAAAATTCATATCTTATTTGTATATAGCTTTAATTGATTCATATGACCTATCAAATTAAAGTTTAGGATGTCTATTTTCACCTTGTAAAATTTTATAATTTTTGATAATCATTTGATCATACAAAATCACATGACAAACTCACTACCTTATAGGCAATTTCACCAAAAACATAATTATATTCTCCAAAATTCACCATTTTATTTTCTTTAGTGCCCCAAATATATAAGAGACATTAGAGAATAGATTTGGGACATCTACTAAATCAGGGCTTAGCAGTCCACTTAATTTAGACTTATTCTCAAATCTCCAATCCAAAAATTCGAGGTATTATAGTATCCCTTAAATGCTCCACCTCCTGCACGTATCGTCTGTGTTTTTTTCTCTTCCTCCTTAATGACTTAATCACAAAAATGTGCCTTCCCTCCTCTCCTCTGTGGCTTTTCTCTAGTTATTTCAATGGGGTAAATGTGTAAATGGATATTGGGAATTCATATCAGAAAAGTCTCTATGAACTTTTCTGACTATTGACTTTTCAAAGGGACTTTTCTGATATTTTTTCTGTAGTTTGGGACTAGAGCCGGAATTTGGGCCGAGCCCGTTTAGGCCTGAGCCCGTCAAGGGCCGAGCCTATGATTTAGAGGATGAAAATGGAAGCGAGCTTAAAAGGGCCGGCCCTTTTATGCCTGTTTAACTTTTTTTTTAAATGGGCAGCAAATATTGGTCAAATGGTAGAATTAACCTAATCTAACATAACCCAACCCAACCCAACCCTCATATCAGAAATGCTCTTACACTGACTCAGACCTCATTTGAAGCTTCTCCCTTTTTATTTTCTTTTTTCTTTTTTTGCATGTGTACGCCAAAATCCAAATCAGGTGTTCTATTATTACTGACATTTGAAGCTTGTAGGCTTGTTTGATTATGGTTGTGAACTTATTTGATTGGTTATAAACATTAATTATGGTTTGGACTTAAATCTTAGTGTTTGTGTTCTATTAAACTTGGATAATATTTATGTTTTAAATTAGTGTTGATGATATTTATATTTTAAATTAGGTATTTTAGTCTTTAGGAGAATAAGAAACAAAAAGGCATGGCAAAAAAAAAACTCAAACGGGCCTACCTTAAACAGGCCAGGCCGGCATAAAAAGGTGTGATTTTGGACTCAGACCCGTCATGAGCCGGCTCGTTTTACCGACTGTATTTAAGACCTAGATGTCATTTTCCCAAAAAAAAAAAAAGATCATTTGGTTTTGTCTTGGGGGGGACCGATAAAGTCAAGCCAAACCTTTATTCCCTTACTTAAGTAGTCAAATCGAGGAAACAATCTCAAGCCATTGGCCAAAAAAAAAATCTCGAGCCTAAATTAAAGTGCTTAATTTACTTAAGAAATAATCACTATTCCCTCTAGCTTTTACTGTACATTGTAATTCAATTTCTTTATTGAAATGGATTAGGATGGTAGTACACAGAAGCAGTTAAATTTTAATGTTTGCATGTTTGTTTTAGCGATCAAATTGTTTATAAACTGCTTTTCACATAAATCCAAACACAATTTCTCTCACATATTTACTTCATATACCGTAAAGCACGATTGAAAAGCTGATTTTAAACATTCCAATCGCTAATCTAAACGAGCACAATATAATCGCACAAGATTTGGGGAACACATTTTATGCTTATCATTTTGATGAGTAAAAATGTACCCATTACCCATATTTACTATTAGATTGATTTTAAAAGGTTGAGGTTTAAATAATTTAATTTTTATATTTTAAAAATTATTTTATTATATGCATAATTAAAAATAAAGATAATCTTATAATTATTACTTCTCATAAAAATGAATTTATCATTTATAAAATCACAAATTAAAAATTGGGAAAATTACACTCAAGTCTTAAGGAAAAAGAGAAATGAAAAAATGGTCCATTGAAATTACAAAATGAAAAAATGGTCCCATGAAATTGTCAATGCCTGCTTCTGAAGTTGTCAATGACCTGCTCGTGGAGTTGTTAATGAAACTATTTTTCATTTTACAATTTTAAGGGACTAATTTTCCATTTTCCTTTTTTTTAGAACTTGATTGTGATTTGCTCTTAAAAATTTTAAATTTAGATCATTCAAATTCAAATTTAAATCGCTGAAATCTCATCATAATAGTAAAATATTATATGCTTATCACTGTGAAGCGCATGGAACGCAAACCCCAAGATTTTTCGGTTTTGCAGCTTTTGGTTTTAGGTTTCGATTATTACCATAATGATCTTTCTTTTTTGAATGGATAATAATCTTTCTTTTTTGCGGGCCAGAAATGGCTCCTTTCTTAAAATATTATTGGAAATATTCGGATTATTTATCTTGCTTTACTTTCCTCCTTTTTAATTTTGGGAAAATTTTAAATAAATATTATTTAAATTTATAAAAACTAAAAAATCTAGTAACATAAGAAAATGACATAAATGTGACAGGAATTAAATTAGAATTTTAAAGTATTGATGATTTTATCATTATGCCCCTCTATTTTTTAAATTTAAAAGAAAAGAAAAGAAAAGGTGCCCTTACTAGAGCACCACTGCCGGCCAGCCACCGAAGCTCCGGCTCTGGCCAGCTTGCACCCGTTGGAGCCTTGAACTTTGGCCGCTGACTGCCAAATCTCCATCGCCGAGGGCTTTTTTTGGGAGGTCGGCTTTAATTTTTTGTTTAAAAATGTAAGCAAAAGGGTAAGGCGTGGGATTTGAAATATATATACTCCTTTTAATGCTAAATATAAGACAGAGTTGACTTGTTTTGGAGAGATTAATAAAGCTAAATAAGTTACTTAATCATATCATATATTGTATATCCTTATATTATATATAAGCTTTTTAGTCAAATTAATTAGTTTGGGGAAAAATAAAAATATACTTCCTCCGGTCCTAATTATAGGACAACATTTGAAAGTTGATCTTGGTCCTAATTATAGGACAAAATTTTAATTTTTGTCAATTTCTTCCCAAAATACCCCCATTGCTTTAGATAATGGTTGGATTGCCTCGTCCGACGTGCGATACCATGAAGTATCAAACATATATCAAATAAAATACCATGAAAGTAACCACAAAGAGGTGGAGAGAGAATACTGATTTAGATCATGGTTGGATTGCCTCATGGTAGACTCATGTAGTATTCCTAAATCACCCCTATTAAATAAGGGCATTTTGTAAAAATAAATAAAATTAACTAATTTAACTACTATTCTTAATTTCTCCAAAGTTAGGTAAATATGTCCTATAATTAGGACCGGAGGGAGTAAATACTTTAAAGTAATTTAATTAACTTCATTAATCTCTAAAAAAATCAACTTTATCTTATATTTAGGACTAAATGAAGTATTATATATTTCGTGTACATATATTATAAAGTCGGAGCTCTGACGGCCAGCCAGCGATGGTGCTCCGTCAAGGGCACCTATTCTTTTTTCTTTTGATTTTAAAAAGCTAAGTGGCATAATGATAAAGGGTTTGCTTGGCAAAGCGGTAGTCAGCCCCTACCGCTCGTTTAGAGGAAAAAAAAAGCAAAGTGGCCACTTTTTAACCGTTTGGCAAGGCTTTTGTCATCACTATGCTTTTAGAATCACCGTAGCTTTTTTTTAAGCTGGTCGAAGTAGCTTTTCCATTTCCCTCCATTGCACTTCTACTCTCTCTCTTCCATCAATGCTTTGCTACAGACCGCTGTTAACGCATGCACAAAGGCGATCTCTGAGCTTTTCTTTTACATCGAATCAGAGCTTCCGGTGGTGCATTTCTGACTGCTCCGTCCACGACTCCGTCTCTAAGCGTCACCGTTGTGGGTCATAAAGCTTGGTGGCCATCGCATTCCACAAGCTTGACCCAGCTGAGGAGGAGAGCTTGGTGGCGAAGCTGCAAGGATAGAGAGAGCCAGAGGAGACAGAATTCGACGACAATGTCGCTGCTCGCCGGCAAGGGTGGTTCACCGGTGGGGGGTGGTTGATCCAGCTCGAAGATCTTCCGTTGGTGCATGTCCGAGCGATGTTCTGTTTCGGAGGTTTGTTTATCTAGTTCGAGTGTTCCAAGGAAGAAGAAGAAGTTTTGGTCAAATTAGGATTTGACTAGGGACTTCTTTACAAACTTCAAAAGTTTTTAAGGAGGGATTAAATTGAAAATTTTTGAATATTTGTAGGTTAAACTGTAATTTATGAAACATTTGGGTCTTTTCTGTGATTTCCCCGATCCCTTTTCTTCATTCGCTTATAATTTTCATAAATTCTGGGGTATTTTTCTATAATTTTCTCTAGTCCTCAAATTAGTGCTTAATCATGTAATAATGTCCCAAAAAATGCCTTAATATGACTTATTGTATTTTATCAAATTTTAATTTAATTTTTCACTTCAGTTATCACAATATATAGAAATAATATATATATATATATATATGATTCATGTCTTTTTCTGTCATTTTTCATCTAAACGGACTTTTCAAACTCTAATCCAAACAGGATCAATGTTAGAAAAAAAAATCATTTTTGCCACCGTTAATCCAAACACAAATCACATTTACATTTTCACTTTTAATCCTACCTTACTTTTCCAAAAGTCAGATGGAAAAAAAAGTCACTTCTCCACCGCTAATCCAAACGGGCACAAAATCATCAACACTTTAAAATCTCAATTTAATACATGTCACATTTATGTCATTTTCATGTGTTAACAAACTTTTTGAGATTTTATAAATTCAAATGATATTTATTTAGAATTTTCTCTTTAAATTTTCTTTTTAATAAAGATGAGAAAATTATTCTTTTTCGAACTTTTTTCCTTAAGATTTGCTCGTAGAAAATACTCATCTTTAATTTTAAACCACAAACTCAAAGTTAGTATAAGTGGTAATGTCATTCATCACTTTAAACAAGTGATTGAAAACACAATTCAAACTTTTTATGTATATAATAATTTAGTTAAAAAGAACCTATCGTTATTTGGGGGGGGGGGGGAGTTCAAACCACGCAATTGAACTATTGTATTGAGCTTATTAAAATTTGAATTTGGCTCAACATATTTAAAAATTCAAGCTAGGTTATTAGACGAGTCGTGTTTTGAAATTAACATCAACATACATGAATTATTTGTAAAGAGAACATAAATAAAAAAGGAGGGGTTTTAAACACAGAGGAATATATTCATAAACATGTGCTTGCTTCCGTCCCTCCAATGTACATTTCTCTTTTTGTCCCCCAAAAAATTTAGTTGAGCTAGGTCCTGGAGATTCACTTGGGTCAGGGCATGCCTCCGAGAAGATCAAAATATGCCTTCAAGCAGATCGTCTATTAATAAGGTCCTAATATCGGTGAGATTTGAAATCACAAGCTAGTGATTATGTTCCAACCTTTTTACCAACTATATCAACTTTTGTTGGCAACCAATTTACATTTATGGCACAACAAAACAATATTGGTAGTAGCTGGACTAATCGGAGGCATTGGTTGTGTCTGGTGCTGCTCCAGTTTGTTAGGCTTAAGATGTATCAGGATTAGTATGGATTTTGAAAAAACAAGTGATAAATTTGGATTCGTGTTTGGATTAGTATAATAGATTTTGTGGGAAAAAAATGATTTGGAGTATAATAGATTTTGCGAAAAAGTGATTATTGGAATGATTGTTACAAGTTGTTCTTGCTAACTTATACCAAAACGATGGATTTCCAGGGAAAAGAGTAGATTGTGAAAAAAAAAAAAGTGTTGGATAGTTGTACCATCCCCATGCTTTTGGTGGAAAACACAGGGTGGAAAATTTTCAAGTGTTTGATTTGTCTTTATTCTTTTTTTTTTTTTTTTAAGTTACAATGACAAGAGCAAGCTCTTGAGACCGCGACGGTCGATGTATCAAAACAAAAAGGACAAGAAAAAAAAACACAATTAATGACCCAAATCTAAACTAAGATCAGCTAGCATATAGTCCGAACAGAAATCTGGAGGATGTTGCAGCATAGACAGATCGCTGTTCGAGTCCAGTGCACGCTTAGCCAAAACATCGGCGCATTTAAGCGCTTCTCTATGACAGTGATGTATCTCCAAGTCCCAATCCCTATGGATTAATTCCCTGACCTCATCTAGCTCCTGCTGTAGGGGGTGATAATGGCATCCTGCTTGGAATAGCAGCTGAATGGCCTCTAATGAGTCAGAAAAAAGCTTGATCTTTCTGAAATTCCTGAATTTGCAAATTTGAAGGCCAATTCGAATAGCCTGAATCTCTAAAGTTGTTGATCCTAGAGTGAAGCCTGTATTCTGTTGAAACCCGCAAATCCAAGCTCCGAAGCTATCCCGAACCACTACTCCAACTGCTGAGATCCTGTGTTCATCCACCGCAACGTCCACATCGATTTGTCTTTATTCCATAACAATGATTTTGCCTCAAATAAGTGATTTTAGAGCTTTCAAATAAATTACCAAATTATGTTCCCCGCTTCAAAAATTTCTAATTCATCTACTTACATGTAACTTTAATTTTGTGGGAGAATACTGATATCACTATGATATATCGAAACATCATGATATTATTTCCTAATTACATTTAGCACCCTAATTTTATTTTTTTACATCTAACACCCTAATTTTATTTTTCAATTACATTCACTATCATAACCAATAAATAATAGATTACTGAGTGCTACCCAGCACGTAAAGTCAACTCTAATCCTTTTTTAAATTGGCCAATAATCCCATCCAAAGTCCTCACTTACAGCTCAGTGCTTTTCTTTTTTCTTTTTTTTCCCCTCCCTATTTTTGTTAGTCTTTTTGCCAATGCATGATCAAAATGCCGTTTCGTAATGTGATCCATCAATTAATTTGGTAAAACACCCCAACCTCAAACTTATATTATCTTCATTTCAAATCATTTTTCTATGGCGTTAGGTATATGAATGGTTCTATATACGTAATTTATGTTGTTAAAAAAAAACGTAATTTATCCCCAAAAAAAAAAAAGTCCATATACGGATGACATAAGCTTTACAACATACTGCAACTATAATTTGAAGAATAGGCGTTGTCGGCTTTTTATACCTTAATAACCTCTTCAAAATTAAATCAATGATTGCAATATAGGGTGCAATATCATATCATTTCTCGAAAAACCTTTTATTAATTACGTAGAAACTAAGTATGATGATTGGAATAAAACAAGTTAAAAATGATTTTGAGCTTTTTATCTAACAACTAAGTTGTAATTAAACTAAAATGTTTAAAAACTAATATTTGTGGATTTTTTTGGGAATAAAAGTGGAAAGGAATGATGATGAGATTAATGAAATGAAAGAAATAAGGAAATCAACAATGGAATAAGCAACCCCTCATAGCAATGGCGCAAGCAATCCTCACAAAAAAAATTTATGGGAGATTTATTATGCTAGTTCCAAAAATGACTCTAATGGCCACCTTTTAGACTAGGCTTAACATAGATTGATCAATACCAAGCTACCTTACATATTAATCTCTCTAAATTAGGTTGATTAAGCACTCTAGCAATTAAATGAACTTAAAAATCATATTTAGTTTTTGATCCAATAACCGAATCACCTCGCATTACCACTTGATTTTCTCAATAATCTTAATTTAACAATGGTCACCCATAGGAAAAATAAAGATTAATGATGCTAAAACCCAATGCTAAATATAATTAATAAATTTACATTATATTAACCAATGCAAACACAAGACACTATTAATCCACTGACTAAGCCATCTTGAAATTAGCACAAAATATTCTCAAAATCATCAATTCAATGACTAATCAGCACAAAGAAATGATAATAAAGTTAATTAAACACAATATTAAGTATCTAACAAAGGTCCAAACCACATCCAATTCTCTAAATATATCTAAATAAATCAATTTAATATTATAAAATTTATTCTAAAACCTAAAAATCACAATTACAATATAGAATTATAGAAATGAAAGAGCAAAAACTCCCATAAAACTCTAAGTTCATGCCATTACCTCTTACTACAAGAGATTAATGAAATTAGCTACTGTCAACCATCAAATTAGCACTAGGAGGCAAAATCATCTTGGCATTCAAATCACCAGCCATTAAATCACTGAATAAATTATCCAATTAGCACTAAACCAAATAAATTCAGGGCTGAGATTTAAATCCAGAGTTCAGAAGAGATCTACGGCCTGCATGAGTTTAGAATAGAGGAGGTTGCTGGCGGTGAGGAGATGCTGAAATGAAGCTCTGCCTTGCTGCTCTGTTTCGATCTTGCCCGAGAAGGTGACTGATGAAGAAGACGGTGGTGAAGGATGCTGATGGTGTGGTCGGTGTTGAGGAGGCGATGGTGGATGTTGATGACGATGATGGTAAGGGAGACGATGAAGTGGATGGTGATGAATGGCGGTGATGAAACTCAGCGGCAGCTCCTCTTCCTCCGTTCTTCGCGGCCTCCTCCGTAACTCCAGCCTGCGGGGCCCCCTGTTCTGATCTCCTCCCCCTGCTGCAGCTTCGTATGTTGCTCGCCGGCGGCCTGTGGTGGTGGATGAGTCGCCGGCGAGAGGAAGAAGAAACCGAAGGGAATGAATGTGAAGATCTCCGAGCTCCCCTGATTCTCGCGGCTGTGATATCTGGTTCGACTCTCTTGTCTTATCTTTATTTTTCCCTCAGCTCTTCAAATTTGACCTAAGGAGCTGCAAAACGATGTGTTTCATTGATCCCCTCTTTGTCATTTCATTATTTCAAGTCCTTAGCATTAATAAATTCGAGTCCTGTCTGGTATTTCTTAAATCCGAACCCGAAACTGTTATTTTCATGCTTAATTCAATTTCTCCAAATACCTACAATTTAAAGCAATTAATCCAACATCAATTCTTCTTAAGAATTCATCATTAAGAATAATTATAATTTTTTGTGATAATTTGGCCCTTTTTAATCCCAATTTAGTATATTTACTCTTAATATCAATATATCATAATTAAAGCATTCTAAACTCAATTAATATGACAAAATCTCAAAATAAAGTATAAAAATATATAATAAAATTGGAATTTGTTATAATTATGTTATAAAAGACAATGATTTAAAATATTCCTTTTAATTAGACTTAAAAGTCAACATAGTATGTAATGCTTTGAGAAAATGACAGAAAAAGAATTTTAAAAATATAAAATCTCAAATCAGATTTATTATCAAAAATTAATAAGATAATAAAAAATCTTGATAAACAATTCACAACTTATTTTATAAAAAAAACTTGATCTAGAATTTTGAAATTACAAAGTTCTTTTTCGGTTGTATTAGCATAGCCATAGTGTAGGTAGCATCAAATTCGTTGCTACATAAAACTATCACCTATTTTTAATATAAGAACTATATAAGTAATTTGTGAGTATTAAATAAAATTAGTTATTTATAATAAAAGTGTATCGTTTTCTCTAAAATATTCTACGTAATCATGTGCATTCAAACTAACATAGATAAAAGCCCTTTAAAAAAAACAATCAATATAAATAATGTAGGGAAATAATTAAAAATCAATCAATCATCAACTTTATACTAAAAATCTTATAATATCCATTTAATAACTCGTTTAACTCGCAAACGGGTCAGATAATCATACCATCAATATTGCCCATCCTTTATTATTGGGGTTTGACAATAAGTAAAAAAACAAGTTGAATTTGGAATTATAAGTTAAATCATGAATTATAATTATATCAATAATTATATTAATGTAGTCCAAGTATGCCAAAGAGTTTCATATTCTATGATTGTAGGGATCTCTATAACTAGGTTATTAGTGCAAGAAATTATATTAAAAATTATATTAATGTGATTAAATTTGTGTTAAATGGTTTACTTCATATTTGGTTGATAGGGCGGATAATCACATCATTAACATTGCTGAATAGGAAGGAAGTTAATTGAACTTGAAATTAGATATTAAATCAATAATCATAATTATATTAATAATTATATAATTGTGATCCAAGCATGCCATCAGCTTCCGGGATTGTAGGGATCATTATACTCAGGTCCTTAATATAAAACATATTAATTTAATTTGATTAGATTAAGAAAATTAGTTGAGTTAGTTAATATGATATGTATTTTCTAAAATACCATAATCATCTTCCTCAATTATTCCTTCCCTCTGCTCCTTGATTATTGTTAAAGGAGCATCAATAGGGATAAATTAGGAAAATTTGATAAATATAAAAACTATGTCTTATATTTAAGATCAAGATTAACTTTTCAAATATATATTATATTAAGGACCAAAAGAGTATTAATAATTATACTAATAATTAGGTTATTAGTGCAATAATTTTTGAAAATGATGTCCTAACTTATAATGATAATGATTTGATTTTGAAATAGTGATTCTCAGTTTTTATTTTTGGTGAACGAAAATTATATCTCCATCAATGGTATTAAACTATTAATACCACAAAGGTGGAAAATGAAGTTTTCGAATATTGATTAATAATTGGGATATTAATACCACAATAAATACAATTAGGGTATTAATCGAGAAATTTAAAATATTTCAAAATAATATTTTTGAATTTTAAAAATAAATTGGTTTTGGACTTTTATGAATGATAATAATTATCACATGAGCAACCAATTAGACATCATAAAAAGAAATTAATTATTTTTCGGATGCATTATAGATTTTTGGAAATATATAAAAGGAAGTTTATGAAATATTATCAATTAGTATATTAATCAAGATATTAATATGAAAATAACTTTTATTTCAACTTTTGATGATAATTAGATATTAATTGAGATATTGATAGCTTTAAAATTAAATTTCCTTTTGTTTTTAAGAATAATAATAATTAAATTTATAAGGAACCAATCGGATTTCTAAAAAATAAATTCATAAGTTTCCAAATGAATAGAGATTATTACTAAATTTTGTTCTCACACATCTAAATCAAACAAATAACGTTTTACTATGTCTCGCATCGAATAACATTCCTCATGCAATGCTCAGGGAGATATGGTTTGTTTAGAAGATAAAGTGGATTAATGTTGTATGTTTAGAATTAAAGTAAATCCTTTATCGAGCTTCTATATTTAGGGCCGAAGAGAATAATTAGAAATACATACACACAATTTAAAGTAATATGATATGGAAAATTAATTATTTTGTCTTTATAATTTTATTAAGTGTGTAACTCAGTCCCTATAATTTAATTTGCCGTGACTCAGTCTTTAGAGTTTTCTTTATTTTTTTTATTCATCCTTATTTTTTAGAAAACACTTGACTCTTTTCTAATTAAATCCTATGTGGCGCTGATGTGTTAAAATTTGCTTGTGTGGCATCCTTTTCTGCTGTGCCTTAGCAGATTAAATTAAAACCCAACAATTTTTTTTCAAAAAAAAAAAGCTGCTCTTCTCGAGAGAGGCCAGAGCTTTCATTCAAGAAAAGCCTTTTTTCCCCCAATAAGGATGTTTAGCCCACATAAAAAAAAAAAACGAACCCCACCTCCCGACCCCCAAAAAAAAAAACAGGCCAAAAAATAATTACTTGAATAAATCTAGTTTGTTGCTGTGTTGCATGTACATGTCTTTCTTATCTTTTCTTTTTAATACAATCAAAATTAAGTTTGAGTATTGTTGTTGAAGTTATTCCAACTTAATTTTTTTTCTTCTGAAAAATTCCTATTTAAAATTAAATTGGAATACTAAAATTTAAATTCAGCAAATGTAATTGAAATACTAAAATCAAAATACACTCTTACTCAAGTTCAAAAATATCAAAATGAGATTTTAAAATTTGTTAATTTTACCGTACTACCCCACATTCCTCCCTTGAGTATCCCCCAATCACGATCCTCATTGCCATCTGCTGAGGATATAAAGATTAAGTGCCTGTCTAGATTAACGATAAAAATTATTTTTTCAATGTGATTTACAATATACGGGGTAAGTTTGTGAGATGAGTTTTATCTCGACTTGTATGAATGTGTTTTTCCACCGTTTTCTCGAGCAGGCCCTAAGTTGCCGCCCACTATTTCAGATCTTCGCATGCTCAAGTAGGTTTCATGGAACCATTTTGTAGTTATCAGTGGGTCTTTAATGATTTTTTTTAAAGTTACCGATACATTTTGTACATTCCTTTGAGTTCAGCTGTAATAAAATACTTGATTGGTCACTTATTATTATGGAGGCTTACAAAATATGCATTCTTCTTCCGGGGCTGGAACACTGTAATAAACAAATGAACTCAAGTAGATGTGTGTTTGAATTAGTTTTTGGAAAATAGCTTTTACAATTTATGAGGCAAGTATGTGAGAGGAGTTTTGTCTCAATTTACGGAAAAAGGCTTTTGAAACCGCAGGAAGATAGTAAGATGATACTCTCTTTGGCTTACAAATCTAGGTAAGAGCCTTGGCTGAATTTGAGGCAGAACATTTTATTCTGTTTTGGTTAACTAACGCAAAAGTCTGCATTTCACCTGATAAACCAATTAGGTAGAGTGGACTGGTGGCAAAACTTATGCTATGGGGAAAGACATACTCTGTCTGGTCTTAAATATAAGACCCCATTGATTTTTTTTAAAAGGTTGAAGAAACTAAATAAATTATTTAATCATATTATATGTTGTGTATCATTAGATTATATATCAATTTATAAGTCAGATAAATTAGTTTGGAGAAAAATAATGAGTATAGATAATTTAAATTAACTTATTTAGTTTTCTTAACCTTTCTAAGAAAATCAATTGGGTCTTATTTAAGATTGGAGATAGTAGTAGCTTTGAAATAAATACAAATAGGTGGGTTTGAAAAAAAGAGGAGGGCAGTATGGTCGTTTAACAAGATTTCAAAATCCTTGATTGGTTCTCTTGCTAGGAATGAATTTAGATTTTGGTATTTTAAATTGATATAAATAGAATTTTCCCATTGTGAAATCTAACTCCCTTAATTAGGATGGGAAGAAAATTAGGGAGAACAAATATTAATAGGATTTGATATTCCCCCCATTTTCCTCTCATCCAAACAATGCTAAAAAAGACTAGGTGGAAAAAAAAAAAGAAGTTTTAGTTTGGAGAGTTGAGAATCAATGACTTAGTCCCTCAATTCTTAATATAAGTGTGTGTTTGGGATAACGGTAAAAAAAATCACTTATTATGATTTTGACTTATTAAAAATGACTTAATAAAAGGTTAGTTTTTGTAATGTGATTTATGTTTGGATGAAAGATTTATTTTTAGACAATAAGTATTAAGTACTCATAAATCGTGATTTACGGTATATGAGGTAAATATGTGAGAAGAGTTTTATATCGACTTACGTAATAAGTGACTTAATAGAAAAGCTGTAGTGGGGAGTTTATTTAATAAATAGCTTATTCTACCCATGATGTGATTAAAATAAGCTGAACCAAATACTGTAAAAACGCAACCCGTTTTTATTTAGGTTTATTGCCCAAAAACGGGCTTATTTCTATCCAATAAATTGAACCAAACACACCATAAGATATACTGAATTTGGTAAATTGATTTTGGTCTTGGTGGGTAAAATTGCCACGTTTTACGAAATTTCTAAGATAAAATTGCTCATTCGAAAGCTTTATAGTGCCTAATGCTATTAATAAAAACTTTTAGGACATTTTTACGCTTAAACCCAAAAAAACAATGCTTAAAAAGTTCTATCCTTGAGAATCAACGAGGTTTTTTTTTTAATACACTTGAGATACGTACAAGGTCAATAAAAAAAAAAGTTCTCGTAAAAGACAAACATAACAGGGAGCGTTTTCTAGTTTTAGCTTTTCAATAAATCCTCTGGATTCTGGGAATCATGAGTTGATTTTTCGCGCGCGCGTTAATATTGGGAAAAAAAAAAAAAGATTATAGTTACAAACACGCCCAAACCCTGAGATCCACCCGTAAGATCTTCGCGGCGCTTTGAACAGTTTAATTTTTTTATTTTTTTTGATACACAGCAAAGCAAGTCCAAGTAACTCATGAAGCGAATGGACGTGGCGAATAGGTTTCACTGTTCCAGTAACCACTAGCAGGTCGTGTGAACCAATCCTAACAACACATTTCGAAGCTAACAGCAATGCGATTGCGCGAGACTTATGGTTTGAGACAATCGCAGGTCCGCTTTCTCTATAGCAAGAGTCAACCAGCGAGACTCGGAAATTCAAATCCGTCTCCATCGAAGAAAAAATCACCTTCAAGATCTCATACATCCAAACATTCCTCCACAGTTAAGGACCCTGACATTTTTGAATGGAACCGGGCCATTTCTTCTCACATGCGCAATGGGCACTGCCAAGCCGCTCTCCAAGTCTTCACCACCATGCCTCGTCGAAGTTCTGTCTCGTACAATGCTATGATATCTGGGTACTTAAAAAATGGAAAATTCAATCATGCAAAGGATCTGTTTGAGATAATGCCTGAAAGGGACCTGTTTTCCTGGAATGTAATGCTTACCGGCTATGTCAGGAATCAGAGGCTTGGTGACGCTCGCAAGCTATTCGACTTAATGCCTGAATGGGACGTTGTTTCTTGGAATGCAATGTTGTCTGGGTATGCCCAAAATGGATACGTTGATGAGGCAAGGAATATTTTTGATAGGATGCCTGAGAAGAATTCAATCTCGTGGAATGGATTGCTGGCGGCGTATGTTCAGAATGGAAGACTTCATGATGCTTGCCAGTTGTTTAAGTCAAAATCAGACTGGGATTTGATTTCTTGGAATTGTTTGATGGGTGGTTTTGTAAAGAGGAAGATGTTACGTGATGCCAGGCAGCTCTTTGACCAAATGCCTGTTAGAGATGAAGTTTCCTGGAACACTATGATTACAGGTTATGCTCAAAATGGAGATTTGTCAGAAGCAAAGAGACTGTTTAAGGAGTCTCCAATACGAGATGTGTTCACATGGACAGCCATGGTTTCTGGATATGTGCAGAATGGGATGTTGGGTGAAGCAAGAAGAATTTTTGATGAAATGCCCCAAAAAAATGAGATTTCATACAATGCAATGATTGCAGGTTATGTGCAATGCCAGGAAATTGACATGGGTAGGGAGTTATTTGAGGCAATGCCTTGTCGTAATATAAGTTCATGGAATACCATGATCACTGGATATGCTCAGAATGGTGACATTGCTCAGGCTAGGAATTTATTTGAGAGGATGCCACAACGTGATTGTGTATCATGGGCAGCTATTATAGCTGGTTACGCTCAAACAGGTCACTATGAAGATGTTTTGCACATGTTTTTGGAGATGAAGCGAGATGGGGAAACAATAAATAGGGCAACCTTTAGTTGTGCTTTGAGCACTTGTGCTGATCTTGCTGCTTTGGAGTTAGGGAAGCAAGTTCATGGGCAGGCAGTGAAGGCAGGATTTGAGACCGGTTGCTTTGTTGGAAATGCACTTCTTGGAATGTATTGTAAATGTGGAAGCATAGAAGAAGCTTATGATGTGTTTAAAGGAATAGAAGATAAAGATATTGTCTCCTGGAACACAATGTTAGCAGGTTATGCTAGGCATGGGTTTGGCAGACAGGCCTTAATGATTTTTGAGTCAATGAAGACATCGGGAACTCAACCTGATGACATTACTATGGTATGTATATATATTATACATGTTATATGCATTTAAATATTATTCAAAGCTCATCTTTTGACGCAAATTACTCCCTTGCCCAGCTGGAAGTGTGAACTATTGTCATCATCTATTCATCATCTTTTTATTTATATTATAGTTTTTTTGGTATATGTAGTAGTTTACAACTAGGTCCTTTTATTACTTGGTCAAGCGATCTCCAACAAAGAATGTGTAGGATGCTTTGATAGTGGATTTGCTAGGGAAGGAGCGCATGAATCTGCTGACCTAATATGAACATAATATTCTTGAATAGAATTGAGCTTCTCTTTTCATGCTATCTTGTTAATTTCATTCTGGAAATTTGTTTTCTGTTGTTTGTTTGCTTACGTTGTGCAGTTAGGAAATGAACAACATTGCTAAACATGGTGTTAAGAACAATATTGGATATTGGTTAAAGTTATTTTTGGAATTGATAGGAGAGTTACTTTAGTGGCTCCAACGAGTTAAGACTCCATGTACATATATAACTACTTTTTAATATGAACTTGGTGTTGTTGGCAAAATACTTCTATTGCTTGTCAAACATATATTGTTCCCTTAATGGAATTGATTAAAAGTGAATCAGGAAGGAGGAATTAACTCTGCCATCATATGAGTTAGTAGCATCTCTCTTTCTTTCCCTCGCTTTTTAATTAAACAAAAAATCTGATAGCATCCTGCTTCTTTCAGGTTGGTGTTCTATCTGCTTGTAGCCATTCTGGCTTGATAGACAGGGGAATGGAATATTTTCATTCGATGGAAAGGGATTATGGTATTACAGCTAATTCAAAGCATTATACTTGCATGATTGATCTTCTTGGTAGAGCAGGCCGCCTGGAAGAAGCACAGAATTTGATGAAAAATATGCCTTTTGAGCCTGATGGCACCTCATGGGGTGCTCTACTAGGTGCAAGTAGGATTCATGGCAATACTGAACTGGGTGAGAAGGCTGCTGAGATGGTTTTCAAGATGGAGCCTCATAACACAGGAATGTATGTCCTCCTTTCAAATTTGTATGCAGCTTCAGGTAGATGGATTGATGTTGGTAAGATGAGACTGAAAATGAGGGATGCTGGTGTGAAGAAAGTACCAGGCTATAGTTGGGTTGAGGTACAAAACAAGATTCATACATTCTCGGTTGGGGATTGTTTCCACCCAGAAAAGAATAGAATTTATGCCTTCTTAGAAGAGTTAGATCTAAAAATGAAGCGTGAGGGGTATGTTACTAGAACAAAATTGGTTCTTCATGATGTGGAAGAGGAAGAGAAGGAACATTTGCTCAAGTATCACAGTGAGAAATTAGCCGTGGCATTTGGACTTTTGACTATACCACCTGGAAGACCAATACGTGTCATGAAAAACTTACGCGTCTGTGAAGACTGTCATATTGCCATGAAATACATATCCAAGATTGTTGGAAGGCTGATCATCTTAAGGGATTCTCATCGCTTTCACCACTTCAGTGAGGGAACTTGTTCTTGTGGAGATTACTGGTAAAAGTGGTTAGATATGAGATCAGTAGCCCTTTTACTCTACATACCTATCTGCACCAGTGCATTAAAAGACATGGAAGCAAGAAGTGGATTTCATTGCTTCCTTGTCAATGTGCAATTAGTGTTTTTGCGAAGGAATCAAACAAGCTAGAGGAATATCAGTAAATCAGAGTGATTCCAGTCATTTCAGAATGACAAAATAACTATTTTAATCGGATGCTTTCTTGAAAGTGAGTCATGGAAGTAGGATTCTGGGATCCTTTTTAGTTGTATTCCAGGATGCAAGTTGAAGAGGCCTAAAGAAGTAGGAGAGAACGGATAACATGAAAAGAATAAAAGAGGGTATGCTAAATCATCTCTCTTTTGTAAAATCATGTTTATAGCCTCTCATTCCTCAAGACATTGGAGACATGAAAAAGTAACTTCAACTTCACTTGGTACAAGAACACGAGCGGAGAATAGCTAAAGTCTTAGCAAATACTCTCCACTGAATCTGGTTCCCTGCTTCCGCCCAATGATACATCTAAGCTGGTTCGATAACCGTACATTTTATTCTGTTCAATCATTCCTCCAGGCTGCGGGCTTTTCAGACTGGTTTATAACGATTACTCCTTTATTGCAAGATGCTGTGTATTGAAAATTATAAAGAGCAACAATGTAATTGTCAATACGGCTCAAATGCTTCCAACAATCACTTCTTTTGATTTGAGGTGAGCTGTCAATTTGTCAAACCTAAAGCAATCAATTATGTATCTGCTTACTATTATATAAAAAGATATTGACATTTTCATATTGGTATTATCGTTTTCTGATGCTTTTCTCCTTTAAATTTTCGCAAAGCTCAGGAAACCCACTGAAAGAATTCAGATTATATCATGTTGAAGATTATGTGCTTCCTCTCAGATCATTAACTAAGTTGAGCATACTCCATTTTCCTTCATACATTTACTTACATATATCAGATAGGAATGGAGCTAGCCTAATAGCAAAACCTAGAAATTAAATTCTAGACTAGTTAACTTTACAAGTTGACTTTTATCAAGTTATCATGAAAAATTTTTGTGAAAGCTTCCTTGTTGTGTATAAGAACAAAATATTCATTGTCATATGAGTGATGGCAACCCGAGAAGGAACTGATGAATTGATGAAAAGTGCTTAAGAGCAGAACTTGTAATTTCTCAAATGTTATAAGGATACAGATATGTCAATTTCCAGTTTGATATAATCCATGAAAACTGAATACGGTCGAAGATCTTGTAAAGTATTTACTCCCATGTCTTTCAAGACTAGTTTAAGCGCTCAAATAATTTTATATTTGAACCTTTGTTTAATCTGCTGCAACTTATGTTTCATATACATGTTCTTTAGATATAATCCTATAGGTTTTGCTCTTCCCCATTGCACCCACATATCACCCATTCCTTTCTTTCTTTCCTTTAAACAAAGTCTGAAACTTGGCAAGAAAAACGGAGAACAACAAGAAGGTTTCATGAGTTGCATACTGAATTTAGATACCTTTTTTCCTTTCATGAAGAATTTAGACCTTCTTTAATAAAATGGAGAATTACAAACAGGTCCCAAATAAGGAAATTACATGTCAAACTCATGCATTTGCATGTCAAATTTCTGTATTTACAAGTTGCTGAGACTTATGGGTAATTAACTTTCTTATTTGATACCTGCTTGTAATTCTCGCTTAATTAAATCCTAGATATCTGTAAAACCCATTCCATACTTTTATCTCCAATAGAATTAAATTAATAGGTGAATCCAAGTCAGTGATCTTATGTAAAAGTGATATTTGAATGTTAGAAAAAGAATCCCAATCCAACAAAATGAATGAGAATCAAGAGCTGATATAGAATACCGACTTTAATAAGTACCATATCTTACCTTGCTTGATTTTATGGAATATGTTCTTGGAGATTGACAGGTTTATACCCAACTATGAGTCTAGTTTCTCTCCCTTGTGCTGTTTTACTTTTTCTCCATTGCAGTTTTTAACCATTCAAATAAACTTTTTATGGTTCAGGTTATTATTATTTTTTATAAAACTGTTAAATATGAATAATCAGATTTATTAGACAATTCTCCATTGCAGGGAAGGGAAGCCTAGAGCAGCATGATCCTCATGGTATGCATGGGCATTGGTAGGACTGGTAGGAGAAGCAAAGGAAAGGATGGTTAAATGATAATTACTCTTCCCCTTGTTAGAAAACTTATTTTTCCCCTTGGAAATTCATTTTTGCCAAATTAGGAGAATTTGAAATCACAAGGGACGGAAGACTTTTATAGTGGCGTATCCTCCATTTTGTTCTTATAAAGATACTGCCAAATAAGCGAAATGCCTGTACTACCTCCAGTTTTTAATATAAGAGTCAGTTGACTTTTTTTTGAAGACATTAAATAAGCTAATTAAGTTAAATTAAAGTATTTATATTTATCGTTCTTCTTCAAAGTAATTTGTTTGACTTATAAACTGATATATAATCTAATTATGTACAACATATACTATAATTAAGTAGTTTATATAACTTCTCTAATCTCTCTAAAAATAATCAATGGGCTCTTATACTAAGAACCGGAGGTAGTACAAGCATTTCCCTTATTTGGCAGTATAAATTTTCTTGCTCCCTCTTCCATCCAAACATACTCATAGAGACTAATCAAGTAGCTTTTGTTCCTTCTGAGGGAACCTTCCATTTGAACCAGAAAGTTGCATCATATTTAATTCTTGGCATCTTTTGTATTTCCCCGTGAACTTGTTCGACTTATATGAATAGGCTTTCTGGGCACTTTCTGTTTCTCATAAGCACCATGTTGCTATGTGATTTGTTGCTGGCAGAGTAACAGTTGGCGTCTGTATGTTTTTACATTGTCATATCCATACAAGATATTGAATTCTTTTACGGTCATAAATTTAGGTATTTATCATATGTATCACTTAGCCTTTGTTTGATTCAATGGAGATGAGATTAAATGAGGTTCATTAAAGTTAGGTTAAGGGAGGTTATAGCTTTGTTTGGTTCAAGAAGAGGGGAGGGGAGGTTTGGTTTTTTGTTTGGTTCAAAAGGATAGGTGAGGGAGTTAATTATAAGTAGACAAATATACCATTTTCTCTTTATCTATATATTTTCCTTCTTATTTTACAATTTTTTTAAAAAATTATTATTTATTAAATTATTAATAGAATTCTAACTTAGCCATCATGAAAGGTGGAAGTGGAACAAATTTAATAGACCAATGTGAATTGGGAATTATAGTCATGACCAAATTTATTGCTTCCATTTTTTGTAGAAGAAAACTTATTACTCTAGTTTTTTGCATTATGAGATATTGGGTAACAGAAAATAATTACCTTTGCATTCTAAAATACTGTGAAGATATTTCATAAGAATATAATCGGCCTTGGATCTACAAGCACATGGCAAGTGGCAACGAAGGAGAGGACGGAGGTGCCGACGAAGGAATCGAGAGCGGTGGCTTCGTTGGATGGTACAACGGTGACGCTAGAGGAGAGGAGCAAAGAAGTGGACAGGCAAGTGAAAGCACAGGCGATATGATGGGAAAAGGGGGGTTTTTAGTTCAAACGGTAGCTATGGAATATCAAAAAATTGTCATAGGCATTTTGGTCAGGATACAACAACAACAAAAACAAAGCCTTTATCCCACTAGGTGGAGTCGGCTACATGGATGGCACGACGCCATTGTGCTCTGTCGAAAACTAAATTTTTTGGTATATTATTAATTAAAAGGTCTCTCTGTATGACTTCATTAAGCGTACGCTTCGGCCTTTCGCGACCTCGTTTTACAGGACTCCATATGGCTTGATCCACCCTCCTCACTGGTGCATTCAACGACCTTCGTTGAACATATCTAAACCACCTCAAACGACTTTCTACGATTTTTCCTTCAATAGAGGCTACTCCAACTCGTTCACGTATATGATTATTACGAATCTTGTCTTTTCTTGTATGATCACACATCCATCTCAACATTCTCATTTCGGCCACCCCCATTTTATGCTCATGTAATCCCTTTAAAGCCCAACACTCACTACCATAAAGCATTGCTGGTCTTATAGCAGTGCGGTAGAACTTCCATTTTACCTTATTAGGTACTTTCCGATCACAAATAATTCCAGTAGCTTTTCTCCATTTACACCATCCAGCTTGAATTCTGTGATTGACATCACCATCAATTTCACCATCTTGTTGTATAATTGATCCCAAATACCGAAATTTTGTCACTTGTGGAATGACTTGCCCTTCCAATTTAACTTCCACTTCATTTCGACCTTGATCTTATCATACTTACAATGCATATATTCAGTTTTGCTCTTACTCAGACAAAAACCCTTCACTTCCAAAGTCCGTCTCCATATCTCAAGTTTAGAATTAATTTCCTCCTTGGATTCAACCAACAGAACTATATCATCCGTAAAAAGCATGCATTTAGGGATCTCCTCTCTTATAGGCTCAGTTAGAACATCTACCACTAGGTTAAACAAATAAGGGCTCAAAGCTGATTCCTGATGTAGGTCAATCCTTATAGGAAAGTCCTTTGTTACACCTTCAGGCGTTCTAACATTGGTTGTAATCCCCTCATACATGTCCTGAATAGCTTTAATATATGCAAACCGTACCCCCTTCTTTTCCAAGGCTTTCCATAATATATATCTTGGCACACGGTCATATGCTTTTTCCAAATTGATGAAAACCATATGCAAATATCTTCTTTTGCTCCTATACTTCTCCATACACCCCCTTAATAAATAAATCGCTTCTATTGTAGACCTTCCTGGCATGAATCCAAATTGGTTTTTCATAATTTCAGTCTCCAACCTCAACCGGCGTTCAATCACCTTTTCCCATAATTTCATTGTATGACTTATAAGCTTAATTCCTCTTAGTTTGCACAATTTTGAATATCCCCTTTATTCTTATAAATAGGAATCAAAGTACTTTTCCTCCACTCATCTAGCATTTTCTTGAATCGTAAAATCTCATTAAATAATTTTGTGAGCCACAAAACACCCTCTTCACCCAAGCATTTCCAAACTTCAATAGAAATCCCATCAGGCCCAACAGCTTTACCATTTTCCATTTTCTTAAGAGCTTTCCTAACCTCGCCAACTCAAATCCTGTGGTAAAATGACAAATTGAGATCACCTTCTCGAGTTGTCAAATCTTCGCAATCACAAGGCCCTCCCCCTCCATCATTGAACAACTTATAAAAGTAGGCTTCCCACCTATTCTTAATATCTCCATCAGTAACCAAAACTTTGCCTTCTTCATCCTTTATACACCTCATTTGATCCAAATCTCTCGATTTTCTCTCCTTGTTCTTTGCAATCTTGTAAATCTTACGCTCTCCCGCCTTTGTTCCTAACTCCTTATAAAATTCCTCATATGCTTTATTACGAGCTTCACTCACTGCCTTCTTAGTCTCCTTTTTAGCCAAACGATACCTTTCCCAATTTTTCATGTTATTACACAAGTGTATTGCTCTAAAACAATCTTTCTTATGCTTGACTTTTTCTTAAACAGTCTCATCTCACCACCAAGTTTCCTTATTTTGCCAACCAAAACCTTTTGATTATCCCAAAATTACTTTAGCAACCTTCTAGACCTTTTTAGACATATTCTCCCATATCCAAAACCGCTATGAGCCCTTGCATGAGGTCCTGCCTCCTTATTGACATGTTCATTAAGATCACCTCCAATAAAAATCTTTTCGGTTAGTGGGATACTTTGAATTAGCCCCTCCAAATTTTCCCAAAATTTTTCCTTAAGATGTGCTTCTGCCCTTACTTGAGGTGAATACGCACTGATAATGTTTATACTATATTTCCCAACAATCATTTTTAAGGAAATGATTATGTCCTCAACTCTTTTAACTTCCACCACGTTCTTTCTCCATTCATTGTCAGTGATGATACCAACATCATTCCTTCCATTGACTTTTCCTGTATATCAAAGCTTAAAACCATTAATTTCCCGAGACCTTTCTCTCGCTCATTTAGTTTCTTGATGACACAAGACATTAATCTTTCGATCATTCATTACACCCACCACCTCCAGAGATTTGGCATTCAGAGTCCCAACGTTCCAAGTGCCAAATCTGATCTTGCTCTCATGAACTAGCTTCTTTAGCCGCCTCTGTTCAGAAGAGAGCGGTAGCCTTACTCATTTAACACTACACCCGGGCGACGATGTAGCAGCCCTTGCTCACTTATCATTGTACTCGAGCCATACCACACGTTACTTACAGGCAACGACCTAGCATTGGCATAATTTCTTTGTTGATTCATGTTCATAAGAGATTCGACAGAGTTTTACGTTGACTGTCGGGGCCTGACACAACCCTCCTCCTTTACCTGGGCTTGGGTCAGGATATGATACAAAATTTCTCTCACCTAGAATAAACCCCAAATTTGGAGGGTTGAGAAAGGAGGGGAGGTGAGCACAAGAGGATAACAATTTTTCCCACCCCTCACCTCCCCTCCTTCCAACCAAATAGAGTTTTTATATCTCCAACCCTCACCTCAAAAAACCTCCAACCAAACGGACCCTTAGAGAATGCACTTGTATCTAGTTTTTCATAGGCTAGATGTGTAGTACTGGAAAATATTTAGCTTCAAATGAAAATCGTAGCAGCTGAATTATCTCAAGGTAGGATGAACACTATCTTCCTTAAAAATTAGGATATTTTTTAGTGAAAAAAGGTTTGTGAGTTGGGTTTCACAAAGTACTTGCAAAGGTTATTACAAACTATTTACCAACAAGATCCTCACATTAGTAGTGAGATTTAAACTTGTGATTTTATAGTTTGAGTTAACTCATTACCAATCGGACCAAAGTGGCAGAATCAAGATTCATTTTATGCTAAGAACAGGTATCCTCCTCTTGGAGTTAATTCTGTTCGAGGCATTGTTGGGCACTAAATGTGGGTACCTTTTCCAGCGAGAATTTGAACCTTGGTTCGTCACGTTGTAAGGAACTAACCTCTTTCGTCAAACCCAACTCCCATTGGTGGCAGAATCAAGACTTCATCTAAAGTTTTAAATGAGTACATAAGAGAAGCCGAAGCAAAAAAGTCTAACCGGGCCCAGTCCAACCTGATAATTTATGGGCTGGGCCATTGGGTTGTAATAGGAGTTGTAAGCCCTCCTTTTCTTGTCTTTGCGGATCATGTCATAAATAGATCAATTAATTTTGTCAACTCCTCTATACCCAAAAAAAAAAAGAAGAGGAAAATTGCAACTCCTCAACAGTGTGTGGTTAGGGGTCTCAAAAAAAAAACAAAAGCAGCGTGTGGTTAAGATTGGCCGTATAGTCCCCCTAACCGCACCAACCTGTTGATGCGTGATAATTGATACAACCCCTGCCTGATAGGATAGGGCACTTTAATTAATTCACGCTAAATAGAAAGTGATGGTTAATTTATTAAATATGTTATAAATTAATTTTTTTTATTTTTAATTTTATTGAAAAATACATTTAAAAATTTAATGAATGAGTAAAATTAAAAATGGGCATTAATTATTGGGCAAAACTGAAAAATTAATATTAATTATTATATAAATGACTTATATTTTAGATCGAACTATTCTTCTAAAAATGCTCGATATTATTAACAGAAGGGTGTAGGTGAAATTAGTTATGCTCTTTATCCTAGCTCTCTCCTTTATGGGACGTTTGCTCCCACAGCCTCTTTACACACATGTAGAAGCACACGTACATCCTTAAAAGAAAGGGGTAATGATGTCAAGATCCTAATTAAGGAAGATAATATCAAAAAAATCTCATAATTTATCAATAATAGCTTTTTCATATATTAATGATTACTCTTTCACTTATAATTGATAAGCTATGAAACTTTGTTAATATTATTATTTTTATTTGGGACCTTAATATCATTTTCTCTTAACAGAAACAAAGAAAGAGAGAGAAGAAAAAGGGAAGAGGCGATGTCATACCCAACAAAGATGGATTTGAATTCTCTTATTTATCTTTACCATTCGCTCCCATCCTTTGCCTTAAACCTACATAGTTTTAGGGTAAAAACAAGCCAAGGAAGCCTATGTATTTTTTTTGAAAAAAAAAGTCATTCATTATTGTGGAATATTTTTTCAGTAGCATCCAGTATTCCAAATTAATTTTCAGCATACTTGCCACCTTAAAATATGTTTTATTTGTGGCACCTAGTATCTAACACTCATCACTCATAAGTATTTTCTTAGTAGCACCCATTATCCTAAGTGTTAAATAAATGCACTAAAAATAACTTTAGGATATCAGGGGTTACTATGAAAATATTTCTAGATGATTGGTGCTAGAGACACGACACACCAAAAAAATATTTTAAAATATTAAATGCAATAAAAATTAATTTAAAATATTGAATAACGTTGAAAAAGAGTTCCAGAGTGATGGATGCCTTTTTTTTCTTCTAATCCTTGTCGTAAAGCTACATTTTCTCCTTGGACGTTTTATTTTTTCCTTGACGAGTGTGAAACTTCTGGATCCCACCATATATTGCTTTCCTAGTTACTAATTTCTTACGTGCTTAATAATTCTCGTATCTTTGATATTAGATATATTTATCTAATTTTATTATATTAAAAAAATTGATTAAATAAATTAATATAATATATATTTTTAAAATACATTAATAATCTTATTCAATTATTCATTCTCCTCCTTAATTATTTTGTTGAGGAGGTATCAATAGGAATAAATTAGAAAAAAATTGACAAATATAAAAATTGTGTATTATATTAGGACCAAAATCTACTACACAAATACGTCTTATATTAAGAACTAAAGGAGTATAAGGGTTAGTTGACTTATTTTTGAAAATATTAAAGAAGCTAAATAAATTACTTAATTATAATATATGGTGTGTTTTATTGGATTATATATTAATTTATAAGTTAAGAAAATTAATTTGGAGAAAAATGGTAACTATAAGTACTTTAAGATAACTTAATTAGCTTTCTTAATCTTTACAAGAAAATAGTCAAATTGGTTATTATATTAAGGATAAGAGGTAGCCCTAAGTAATATTATCTCACATTTTTTCAAGTGAAATTAAAGTTTGAACAAGATACTTTTCAACATTTGAATTTGTAATTATGAGTTTTAATTTGCCATTGTGATTTCCACGTTAAATTTTTTACTTCACATTGGACTCTGTTGGTTGTTTTTGTAATATGATAATTGAATTAATGTATTCTTAATAATTATTTTAAATAAATAAATTATTTATTAGTTTGACTATATGAATTCAAAATCATCTAGCACTAAAAAATCATTTATCTCTAGTTGATTGTTCTTACTCTGTCTGGTCCATTTTATAACAAGTCTTCTAGAAGGTATTTTTGGTTCTTTTTATAAGATGTTTTGATTGTTTTGACGAGCATTAAATATTTTTTCACATATATCCATGTTTTAATAAGAGTAGTGAGATAGTAAAAATTAATATAATGTTAGAGTTAATCATGATTAATAGGGCAATATTAGAAATAACTTAAATTTTATGAAAAATTTAATGTCTTTGATGATTTTTATTAGTACGAGTGAATTATTTAAAAACATCAAATAAAATGGATCAAAAGGAGTATTAGTTTATTTTATGTGACTTTGTATTATTCAAGATAAACAAGCAAAATAAAATTTACTTTATAGAGGGTGGAAGTACTTTAACAAACTAAAAGTACACTTTTTGTTCTTACAAAGGGACTCATTTGTAACAAGGTTATAGATCTTGAGGGACTCATTAGGAGTTATACCTTCCGACCACAATTCTATGTTTATTCCAAACTTATGCCTTTAAGCCTCATATAGCATTCCAACTTCAATCCTCTGCTGTAATGGAACCCTCAGAGAAGGCAATCCAGACCGGCAATTGTTATGCAAGAATTCATAAAATCCGAGCATAATTCTGTCAAACCAGCCACAGTTTGGACCGATATGAAACCGGGTTTTTCCACGAACATGAACCAGGCCAGCAGACCGTGCTTCTTCTAACCTGGAAAGCTCTTGTTCTATCTCATGAGGATCAGAAGGGCCATAGGCATTGCAGTTCTTTATATGTTGCATCAAACTATTAGTCACTTGAGTTAAAAAATCATCCCCTTCTAGGATAAAAGAATCTGCATAACCATACTGAATCACACAACTGTACAACCCTTTGTGGCTCAATTTGTTAATGACAATCCTGTCATCTGGAGCAACCTTGGGGACCAACAGATACCTAAGAGTTGTGAATATTGTGACCTTATGGAAGGATTTCATATTCTTAATGTAGTGTCCTAGTATAGGAGTCAGACCATCTTGAATGTTAGAATAAAAGAAGCATAAGCCAGGCACAGTTTGAATGCTGCGATCTGCTAAAAGCACTTCAAGTCGGTCTAAGGTTATCTTGTGGGCTAACTCGTACTCGATCTTTCTCTGTCTGCCATAAAACCAACCAAACATGATGATAGCAAGTATAAAAGAAATGGCGAAAGGAATCCATCCACCTTCAAGGAGCTTAGTGAAAACTGCACTGACATAAACCCCTTCCATCACAAAAAACACAGAGAAGTAGAGAGCAACCAGAATAGCAGGAGTCCTCCATATCATGATCATGACTAGTGTAAGTAATATAGTGGTGATGAGCATCACTAGACTAACAACAACACCTGCAGCGAAAGCCAGTAGGGTATATGAATATTCGTGGAGTGAATATTATGGAATTTTATGAGTAACTGATGCAATGCAACATACCGAAAGCATTTCCAATATCTTTTCCATCCCCAAAAATAAGTATGACAGCAACACAAAGGACCATGAGGATGTAGTTCACTTCAGGTGAGTAGACCTCTCCTTCTTTACTGTGCGATGTGTGCAGAATCTTTACCCGGGGAAAATAATCGAGCACAACAGATTGCTTGATTACAGAGAAAGTGGCTGATATTAATGATTGGCTGGCCACAGTTGCAGCCGATGTTGCAATAACAAAGATAGGCCAATAGACTGGAGTTGGTATAAACTTGTAGAACCCATCATCATGATCATTGGGATTCTTGATGAGGTAAGCCGTCTGTCCCGCATAAGTCAGAACTAAAGATGGGTAGATTGTGAATAAAAATGCTATCTGTGAAAAGGGGGGAAAGATGAGGATGGGAAACAGAAGCATAATAAAAGCAAAAAAAATAGGCCAAACATAATGAAAGCCAACCTGAATGGACCGCTGGTTAAAATGACCAAGATCAGCAAACATTGCCTCAGAACCTGTTAATATTATGATATTTCTAAGAATTAAATGAAAAGGGGGAGTTGTGACTTATTATTATTACCCACTTGCCTATAAATTTAGATGAAAATTTATCATGCATGATTTGATGCAGTGATCATCATATTATTCAAGGAAACAAATTATCTGTAGTGCATTAGAGAAAATTTAGAACTGGAACTGGATGTAAAGCACGAAAAAAAAGTACACTTCCTACTTTAATGCAGAGATAAGATGCTCAAAGAACAATCACAGTGAAAAAGATACTGAAACCTGCAGGCATCTTCTGAGACTTTTGTTAGGATTATAGAAGATTTATTTTATTATTGTAGATATAACACCAATATTGTAGGGATAGGATATTATTCTGTATTTATAAGCCATTAAAGCAAAGGCTCCTCTCTCTTGTGTATATACCCCTCTCTTCAGATTGAATAAAAAGCATTCCAATCACATTTGTCTACAACTTTAAATAATCGTAACATCCATTTAAAGGAAAGGTGAATCTTCCCAAGCCAAGTAAAAGGCACCAGATATTTTAAGTGTTATTATATTCAGCAGAAAGAACTGACTTGATCCCGAGCTTTAAGTGTTTGACATATTCTATGAGTACTGGTCACCCTCAAAATTTTCTTACTAGATTCTCTTTTGCTCAAAAGAGCAGACAAATTATAGAGTTTATGGCCTTACCGACCACAAGAACTAATGTAAAGCAAAAAGCGTAACACAAAAATGCATGTGGTTAGACTAGGGGCTCTTCGAAGGTAAATTTCTCACTTATATGTCAAGCATTAAGGATAAGAGTAAGACATATACCTGTAATGCAAAGGACTGTGCCACCAAGTAAAAGCCATCCGGTTTTTCCATTTTTCAAAAAGAAACGGAATATGTAGTGTGGTGATAAAGCCTTGAATATACTTGGATAGTGGTGTATGATGCTGTAAATTCCCACAAGTGGGGTGCTCAAGGTCCATGCACCCATTATGGGGGAAAACAGGAAACTTACACGGGATGTACCATATTTCTGCAACAAGAACAGCAAGACCAAGACAACTGAAGAAAGTGCTTCCACAAGCGCTGCAACGGCATGCACAACAAAAAAATTTATAAGAGAAGGAAAGTCATATAACATATAAAGCAAACTGTACAATAAAGTTACAAACTCTGACTTAAGTTATGTTGCCTCGTATATAATGATAACCTCAGTAAGCTTCCCCTGAATATTTGATCAGCTTGAATATTTCATTGTAATTGTTCAATTGTCCATATTAAATCAACTTATACTCAGTTATTAAATTCCAATCACTAAATTATTCATGAAAGACCTTAAAGAAGTGTGGTGGTAAAAACTCAAAAGCTTCTACTGTTCAGCTCACAGTACTCTAAAAATGAAGGAATGCTTCCTGCTTGACTTTACCATAATCTGCAATTCCTGAATGCAGTAGAGAGAAATGCAATGCCATTTGTCAACGTATGGCAATGAATGTTGCATGATGACTTAGTCTACTGCCACCAATTACCACAATCTCTCCCATGTTTTTCAATATTCATATGTATAACTTTTCTTAATTTTTATAAATATTTGTGAAGGCTATGGTTATCAGAATCCCATGAATTTCGAGTCGAGTGGAAAAGATACGAATCTGTTGATGTATCTTATGATTCCATGAGCGATACAAGCAGGAATCACAAGAATTGTGCGATTCCTACAAATCTAGGTGAAAGTTTTGCGATCTAGAAAACCATTTTCTAAACTTTTTTTTTTGGTCTGATTTTGTCCAAATTTATTTAAGAATTTCCTTTTACTTTTGTGAGTATTCCTTATTCCCTCTCACTTATCCCAATCAAAACCCTATTTTTTTATTTCTTTTTTCCTAAAGTTTTATTTTCCTTTAAAATGCTAATATGTACAAACCTTTGATATTCTCTTATATAAAAATTACATTAATATCATTCTTAAATTTGATCATGAATCTTACAATTCACAATACATTTCAATTCATGATTCCAAAAATAGGCTTCCCGATTCATGATTCGCATCTTGATTTGATAACCTTGGTCAAGGCTGCTAGCCAATAGAGATGGAATATTCTCTGCTTGACAACAAATTAACAAAATCAGCTTGTTTTGAAAACCAAAAACATTACAACCAACAAATTTATCATCCTTTCATGTAAAGCTTGTCTTTGTGCCAAACCAAGCAAGTGGCAATAAAATCATATAGTACTCTGTTTGTAATTTTCCAACTATCGAATTTGAAAAATCTCAAGTTTATGGCCTAGTAATATTGGCTGAAGCACTTACACTTGCTAACAGAAGGAAAAGGTGCTCTTATTCCATCAATTGCTGACAACACTGGGAATAAAGTTGCAAGTTGAATCAAACATCTAAACAATAAAAGCCACTGCATTATTTTTTACTGAACCAAGGAAAAAAGATAACATTCTGAGAGGCAAACCTGAAATTGCAGGTGTAAGTATTCCATCACCTATAAGCATGCATGTGCCTAACATGGCAACGAAAAGTAATACCCTGCGAGCAACTAGACTTCTTTCAAAAAATTTCCCCAGCCTACTCTGTGTTTCAGTGCCCCTTTGCACGTTTGAACTTGTAGTTGAGAGTAAATGTGGCCGCTTAGATGGCAGGATTCCAATATTAAAATGCCTGCAAAGTAATGAATACAAGGCAAAAGTTCCACCTACAATTCATCATGATGTATGGAAGTCAAGGTTCCATTCCAAGCACACTTTAGCCAGTGCGTGTGTAGTAAGATCAATTAGTGAACCTAAAATCACCGAAGTACTGTTACGCATTGAATTAATCCAAACAGCCTAGTTAATATTCCCTCATACAACTTCAATCTGGGACATGCATTAAATAGATCAAAACGTGGAATCTAATTGACAACAGGAATCTATGGAGAGAATAAAGTTGACGGTGAATCTCTATTTTGTGTCTGTACCTTCACCATGATCATCAGCTTTGACAGCTATGCTGGCATATTTTACGACCCCTATCAGAGTGAGAGTCCAGAACATGATGCTGTAGATACCCAGATAGTCATCTTCTGTTGGAGACTTCAATGGCATTGAAGGGTAAACATAAAGCGGCGATGTCACAAGTCCACCAAATACGACCCCCAAGGTCCTGTACGCAAGCACCAATGTTTTCCATGTACCCTTTCTCTGCGACAAACAATAACGCTCATAATTAATTCCCAAAGGAATTACAGAAATAACCAGACATAGAATCAAAATTACGCCATCAACTATCATGAACTTCAAACTCCAAAGAACAACACAGACAAGGGAATAGGGAACTGCTTCTTGACAAAGTAGTTACATGTATAGTTACAGGAACAAAAATATACGATGAATCATCAAAGCACGCATGATATCGATCAATAAAGACCAAATTCGAGCGTTCCATATGACCAAAACAGAGATACAGACAGGCAGGCAGACAGAAAAGAAACAGAGCATATAAATGACAGCTTATCGTTAGGTTTGGGAATGAAGACAAGGGCATGAAAGCGAAGAGAAGAGAGAGGAGAATAGAAAAGAACCCCGGAGGAAGGGAGTGATGAAGAGTGAGGAAGTTGGAGCTCGGGATCCATATCCAGGCGCCGACGACGACGACGCAGAGCCCACAAAACCCTCACGACGGAGAACACTGCGGTCTAAGCCAATGCTTGATGATTTAAACAAAGAAGCTATTAAAGTTTTCAATGGCGTACATGGGAACTATGAAATGATCACCTCTCTGCGCCTAGAAAACGCAGTGTGAGTGTGCTCGCCTTATTTTATCACCAGAAAACGTAGTGCGGCTGTGTGCGCTTATCGGCGTAAAGAGAAGGAGGAGACAAGTGGGACCGGAGGAGGGCGCCGCCTCTTATCGTTGATTTTGGTGATCACTGGTCAATGCTCCCTAGTCCCTTGTTTAATTTCCTACTTTGTTGGCAGGTATTTTTTTTTTCTGGTTTTGTTTTATGGGGACCAAAACAAGAGCTCCAAATGATTTCGCTCGAGTTCAAACAAAAACAGAAAAATTTGATTCTTGATGGAATCTATGCGGTTATTATACTGGAAATGGCTGTAGCTTTGTGGAAGGGTAAGGAGAGGAATTGGAGGAGATTGGTGTTCACCGATGATTTGGATGTAGCTATGATGAGATTTCATTTTCAATTTCTAAATGGGAGAATCTATGAAAAGGGATTTGAAAATTAGGAAATGATAAATGAATTTTTTTAAAAAGTTGATTAAAAAATATCAAATGTGATAAGAAATTTCTAATATTTTTTTTTATGAAATGATTTATTTATCATTTTCCAATTTTTAGGTTACTTGTTAAAGTTTCCTTTTCTAAATATAGTTTCAATTAATTTTTAGGTTATTGTCTGAAAAATTGATTGTTATAACTTAAAAAAAGATTGTCTTTAATTTATATTCATTTCCATTAAAATATTTATTTAAAATATAAATATGAACATTAAGTCTAAACGATCAGGATCACATTTTCCCTTCTGCCCCTCCATGATATCATGATCCTCCCCCAGTCCCTATTTATAAAGTTGTTTTAGCTGCGGGATTTTAAAAAAAAAATGTAAAATTAGTTAAAAGCAATAAACATACCACCTTTATTGTTAAATATAAAATATTATTGACTTTTTTAAGGAGATTAAAGAAACTAAATGAGTTATTTAATCATATCATATGTTGTATATAATTAAATTATACCACCTCTTATCCTTGCTTTTTTTTGAAAAGATTGAAGAAACTAAATAAATTATTTTAAAATATTTAATTTTATTTTTTTCTAAACTAATTTACCTTACTTATAAATTATTTTCACTAGGAATTTAAGTCCTTCCTACCAATTATTTCCACCTTTTTATCTTTTATGTTCAGCTTTCTCCATTTAAGCCTCGAAAATTATAAATTTTTAAATAAAAAAATTACATGAAAGGAATCTTTTTTTAATACAGATGCCCCGTGGAAAGAATCTTTTAACTTGCATTGCAAGCCATTGGATTCACAGAGCTCCACGTGTAAGAAAAAATCAATCCAGCCAACTTTTCCCTTTGCCGTTGCGTAGCTTCTTTTCCCTTGGGACCACGTTTTCCTTTTCATGCATGGAAGGTGAGGAAAACGTTGAAATGGGAAAAACATGTACTCCTTTCGATCTTAATTATAAGATAAAATTAATTTTTTTGGAGAAATTAAGGAAGTCAATTAAATTACTTTAGAGTGTTTATAAGTTTAGTATCCTTAGATTATATATTACTCCCTCCGGTCTTAATTATAAAACAAAGTTAACTTTTTTGGAGAAATTAAAGAGGCCAATTAAATCACTTTAAAGTATTTATATTTTTAGTATCTTTAGATTATATATCAGTTTATTAGTCAAATTAATTATTTTGAAGAAAAAAAATAAAAATATTAATATTCTAAAGTGATTTAATTGGCTTCCTTAATTTCTCCAAAAAAATCAAATTTATCTTATAATTAGGACCGGAGGGAGTAGTTTATTAGTTAAATTAATTATTTTGGAGAAAAAAATAAAAATAAAAATACTCTAAAGTAATTTAATTGACTTCCTTAATTTCTCCAAAAAGTTAACTTTATCTTATAATTAGGACCGGAGGGAGTATATCATTATCACCAGGAAAAATGAATTACAGAGCATATGGATCAACAACTTAATCCAAGACACAAGACCACATTTATATAGTCCCTCTGGTCCTAATTATAGGATAACATTTGAGAGTTGATCTTTATCCTAATTATAGGACAAAGTTCTAATTTTTGTCAATTTCTTCCCAAAATACCCCCTATTGATATTTTCTCAATAATAATTAAACACATTAATAATTTAATAAGAGTAGATTGGAAGTTGTTGAGGGAGATTGATGACGCCGGATTGTGTGAGAGCTTGGAGAAGTCGTGTGTGAAGCAGGAGAAGTACAAGAAAAAACAGAGAATCAATATAATTGGATGCCATTTTAAATTTTAAATAAGGATATTTTAGAAAAATAAATATGATTAACTAATTTAACCACTATCCTTAATTTCTCCAGAGTGAGGTAAATATATCATATAATTAGAACTGGAGGGAGTACTATACAAGTCAATCCCCTTTCCTACACAAGCCCAGCGAAGCCCAATAAACCATATGGGCACAATACTATTACAATACACTCAAGCACTACTATTTCTTACCCCAACAGGGAAAATGGGCCGAGCCCATCAGGGTGGTCAATTTAGGCTCTGAATTTGTAAGGGTCAAGCTTGAGATTTTTGCCTCAAAAATAAAAACGGGTCTAAAAGACCAATCCTATAGGGTTGAAAGCCAGCCGGTTTAGGCTTGTATGTTTTTTTATTTTTTTAAAATTATTTATATAATATCAATATTATTGATTTTTTATGCCTTAGTAATGATATTACAAATATTTAGTTTTTATTTTCTTTATTTTAGGATTAAGTTTCATAAAAACATCTTGTATTAAGAACCCTAAAAATAAAAAAAAATTATAAAAGATATTTCTTATTTCATAAATATTATTACTAATTTTGTATTTTTTGACTTATTTTCTTGTAATTGTTTTGTTTATATCTTGTGTTTTTATTTTGTTAACTACTTACACTTTTCAATATATATTTATAAGAAGTGTTTTTTTATTTTATTAAGTCTTCTCATTAATTATTTGTAATTATGGTCTGTGAACAATAATTTACCTTTGATTATGATTTAATGATTATGTTTGTTTGTTGCATGATGCATACAGTTTAAACCTTAATTTTGACAACAATTATGTGTTAAATTAAAGCTTTCATTGTTGTAATTTTATTTATTTGAAAAAAGCTGAAAAAAATAGTAAAATGTTGTTAAAAGGGTTTTTGGTCCTGTTACTTATGTTCAAGGGCCGGGCCTCAAAAAATGGTTGTTTTTTTGGGCCAGCCCTTTTTTCTAGCTCTACTTACACTCCCCCTCAAGTTGGTGGCGAAATATATTTGTTGCACCCAGCTTGCCAAGCATTCTGAAAAAAAAGTCTCTCTTCCCACAGCCTTAGTGAGGATATTCGCTTCTTGGCAACCTATCCTTACATGTTGAAGACTGATCAAACCATCCTGTAGCTTATCTTTTACAAAGTGCAAGTTTATTTCAATATGCTTTGTACGCTCATGAAAAACAGGATTCGTAGCAATATGAATTGCTGCCTTACTATCACAATAGACTTCTACCGGCCTAGGTTGGCTAACCCCTAAGTCTTTTAGTAAGCCAACCACCCAAACTATTTCTGATACAATTGAACCCAACGGTTTATATTTGGCCTCTATTGAGGATTTTGAAATGGACCATGTTTCTTAGACTTCCACATGACAAGTGAAACTCCCAATTTGAGAAGATAGCCTGTCATGGACCTCCATATTATTTTGTAGGCAGCCCAATCCAAGTCATAGTACGCCTTTAAAGTGAGGTCTCCTTCTATGCCTATCAAAACACCAAGCCCCAGACTCTGTTTCAGGTACCTCTGAACCGCTACAGTAGTTGCCATATGACTCTTTGTTGGATTATGCATAAACTGACTTAATGCCTGCACAAAAAACAAAATATCAGGCTAGTAAGAGTCAAATATATCAACCTCCATACTAATCTACAACATCTGTCTGGATCCTTAAGTAAGTCCTCTTCACGATCCTTTCCTTCTTCGTATGCTACCAATTTTAAATTCTGCTCTATTGGCATTGTGAGTAGCCTACAATCAGTAAGACCTACATTAAAAAGTAAGTCCATAATATATTTTCTTTGGGTCAAAACAAGCCCCTTTTGAGATCCAGCCATCACAATGCCCAAAAAATATCTCTTCGTTCCCAAATCTTTAATTCTAAAATTACTATGAAGAAACTCTTTCACCTCTTGTATTTTTGTATTTGAACTACTTGTAATTAACAAGTCATCAACATATACTAACACTACTATCACATCATTATCAGAGTGTTTAGTAAACATAGAATTATCATGTCTACTTTGTACAAAGCCTCCTCAAACTAGCACATTGGTAAGCTTTCGGTTCTACTATCTAGATGCCTATTTAAGGCCATAGAGGGATTTCTTTAGCTTGCACACCATGTGCTCCTCTTACTCTCAAACCCTTAAGGTATTGACATATAAACTTTCTCATTAAGATCTCCTTACAAAAAGGCATTATGCACATCCATGTGATATATGTTCCAATTATTTAGTACAACCATTTTAAGTATTATCCTTACAGTTATCATTTTTACCACAGGAGAGAACGTTTCATGGGAGTTGATTCCCTCCCTTTAGGTATACCTTTTCGCTACCAACCTTGCCTTATATTTATCTATGCTACCATCTAGCTTGTATTTAATTTTAAACACCCAAATGCAACCTATTGCTTTCTTTCCTCTAAACAATGCCACTATTTCCCGTGTTTTATTACTTTCTATCGCTTCTATCTCTATCTGCCTCTACCCAATTACTATTCTTAACCGCCTCATCATATGTGCATGGTTCATGAGCAATATCAACAGAACAAAGAAAACACACATATGCAGGTGACACATAATCATAACAGATATAGTCCTCAATTGAGCAGCGACATTTTCTTCTTGGCTGATCATTATTAACAGAAATCAAAGAAGATAAAGTTGCACATACATAATCTTTACTCCAAACTGGAGCTTTTATATCTCTAATAGGTCTTGTAATATTAAAATCCAGATTTTGTTGTTCAGAAATATGATTTTCATCCAAAATATCATATTGCTAAACTGACTCATTTTGTGTTGACTAACTAATAGAATCATGTTAGTAGCCTCCCATTCCTCGAGACATTGGAGACATGAAAAAGTAACTTCAACTTCACTTGGAATAGGAACATGAGAGGAGAATAGCTAAAGTCTTAGTAAATACTCTCCACACTGAATCTGGTTCCCTGCTTCTACCCGATGATACATCTAAGTTGATTGGGGGCCTGTTTGAGTTAGCGTCGGAAAAGCATGTTCATGTAAGTCAAGGTAAAACTCTTCTCACATACTTACCTCGTATGCCATAAATTATGTCAAAAAAGCAGCTTTTATTGCCAACCTAAACAGGCACTGGATAACCATACATTTTATTCAATCATTCATTCGTGCTTTGGGTTTTTTAGACTGGGTTATAATGATTACTCCTTTATTGCAAGATGTTGTGTATTGAAAATCATAAAGAACAACACTGCAATCGTCAATATGGCTCAAATGCTTCCAACAATCACTTCTTTGATTTGAGGTGAGCTGTCAATTTGTCGGACCTAAAGCAATAAATTATGTATCTGCTTACTATTATATAAAAAGATATTGACCTTTTCATATTGGTATTTTTGTTTTCTGATGCTTTTCTCCTTTAAATTTTCACAAAGCTCATGAAACTCAATGAAAGAATCCAGATTATATCATGTTAAAGATTAGGTGCTTCCACTCAGATCATTAACTAAGTTAAGCATACTCCATTTTCTTTCATACATTTACTTACATATATCAGATAGGAATGGTGCTAGCCTAATAGCAAAACCTATAAATTAAATTCTAGACTAGTTGACTGTTTGGTAACACGTTGTGGAGGCTCAATCCTGCGATTGGAGGCCCAATCGCGCAATTTGAAATTGATGGCTGAAACTGAATGTTTGGTTCAAAGTTGGCATAGTTGGGGGTTTGGGGGTTATGGTTCAATCGCATGATTTGTCTAAAGCCACATGTTGGAGCTTTCGACTTGTGATAAAAGCCCAACTGACTGTTATTGGCACACTGACAAATGTGGTTTAAAAAAGTCAACATACCCTCAACTCTTTTTCTCTTTCTCGTCTACTCTCATATCACTCACACCAATTATTCTTAACTTTTTTTTTTTAAGAAAATGGTGTCTAATATTATGGAGTATTTTTTTGGACTTATCTAAATCTTAAAATATTTTTTAAATAATATGTAGTATAATAAAATAATTTTTCGTGTTTTTAACCTCTTAAAATATTTTTCTAGTTATACTCAGTGTATTATCAGACTGAATGTAATTTTACCCTTAATGTACCTTTTCAACTCTAAAAATTACTTTAAAATATTTTTTTGTGCTTGTAACCCTTTAAAATATTTTTTCAGTTGTACCCAGTTTTAGGAGACTGACTACAATTTTACCTTTAATATATTTTTTTTAGTAGTAAAGAGCATCCAAAACTTAGAATACTGATTTATTGATTTGATCTGATTAGTTTTGTTATATTTTACTTTATCAAAAACTTTAAGTTTGTATAATTTCTAATTTATTTGCATTTTTATTGTAATTTTATTATGTATTTTACCATTGCCAAATTTTTAAAGTTGATTTTTTCACTTTTCATAATGTTTAAAAAATTTTCTCTTAAATATTACAAAAGCCACGTATACAAAAGTCAAACCAAACACATTTTCACTTTCATAAAAGTACTTATCCAATCGTCAATCCAAACATTAATCATTTTACCCAATCTTATTTTTTTTAATCTTAAGATTCCATAAGTCAAATTGAAAAAAGTCACTTTTTTCATCACTATTTTAACTTCACAAGTTGATTTTTATCAAGTTATCATGAAAAAGTTTTGTGAAAGCTTCCTTGTAGAACAAAATATTCATTGTCATGAGTGATGACAACCCGAGAAGGAACTGATGACTTGATGAAAAGTTCTTAAGAGCAGAACTTGTAATTTCTCAAATGTTAAAAGGATACAGATATGTCAATTTCCAGTTTGATATAATCCATGAAAATTGAATACGGTCGAAGATCTTGTAAAGCATTTACTCCCACCATGTCTTTCAAGACTAGTTTAAGTGCTCAAATAATTTTATATTTGAACCTTTGTTTAATCTGCTGCAACTTATATTTCATATACATGTTCTTTAGATATTCTTATAGGTTTTGCTCTTCCCCATTGCACCCACATATCACCCATTCCTTTCTTTCTTTCCTTTAAACAAAGTCTGAAACTTGGCAAGAAAAATGGAGAACAATAAGAAGGTTTCATGAGTTGCATACTGAATTTAGATACCTTTTTTCCTTTCATGAAGAATTTACACCTTCTTTAATAAAATGGAGAATTACAAACAGGTCCCAAATAAGGAAATTACATGTCAAACTCATGCATTTGCACGTTGTGACAAGAACTGATTGAAAGAAATTCTCTGATATTTCTCATTAATGTGTATCGTATATATACAAACTGATACAAGCTAAAGAAGAAGCAATTAGTAATATAACTAACTTAAGTTACATAACAAATAACAAAATAACAAATAACAAATAGTTTGTTACGTATTGTCTAATAGAATGCTTGACACCCCCCGCAAGCTGGAGCATGGATATTAGTCATGCCAAGCTTGGAAATCAACTCATGAAACTTGGTAGGATGGAGAGGCTTAGTAAAGACATATGCCAATTGATCATAGGAACGTACTGGCATAAGATGAATAACTTTTGCTTGCAATTTCTCACGAACAAGATGACAATCCAATTCTATATGTTTGGTCCTCTCATGAAAGATAGGATTAGAAGCAATTTGTATGGCGGATTGATTATTACAGTAAAGAAAAGCTGGATCAAGATGACTGATATGAAAATCTGTTAGCAAGTAGAGAATCCATTGCAACTCACAAGTGGTAGAGGCAAGTGCTCTATATTCAGCCTCAGAGGAGGACTTAGAGACAGTGGGTTGTTTCTTGGCTTTCCAAGAAATTAAGGAATTACTAAGGAACACAGCAAAACCAGTAACAGACCTCCTTATGTCAACACAACTAGCCCAATCAGAATCACTAAATGCTCTGAGTTTTAAATCAGAATCAGAAGCTAAGAAGATACCTGCACCAGGAGAAGACTTCAAGTATCTTAAAACACGATAAGCAGCATGTAAATGAGCATCCAAAGGCTAAGACATGTATTGACTAAGTTGTTGTGTGACAAAACTTAAGTCAGGCCTAGTTGTAGTCAAATATTGTAATCTTCCAATTAATTTGCGGTACTAAAGTGGATTAGACAGTGGAGTGCCTTTGACCTTGGAAAGCTTGAGATGAGGATCCATGGGGGAATAAGCAGGTTTGCAAGCTAAGAAACCAGAATCTTCAAGCAATTCCAAAGCATTGCAAACTTACGTTGAGATAAGAAAATGCCATCTTTAGACCGGGATAATTCCAAACCTAGAAAATAGCGTAATTCACTAAGGTCTTTAATGGTAAAAGTGGCATGTAAGTTCTGTTTGATATGATTAATCTCATCCAAATTATTCCCAGCCAAAACAACATCATCAACATAAACTAGAATAGCAGTAAATGATGCAGAAGAGACTTTATAAAACAAAGAATGATCCGAAGGGGACTGAACATAACCATAAGAGAGTGAGGCAGCAGACAATTTATAGTACCATTGGCGGCTGGCTTGCTTGAGGCCATAAAGAGATTTGGTAAGTTTACATACCAGATTTGGCTGTGGAGGAGTAAATCCTTGGGGAATGCCATGTAGACTTCTTCATGTAAGTCACCATGCAAGAAAGTGTTGTTGACATCCAATTGATGGAGATGCCACTGTTTGGCAGCAGCCAAAGAAAGAAGAATCCTCAAGGTAGTCATTTTGGCGACAGGCGAAAATGTGTCAAAGTAGTCAATACCCTCGGTTTGGGTATAACCCTTGGCCACAAGCCTAGCTTTGTATCTCTCAATCTCACCATTTGCTTTAAACTTAGTTCT
Organism: Inga leiocalycina; assembly: GCA_963242795.1. Classification (NCBI taxonomy): domain Eukaryota; kingdom Viridiplantae; phylum Streptophyta; class Magnoliopsida; order Fabales; family Fabaceae; genus Inga; species Inga leiocalycina. The sequence goes on along the minus strand of OY725330.1, from coordinate 62,335,807 downwards.
ATAGACCCATTTACAACCAACAGTGGTCTTCCCAGGGGGTAAAGGAGTAAGTACCCAAGTGTGATTCTGTTCTAAAGCTTGAATTTCAGCATGCATCGCATCTCTCCAAACAGAGTGTTTAACAGCTTGGTGATATGTGGTAGGGTTAGAAACAGAACTAATAGATAGTGTAAAATGTTTATATGAGGGTGTGAGAGTAGAATAGGATAAAACAGAAGTGAGAGGATACTTACAAGAACCTTGACTGGATGATTGGGCAGAAGTAGATAGAAGAGCACAGTGATAGTCACGCAGATATGATGGGGTAGATGAGGTCGAGAAGAGCGACGTAAAGGAGGGGAGGAAGGCTCGGTGGAGGGAGTAGAAACAGAGGAAACAGGAGAGGGAAGAGCTGGTGGTGGTAAGGGAAGAGGATCATCTAAAAAAGTGGGGTTAGACTGGATGGTAGGTTCAGTAGGTAAATGAGGGGACAAAATGGAAGAAGCGGCGACGGCAAAGGGAAACACAAGTTCATGAAATATGACATCCCGTGACAAAAAAAGTTGATTGGTGGCAAAATCAAGTAAAATATAAGCTTTGGAACCAGCCGGGAATCCTAAAAACACACACTTCTTAGCTCAGGGCTCAAACTTTGTGCGATGATGTGAAAGTGTAGATGCATAGCAAAGAGAACCAAAAATGCGCAAATCAGTATAAGATGGGGCTATTTTATATAACATAAAAAATGGTGTTTGATTTTGAAGAAGTGGAGTTGGCAACCGGTTAATAAGAAAAACAGCATGTAAGATAGCAAAGGGCCAATAAGGAAGAGGAACATGAGATTGAAACAATAAGGCCCGGGCAACATTTAAAATATGTTGATGCTTGCGTTCTACCAACCCATTTTGTTGAGGTGTAGCGACACAAGAAGTTTGATGTATAATACCTTTGGAGGCAAAAAACTGAGACATAAGAAATTCAGGACCATTATCTGATCTTAAAATTTTAACAGATTTTTGAAACTGAGTTTCAACCAATGCCAAAAAATTAGTGAGGTGGGTGCGAGTTTCTGATTTGCTATGCATAAGATAAACCCAAGTAAAGCGAGAATAATCATCAATGATAGTTAAAAAATAACGATAGCCCTTAGTAGAAGTAATGTGATAAGGACCCCAGATATCACAATGTATTAAATCAAAAATAGCAGTACATGAACTTGTGCTTACAGGAAAACTGGGTCTCTTTTGTTTAGCAAAATGACAAGTATCACAAGGAAATGGTAAAGGAGTACAGCCAACAATAGAAGTATGCTTATTCAAAGTAGAAAGAACAGTATTGGACAAGTGTCCTAAACGTAAATGCCAGAGAATAGAGTCTGACTCTGATGAAGCGGAAACAGAATGAATCTGAGATGAAGAGGGGGAGACCATCCTATCTGCAGTCAAAATATAAAGCCCGTCATGAAGATTAGCTGCACCAATCATCAGCAAAGGTTGGCGTAAGTGAATCTAGTACAATATGGAAGAAAATGTGAGAAAACAGTTAAGAGATGAGGTAAGACGAGTAACAGAAATAATGTTGACAGTAAAACAGGGAAGGTAAAGAACATTAGTTAAGAAGAGATGAGAAGACAACCGGATTGTGCCAGAAATAGAAGCAGTAGCAGTAGCACTAGTGGGCAAACAGACGATGATTGGAGAAATATTATGATGAGAAGAAAATAAATCGAGGGAATTGCAAATATGATCGGTAGCACCAGAGTCCAAGATCCAGGTACTAGAACAAGAAGAAAAGGAATGGCACATACCTGAGGTAGACAGAACAGGAGAAGTAGAAACATGGTTGACTGTGGTGGAAGAGGCCGAAGACAAAGGTGGAAGAGGAGTACTCAAAAGAGTGAGAAGACGCTGATATTGGTCAGGTGAAAGTTGAGGAAGTACCGAAGCTGATGAAGTGTCTGAGGAGGAAGAGTGATGTGGAGCATAATTCGAAGCTTGAACAGAAAGTGAACCTTGAGTAGCAAGACTATTTACCGACGAGGAAGAACCAGAGGATCGAAATTTGAATCCTGGAGGAAAGCCGTGTTTCCGATAGCACGTCTCCTCAGTATGCCGTGGCTTGCCACAATACGTACATATCTTGCCATTTTTAGAACCAGAAAAATTTGGCCGAGAACCTTTAGCTAACAAGATAGTTGGTTCAGGCGAAATATGGAGATCTCGTTCATGTTGCAGGACCAAAGAGAAAACTCGGTGAAGAGGAGGAAGTGGATCTAGGAGCAAGATCTGAGACTTGACTGAGTTGTATTGCTCATTCAAACCACGCAAGAAACGTATAACATGATCTTCGTCTCGGTAACGGAGAGAGATCGAAGTGGATCCACATTCACAAGTTTGCAAGGGACGAATATTACTCAGTTCGTCCCACAGCGTTTTAAGATGAGTATAAAATTCACTCACAGTGAGATTACCTTGCTTGAAATCGTAGATTTCTTCCTGTAATTCGGCGATGCGAAAGACATCGGATTGGGAGAAATGAGACTTCAGATCAAGCCATATTGCAGAAGCCGTATCAAACCACAGTGTGCTTTTGGCAATAGTTGGAGACAAAGATTTGAGGAGCCAACCTTGAACGAGATCTCCATATTTCGCCTGAACCCACTATCCTGTTAGCTAAAGGTTCTCGGCCAAATTTTTCTGGTTCTAAAAATGGCCAAATTTTTCTGGTTCTCGACCTGAGAGGCGGAGATCTCGAGGGAAAAAAGAAATCAGAAAAAAAAAACGTGGCTCAAGATACCATGTGACAAGAACTTATTGAAAGAAATTCTCTGATATTTCTCATTAATGTGTATCGTATATATACAAACTGATACAAGCTAAAGAAGAAGCAATTAGTAATATAACTAACTTAAGTTACATAACAAATAACAAAATAACAAATAACAAATAGTTTGTTACGTATTGTCTAATACAATGCTTGACACAGGTCAAATTTCTGTATTTACAAGTAGTCGAGACTTATGGGTAATTAACTTTCTTATTTGATACCTGCTTGTAATTCTCGCTTAATTAAATCCTAGATATCTGTAAAACCCATTCCATACTTTTATCTCCAATAGAATTAAATTAATAGGTGAATCCAAGTCAGTGATCTTATGTAAAAGTGATATTTGAATGTTAGAAAAAGAATCCCAATCCAACAAAATGAATGAGAATCAAGAGCTGATATAGAATACCGACTTTAATAAGTACCATATCTTACCTTGCTTGATTTTATGGAATATGTTCTTGGAGATTGACAGGTTTATACCCAACTATGAGTCTAGTTTCTCTCCCTTGTGCTGTTTTACTTTTTCTCCATTGCAGTTTTTAACCATTCAAATAAACTTTTTATGGTTCAGGTTATTATTATTTTTTATAAAACTGTTAAATATGAATAATCAGATTTATTAGACAATTCTCCATTGCAGGGAAGGGAAGCGTAGAGCAGCATGATCCTCATGGTCTGCATGGGCATTGGTAGGACTCGTAGGAGAAGCAAAGGAAAGGATGGTTAAATGATAATTACTCTTCCCCTTGTTAGAAAACTTATTTTTCCCCTTGGAAATTCATTTTTGCCAAATTAGGAGAATTTGAAATCACAAGAGACGGAAAACTTTTATAGTCACATATCCTCCATTTTGTTCTTATAAAGATACTGCCAAATAAGGGAAATGCCATGTACTCCCTCCGTCCCTCCGGTTCTTAATATAAGAGTTAGTTGATTTTTTTTTTTGAAACATTAAAAAAGCTAATTACATTACATTAAAGTATTTATATTTATCGTTCTTCTTCAAACTAATTTGTTTGACTTATAAACTGATATACAATCTAATTATGTACAACATATACTACAATTAAGTAGTTTATTTAGCTTCTTTAATCTCTCCAAAAAAAATCAATTGGCTCTTATACTAAGAATCAGAGATAGTACAAACATTTCCCTTATTTGGCAGTATAAAATGTTTTGCTCCCTCTTTCGTCCAAACATACCCTATGCCTATAGAAACTAATCAAGTACCTTTTGTTTCTTCCGAGGGAACCTTCCATTTGAACCAGAAAGTTGCACCATATTTAATTCTCGGCATCTTTTGTATTTCCCTGTGAACTTGTTCCACTTATATGAATAGGCTTTCTGGGCACTTTCTGTTTCTCATGAGCACCATGTTGCTATGTGATTTGTTGCTGGCAGAGTAACAGTTGGCGTCTGTATGTTTTTACATTGTCATATCCATACAAGATATTGAATTCTTTTACATTCACAAGTTTAGGTATTTATCATTTGTATCACTTAGCCTTTGTTTGATTCAACAGATGTGAGGTTAAGTGAGGTTCATTGAAGGAAGGTTAAGGGAGGCTATAGCTTTGTTTGGTTCAAGATGAGGGGAGGGGAGGTTTGGTTTCTTGTTTGGTTCAAAAGGGTATGTGAAGAGAGTTAATTATAAGTGAACAAATATATCATTTTCTCTTTATCAATATATTTTCCTTCTTATTTTACATTTTTTTAAATTATTATTTCTTAAATTATTAATAGAATTCTAACTCAGTCATCATGAAAATTAAAAGTGGAACAAGTTTAATAGACCTACGTGAATTGGGAATTATATTCATGACCAAATTTATTGCTTCCATTTTTTGTAGAAGAAAACTTATTGCTCTAGCTTTTTGCATTATGAGATATTGAGTAACATAAAATAATTACCTTTGCATTATGAGATACTATGAAGATATTTCATAAGAATATAATCAGGCTTGGAACTACAGGTACAAGGCAAGTGGCAATGAAGGAGAGGACGGAGGTGCCGACAAAGGAGCCGAGAGCGGCGGCTTTATTGGATGGTCCGGCGACAACACTGGAGGAGAAGAGTAAAGTGGACAAGTGAGTGAAGGTACATATGATATGATGGGAAAATGGGGTTTTTAGTTCAGATGGTCGCTATGGAATATCAAAAATTGCCATGGGCATTTTGGTCAGAATGGGATACAAAATTTCTCTCACCTAAAAAAACCCCCAAAGTTGGAGGGTTGAAAAAGGGGGGAGGTGAGCACAAGAGGACAAAAATTTTTCCACCCCTCACCTCACCTCAAAAAACCTCTAACCAAACAGACCCTAAGTCTATGCACTTGTATCTAGTTTTTCATAGGCCAGATGTGTAGCGCTGGAAAATGTTTTGCTTCAAACGAAAATCGTAGTAGTTAAATTATCTCAAGGGAGGTTGAACACTATCTTCCTTAAGAATTAGGATATGTTTTAGTGCAAAAAAGTTTGTGAGTTAGGTTTCAAAGAGTACTTACAAAGGTTATTACAAATTGTTTACCAACAAGATCCTCACATCGGTAGTGAGATTTAAACTTGTGATTTTATAGTTTATGAGTCAACTCATTACTAATTGGACCAAATTGGCATAATCAAGACTTTTTTTTTGGCCAAGAACAGGTATCCTCCTCTTGGAGTCAATCCTGTTTGAGGCATTGTTTGGCACTAAATATGGGCACTTTTCCCAATGAAGATTCGAATCTTGGTTCGTCATATTATGGGGAACTAGCCCTTTTCGCTAGACCCAACTCCTATTGGTGGTAGAATCAAGACTCTGATTCATCTGAATCTTGAAGTGAGTACTTAAGAGAACATAAACCAAAACATCTAACCTGGCCCAGTCCAACTAGATAATTTCTAGGCTGGGCCATTGGGTTGTAATAGCAGTTGTAAGCCCTCCTTTTCTTGTCTATGTGGATCATGTCATATATAGATCACTTAATTTTTTCAACTCCTCAATAGTGTGTGGTTAGGGGTCCCAAAAAAAAGAAAGCAACGTGTGGTTAAGATTGGCTGTACAATCCCCCTACTGCGCCAGCCTCTTGATGCGTGATAATTGATACAACCTTTCATGATATATTACACTTTAATTAATTTATTGAAAATAAAAAGTTATGATTAATTTATTAAATATGTCACAATTTTTTTTTCACATTTAATTTTATTAGAAAATATGTTTGAAAATTTAATGAATAATAAAATTAGAAATGAACATTAATTATATGGATAAAACTGAAAAATTAACATCAATTATCATATAAATGATTTATATTTTATATCAAATTATTCTTCTAAAAATGCTTTATATTACTAACAGAAGGGAGTAGATGAAATTAGATATGCTCTTTATCCTAGCATTCTCTTTTATAGGACGTTTGCTTGCCCATAGCCTCTTTACACACACGTGCAGAAGCACACATACATCCTTAAAAGAAAGGGAAAAATGACGTTAAGATCTTAATTAAAAAAAATGATATCAGAAAAGTCTTATAATTTATCAATGATAACTCTTTCACTTGTCATTGATAAATTATCAGACTCTACTAATATTTTTTTCCTCATCCTTAACAACATTTTCTCTTAACAGAAACAAAGAAAGAGAAAGAAAAAAAAGGGAAGAGTCGACGTCATGCTCAACAAAGATGGATTTAGATTCTCTTATTTATCTTTTTCATTCTCTCTCATCATTTACCCTAAAACTTGGTTTTTTTACTAATATGCTGCAAACAGTGAAACATATTTACCAATATACTACACCGTGGAAAATATTTACTAAAATGCTACACTGAAAATCGTTCTTCAGGTGATGAATTTTAGAAATCGTTCACCTGAAGAACGATTTCTTCATTAACACTGCTTCGGTGCGCAATTCTATGCAATGAAAATCGTTCTTCAGATGAACGATTTCTAAAATTCATCAACTGAAGAACGATTTCAGTGTATTTCTCTCTCCTACCCCCTCTCTCCTCATCATTGTCTAATGATTAATTTACAATAAAAAACTCCCTCTCTCCTCATCATTACCTAATGATTAATTTACATTAAAAAAACAATGATTGCTAAGTGATTGATGATCATAATGATGATAATAATAATACTAATAGTGATTACATAATAAAAGAAATAATGATTGCAAAAATAGGATAAGGAGTATATTGACCAAATAAAGTATTAAAAAATTAACACTAAATAATAATTAAGTGTATATGACTGAAAAATGAAAATGAATTAACCTTATAAATAGTGACTTCATGTATCACATCTAGGTCTCCTCTGCATACGTTGTGGTCGTTGTTGTTATTGCGGTCGTTGCTGTTGTTGTACGTCAAGTTCTTGAGATTCAAGCATTTCATTGATTTGTGTCATTGACGTATTTAAATCAAACCACGACGATTCATTTAAAGAAATGGATTGTCTAGGAGTGACAAATGCTTCATTTGATGGCCCACCATGCTCAAAAGTAGAAGTATTGTATTCAGTCGAAAATAATGCATGATCATCTAATAAAGATGTGAATGACTGAGGTTGAACAATATTGGGTGGGTTGGAAGGGGAAGATAATAATGGTGACATGTAATGAGGTTCTTGTTGTGTAGGGTTAGAAGAAGTGAAATGGGATGATGACGATGTTGACATGTAATGAGGCTGACTAAAATTTAGAGGGTCTTGTTCTAAAACATTTTCATTTTCAACTGGTGGTTGGGTTGACAAGTAACCGCCACGTCGCTTGCTCGGTTTATCATGAGGAATTTGTGGTCGAGGCAACTCAATTGTTGGGAGAGCAGGTTGATGACTTATGTTGAATCGTTGTTCTCTAAGTGCAAGTAAAATGTTTCGTTGATCTCGAGCAACTCTGTCTCGATAATCAATACAATTTGAGCATGTAGAACGAGTATTAATTGTTAGCCTATATAACTCCTCTGCTATGTCAGATTGAAATAAATAAAAAGAGATTGTGTTATAACACTTATTATATGAAGGAAAAAATGGTATTGATGGAAAATAGAAGAAAAACTTACCGCACAACCAGTATCACCACTGATATGTTGAATCCATCGTCTTGTATGTCTCCAGTACCATTGCATGTATTGAGACGTTCTATCAAGTTCATCATATGCCATTGGAGCATTAACAATAGCATCTGACCAAGTATTCCATGCCTGAATAAAGGTTGAGTATTGGTTAATCCAATTTGTAGTTGTTCTACCTCGTAGTTGCATTGTGTGGTAATTTCCCAAATGAACAGGTTGGGCAAGAATTGGTTGCTGACGACCAAACTGCCTCATCACATAATCAGGGTGGTGCCATTCTATGATATTAAAGCATATCAAAGGAACAAAAACAAGCCAAATTTCAGGTGTTTGTATGCAAAACTCTGGAATTAATTGGCGTACTTCATAAGATTCATATGGCTGCCAAATTATCTCGTCATCAACCATTTTATATAGGAAACTCCTATATTTGAGCAAAGTCGTGGCACTTGGACGAGGGTTTTGTCTAACATTTTTCCATCTATTATTACAAAAAATAGTATCATAATTTGTATGAGTTTAATAATATAAATGGATGTGAAACATTTTATAGGTGAATTTAGCATACCTGAAACCCAAAGGAGGTAAGAGATGATAGACATCTAAATTTGGATCTGGATACACAGGTAAGGGTGGTGCGATCATAGGAAAGCGATCCCATGCCCATAAATGTAGCAATGACAAGCATCATCCAATCCCATCCTCAGTTGGGTTAGTAGCATTACATAGTTCTCTATACAGATGAGCTAAAACTGCCGATCCCCAACTAAATTTTCCAGCTTCTTCAAGATTGTAAAGTAGTGGAAGGTACATTAAGTAAACCCGACTACCCGATCTATCTGGCATGAGGTATCCACCTATTAACCTGAGAATATATGCACGAGTAAATTGTTGAACTTGTACATCATCGGCATCTTGGGGTAGGTTATTGAAGTTCTCTTCCAACCAACTTATAAGCAATAGTTGCCCGTATAGTTTATCTGCAGGTGGTCTAATACCTAGAAGCCACTCACAAACATCTAGCCAATTCAAGTCAGTTTGCCCAATGACAGCCATTCCTACACATGGAAGACTCAATTGTATAGCTACATCATGTAACATTATCATACATTCTCCACGTGTAGTATGAAAGCTATGAGTTTCAGGACGCCACCTTTCAATAAGGGCAGAGACCAAACATCGATCATAATCAAATTGCCCTATTCGAGCAACACCATAAAATCCGGCTAATATAAGATATCCAATTATTTGATTAGGTGGATCAATCATCCGAGTAGTATGCATTACTCTTCTAGTGTGCAGAATCCTATTAACCTATTACAGAAAAAAAAAAATAGCAATAAAACATACAAATTATAATATATTGTCAATAGCTTGTACTTACATTGTTATTCCACACGTTTTCTGAAATATGCTGGTGTTGTAAGTACAAGAGGGAGTTATCCTCTGGGCCAGGATTGATGACATCTTGATGTTGTGCCATTGTAATATGTGTCTACATAGGTTAATTGAAAAAAATAGCAAAATAATATAAAAGGTAATAAAATAATATTTGTAAGAATATAAAAGATGGTAAAAACAATTGTTCAAATAATTTAAAAGATAATTTCATCTTCATTAACCATAATAATTTGTGAAGGAATACACATAATTTAATGTCTAAATGCTAAACTTTGTGGACAAGTAGAGCGATTATGGCCAACTTGTCGACATAATCTACACTTGTTTGGTTGATTAGGTGTGGTCCAATCCATCTCATTATGTATGCGACTTGAGCGAGGACGACCCTTTGCTCGAATCATTGATGGGTCAGGTATTAATGTAGGAGTATCAATTTGTGGCCAATAAGTCGCATCTCCGATTGGTTGGAACTCATTACTATATGCCATTTTCATGGTTTCTAACCTAAATACAGGATCAATGTATTGCAAATGGTCAATGCCAACTCGTGCACAAGCAGCAACGACATGCATACATGGATACTTTTCTACTTGAAACTCTCCACAATCACATTTTTTTTCATTCAAGTTAACCTTGCAACATCGACGATATTGACGACATTGAACATTGTATAGCTCAACAACCTCAAACGATGTTGCAATTCTATTAAATTCACGAACAACATAGGCAGATGCATTTTGTGTTACTACGTCTATCTTCTTTGTTAGTGTTTCTGAAAACACTTGTCCAGCCGCAATTTGTGCATGAACTTGTCGACCACGATTCACAAAATATTCATTCACTCTATACATCGTTGCCTTGACTAAACCAGTTATTGGCAGACTTCGAACACCTTTAAATATACTATTCATGCACTCTGCAAGGTTGGTAGTCATATGTCCAAATCGTCGACCTTCAAAGTCATAAGCACGTGACCATTTCTCTTTTGGGATGGCTCTAATCCATTGAGCTGTAGGTGCATGATGCAATGCTATCTCTGTTAATTGTTGATCAATAACATGACGTTCATAGGCGTACCCTACAAATAATAACTATATTGTTACAATGTTCATAAAATCATATAGTTATAAGATCACAAAAAATATGACAAATCTCACTAATATTTATAAACTTCTCTTTCAACCAATTTGTTCTATGAGCTTTGTGAAGATTTGATGCCATATGCCGCAAACAAAAAACATGATATACTTGTGGTGGTTGCCATCCAACTTGGGGCTGAGCAACTGCTGCCAAAATTGAACGATATCTATCTGAAATTAAACAAATTTCTATTCTATCTTTTGTGACATAGTAGCGTACGAGGTATAAGAACTATGTCCAAGCAGATCTTGTCTCCCCTTCAACTATGGCAAATGCAAGTGGCACAACATTTCGATCGCCATCTTGTGATATGGCCATAAGCAATGTGCCCTTATATTTTCCGTATAGGAATGTTCCATCAACTTGTACAATGGGCTTTAGGTATGAAAATGCGTCTATGCATGGTTTGAATGCCCAGAACACACGATGAAACATTTCAACTGGTTGACCATTTGAATCGACTTCAGAGCATTGTTTATGTGAAAAATGTATGCATGACCCAGGCATAAAGTGTTGAACTGCAGCTAACCACCTTGGGAGTAAGGAATAAGACGTCTCCCAATTCCCAAAAACAGTGGCAACAGCTAATTGTTTTGCCTTCCATGCTTTCCTGTATGACACAGTATAACCAAACATTGATTGCATTCTCTCGATAATTTGTGAGATCTTCACATTTGGCTTATCAGTTACCATTGCCACAATACAAGATGATATAACATCAGCATCCAACTTTGGATGGTCTTGAGTCAATGATGTGCTCAAGCACGTGTGGGCCCCACAATATTTTGTTATCTCCCAAAAGTTTCTATTTTCTTTCTTGCATGCCCTTACTCTCCAATTGCAATTTGACCCATAGTTAATACATCGATACTCTTCATATTTTTTACATGAATAATAAACCTTAAATGTGTGATGAACTCGAACAGAGTATAGCTTGATTGCACGTCTCAGAACCTGGACACTGTTAAATACCTTTCCAATATATAACTCATTCGTATCGCTTAGATTCATAATTTCTTCTAAATCATTAACCTCATGAGTCATATCTGCCTCAACATTAATTTGTGATAAGAAAGCAGTTGCAAGATCATTGTGCTCGTTCCCCTCTTCATGGTTATTGTCATTGTCTTCATTATCATTCTCACCACCAACATTTAAATAAGAATCATATTCATCCTCTTCCTCGATTTCATCCATGACGTCTTCTACATGAGGAATTGAACATGGTACTTCATTGTTGCCACCATATAATAGAGGTTCAAATGAGTGGAAATTTTCCATGTCACCGGTAAACATGGATTCTTGTCCCACAGTGTTAACCTCACTGATACTTACTGGAAGTGTATTTCCAACATCAATGATTATTGGTTGTGATTCAATGTGGTCATCATATGGTAAATCACATATGTTGGCATACAACTCTGCACATGTCAATTGAGTTGAAAATCTTCGAGTCACTTGCCACATTTGTTGTATGTCCGAGTCATCTTCCAAATTGCATGCCTGGTACTGTGGTGGATTTATGCATGTAGGATATCTATATACTATATTTGTCACGATTTGATTGGGAGGAAGTTGTAGCTTTCGTCCGATAACTTGCTTCAGTTTACTCAAGGTAATATTTGGGTCAACTTTGATTATTTTCACCCTATCAGACTCAAATGTTACACCGGATAGGCCGTTACAAATTCTACCATTTGAAAATATACACACGAACTCCTTTGTATGATTCATCCTACTTCCTAAATATTACATTACAATTATTAATAAAATTAAATGAAATTGTCAAAACAATTTAAATTCACAATATCACATTTACAAAAATCATCATAAAAAATATTCATAATTGTCTCATCACATTATGCATAACACCAACAAATAATCATAATAAAATATAAAATAACATTCTTCATTTACCTTTCACTGCTTTTTTTCTTATAAATTTTTGTGGCAATGCATTTCAAAATATATTTTATTTCTTATTATATTTTTGGTTAATTAAAAATTAATATATATTATCATTGAAATATATAAAATTGACGATAGTAAATTTGGCACACTTATTATTTATTATTTTATTTTATTTATTAATATTTTTTCTGAAACAAAAAAGATTTATAAGGACTAAAATAGAAAATAAAATTCTGTGTCTGGCTTAAGAGAATTTTGACAGAAATAAGGGTATTTTTCTGTAATATTAGCTGTCACTTTCAACTGAAAAAATATCAGAGAAAATTACACAAGTACCCCGAATTTACAAAATTTCAATTGGGTCCCAAAATCTGAAATTCACCTCTGGAAACTGATTTTTTGGCTGTGAAAATATCAGAGAAAACTACAGAAACGTACCAATAATTTTGAAAATGTCATTTTGGTCTAAATATCCGAAAACCGTCCTTTATGGTTTTATCAATGATATTATGTATAAATAATACAAAATCAGTACCACTGTATAAATATAACAGGAATATATACTTACTAAAATCTATCTTATTCTTATGGTAAAAATATCTTTTTTCTAAATATTTTAACTACACACCTATATTCTAAATATTTTATATATTCTAAAATTTTAATCTATAACTATTTTTTAAATATTATACACCACTATGTATGTTGGGACTTTTTTTTTTAAGTTTTATCCTACCAACGTTAAAGTTTTTGGGTAAGCCAATCTTTTAACAAATATCATAAATATACAAATAAAGTTCCACAAAATAAAAACATATTTGCTAATATCATGACATAAGGTTCACATAGGTAAAATCATATGCTTAAAAATAGAGATCAAATTTAAATTTTAAAATCTCAAAACTAACCTATATTACCATATAATACAGGATAATACTTACAGTCAAAATAAGAGGCACCTATTTTACTTTTTGAAGTTGTTGAACCAACCACTCAACACCTAAAAATAAAAAATAGTCAAATAATAGTTATCAAGTGTAACAAAAATAAAATTCAAATTACATATTACAAACTACCAAATTAAGAGAAAAAACTAGAGAAATAACTTACCCACAACAGCAATAAGAAAAACAACTGATGCAAATAATCAACGATCAACAAAACAAAGGAGGAGGAGAGAGCTTAGACAAAAATGAGATGAGAGAAAAGAAGTGCAAAACTAGAGCGAGCAAACTGCACTTCATCAAACGAGCAAGCTGAAGAAAACTTGAAGAAAAAACGAGAGGAAGAAAACTTGAAGAAAAAACGAGAGGAGAGAACAGAGGAGTAGAATAAAATCACAGGAATGAATTCCACAACCAACGTATAAAGCAATATATCAATTGTTTTTGGGGGAAAGAGTGTTCACTGTGTGTGTTCACTGCGCGTGTTCACTATGTGTGTTCACGTACTTGGGGAAAGAGTGATTTGATTGATGAATAGGCTACAATGGGAAGGAGGAATACATCAGATCAGAGAACACACGTAGAATATATTCCTGACATCAAGAATTCTTATTTTAAAAATAATCATATTATATAGAAATCGTTCACGCCAAGAACGATTTCTAAAATCGTTCTTGCGAAGTACGATTTTTAGATTTGTCAGAACTAAAAGTCGTTCTTTGCAAGAACGATTTCTTCACAAATTTAAAATTGTTCTTCTCAAGAACGATTTTAAGTGTAGTATTATGGTAAATAGTTTTAACTTTGTAGCATTTTGGTATTATAATTCACTGTTTATCGTATTATGATAAAAAAGCCCTAAAACTTCATAGTTTTAGAGTAAAAACAAGCTAAGGAAGCCTCTTTTTTTCTGAAGAAAAAGTCATCCATCATGGTGGAATATTTTTTCAGTAGCATTCAATATCCTAAATTAATTTTTAATACATTTATCACCTTAAAATATGTTCTTTTTGTGACATCCAGTATCTAATACTCATCACCTAGAAGTATTTTCTTAGTAACACTCAGTATCCTAAACACTAAAAAAAATGCATTAAAAATGACTTTAGGATACTGGGTGCTACTATAAAAGTACTTTTCGGTGATGGGTGTGAGTCTGTGTGAGATACAGAGTTTCACCAAAAAAATGTTTTAAAATATTGAGTGCACTAAAAATTAGTTTGACATACTGAATGCTCACGGGAAAAAGTTACACAGTGATGGATGACTTTTTTTCAGGTCCGGATCCTCTCAGCGTCATTTTCCTCCTCATCTCTCATAAGCTTTAAATCCTGTGCATCCAGTTAATTTAAAAGCTAGGAATGCACCATGTCATCATCGAGCTAATCTCTCCTTCGGCCCTCTCTTCTCTTCTGTTTCCGAATCCCAAGCCTTGGCTAGCAAATCATCTCCCTCACTATTCATCTTCTTTATGAAATGACTGATGAGAGATATATGAGAGGTGATACCTTAAAAAAAATTAATGAAATAAATGCAGGAACTTGTCCTATATAACTTTATGAAAATACTCACTTTATCACTCTGAAATTTGAATCACTTTTATTAGTTGGATATGAGACCAACTAGTGGCTCTTGCTTGGGGTGATAATTATAGCCGAATTCAGGTCGAGTCCGTCAGGCCGGCCTGTTTAGGTCCGAGCCCTTTAAAGGTCAGGTTTATGATTTAAAAGCTAAAAAGAGAAATAGGCCTAAAAGGGCCGGCCTTGTAAGGTGGGCCCTGCAGCCTTAAAGGCTGGCCCTTTTAGGCCCGTTTAATATTTTTTTAAAAATAAATTAATAAATATAATATTATTATATCAAATTATCAATATGAGAGACACCTAAGTACCTAATAGAGTATTAATAACAGGCAAACACTTATTAATTGGTTTGATTTATTTTATTTTCTACAATGGTTTATTAATTTAAACTTTAAAAAATAGCCTAATTTAAACATTAGATGATTATTTTAACTAACAATTTATGAGTTTTAAAAATAATGTATATCAATTTAAAGCAAAATAATAAATAAATTATAAAATTTGAAAAAAAAAATTTAAATTAAAATGAGTTTAAGCCCATTTAGGCCTGAACCTATGAATGACCAGCCCTATAGGATTGCGGGTCTAAAAAATATAGTACATTTTAACAAATGGGCATAAACGGGCCAGTCCATTTAGACCCAAACCTATAAAGAACTGCACGTATTCCCAACTCTAGTGATAATGGCCCTGTACCACCGACCATGGCGGTTAATTCTCCACTTTACTGTTGCTATTTTCTTCCGCAGAAGCTGGAAGATTGAAATCAAGAAAGTCTTTGATTCCTGAACTGGATTCTCTAGTACTAGTGACCCTTCAACTGCAAAATGAGATCTCTTCGGACTACCTAAAGCTTGCCCAGATGGATAAATTTTGAGGTAAATCAGACACTTGTGTACTTTGTTCTTCTTGGATTTAGTTGTAATTTTTTCCTTCGGGCTCTATTGTAATAATCTCTTCCTCATTCTCAAAATCAACAGAAACAATAAGCTCTTCTTGCTTTGACTAACCCATTAATGAAACATGTTGCTTTAATCACTTGGAAACCATTCAACACAGACCCAATTGCTGAACTTTCTCCGGTTTCTTCCCTTTCGAGTTCAAATTCGTTGAATCAGAGTTGTTCCCAATAGTCAGTTTTACTTTAGCTGTTGCAATTTGCTACTCAAATTAGTTCAAACCATTAAAAAATGGCTTAGATCAGTAGGAGGAGGATGTTAGACTGTGGCCTGTGGGAGATTGAGGAAGAACAATGACGGATATGGTTTGCTAGCCATGGCTTGGGAGTCGAAATGGAAGAGGAGAGATTAGCTCGATGATGATGTGGTGCATTCCTAGCTTTTAGATTAATTGGACGCATAGGATTTACAGCTTCTGAGAGATGAGGAGGAAAACGACGCTGAGAGAATCTACGTGTGCGTTTGGAATGGCTTATTTTTGTCCAAAACGTGCTTATAATTCGTGATTCACGGTATACGAGATAAGTATGTAAGAGGAGTTTTTTCTCGGCTTGCGTAATAAATGCGTTTTAACTGTTCAAAACGCTGACACAAACACACACTACTGCCCTTTTTTTCTCCTAAAAAATCCGTGACGTAAAGCTATTTTTTCCTCCTTGGACGTTTTGTTTTTTCCTTGACGAGTTTGAAACTTATGGGTCCCACCATATATTGCTTTCCTAGTTACTACTTTCGTGTCGTAAATTCAATATCCACATATTTATCTAATTTTATTAAATTAAAAAATTAGATAAATTAGTTAATATGACATGTATTTTTTAAAACACATTAGTCATTTTTTTTAATTCTATCATTCCATCTTCTCCTTGATTATTTTGTTGAGGGGGCATCAATAAGGATAAATTAGAAAAAGATTGATAAATATGAAAATTGTGTCTTATATTTAGGACCAAAATTAACTCCCCAAATACGTCATATATTAAGAACCAAATGAGTATAAGAGTTAGTTGATGGTTTTTTTTTGTAAAGATTAAAGAAGCTAAATAAACTATTTATGCATAACATATGCTATGTATAATTAGATTATATATTAATTTAGAAGTTAGGCAAATTAATTTGGAGAAAAATGGTAACTATAAATATTTTAATATAACTTAATTAGTTTTCTTAACCTTTATAAGAATATAGTCAATTATTTCTTATATTAAGGATAAGAGGTAACCCTGAGTAATATCATCTCACATTTTTTCAAGTGAAATTAGAGTTTGAACAAGATACTTTTCAACATTTAAATTTGTAATTATGAGTTTTAATTTGCCATTGTGATTTCCACGTTAAATTTTTTACTTCACATTGGACTCCAGGTGATTGCACAAATGATATTACTAGCTGGTCCAGGTGTTTTGCTCTCCACCTTCTGCCTTGGATCTGTTTTGAAGGTACATGGCAAGCCTGTGTGTTTGAGTTTCATCTCGTATGTCATTTGTTTTTTAATCAATTTATGTCATAATGCAGCTTACTTTTCCATATAACTGGAGTTGGAAAACATCACTATTGCTTGGCGGACTTTTGAGTGCAACTGATCCTGTAGCAGTTGTGGCTTTGCTGAAAGAGCTTGGTGCCGGCAAGAAACTGACTACAATAATTGAAGGGGAATCCATGATGAATGATGGGTATTCAATTTTAGATGATTTTACTTTTATTATGATTTACTTGTATCTTGAGGCTACCTATGATGAATATCGAGTACTCAATTTTAGATGATTTTACTCTTATTCTGTACTTGTTTCTGCATATGATGATGTTATGTCCTTTGCAGATTCCCTTTCTGACTGATTGATTTTTATGTTCAGAGTGGCAATGGTTGTTTATACACTATTTTATCGGATGGTCCTTGGAGAGAGCTTCAATTGGGTGGCCATAATCAAATTTCTATCAGAAGCTTCTCTTGGAGCGTTAGTTTTACCTATCTCTCTGTTTAAATCCGAGGCGAAATGATAATACTCTCTTGTTGATTATTCAACTAGAAAGGGGTACAATATGTAGACTCTAGAGAGAGTAATTAGTGGAGAACATGAAGGGATTGCAATCACATATTATATCCTAAACTGAAAGCACCAAATCAGGGATTACAATCAATGAGATTTTCATGGGATTCTCTAATTTAAAATTTAAATAGATTTCTAACACTCTTTATCACAATAGCGGCAAAATTGCATACTGCTTATATGATTATTTCCTTGGTCCAGTGTAGGAATTGGTCTTGCTTTTGGAATAGCATCAGTTCTGTGGCATGGATATATTTTTAATGATACTGTGATGGAGATCACTCTAACGCTTGCTGTTAGCTATGTTGCTTACTTCACTGTAAGTTGCTTTCAAACCCGGGTGGATGTTTTAGTAAGTTGAGGTGTTATACATGTATTATAAATATTCAATGCGGTTAACATGACAAGTTAGATTTCACATGTACTCATTTGTGTTAGACTATTTATAAAGCATGAATGGCACTACACCAAATTTGAGCCCCAAGGCTTTGATCATTTTATAAATCCCAACCACACCTTGTTCATCAGTTCATGGCAGTTGATGTGCATCTCATTCTATATTCTACCATATGTAATTGGATACAATTTTACCATCTGGGGTTATCTAAAAATTGCTTTCATCTTGTGTATTTATTACTGTTTTCTCTGATAGTCTCAAGAGGGTGCTGATGTTTCTGGTATTTTGACGGTGATGACTCTAGGAATGTAAGTTGAGCTCCTGTACAAAACATCATTATCACTCATATTGTAGAAATCTTGCTTTGAAACTGTTGTTCAGATGTTACTCTGCAGTTGAAAGGATAGCTTTTAAGAGAGATGGACCAGAAAGCTTGCATCACTTTTGGTATGGGCTTGTACTTCTGTACATAAATTAAAATGGCATATTTTATTTGATGAAAGCTTAAACAATCAGTGGCAAGATTTTTATCGCTATTTTTAAACTTTCAAATAACATTGATGCCTGAACAAAGAAAAGAGGAACGGAGTCTTAAGTCTGTTGGGAGGGTGCTGATGACTAGAGAACTGGCTTTTTGTTCTTTTTTGTGTTTTTTTTTTTGGGATTTTACCTTATGGACTATGGAAAGGGTTGTTTTCTTTTGGGTTTCTTGTGGATTTTGTATTGGAGCTAATTTTATTTGATTTTTTTATTACGAAAATTCTATTTTATATGCTATGTAACAAGTCGTGGATATTTTGACTGAAGATCTGCCAACAACGAAGTTTCAAGATTTGAATAACTAGTTTGGACTGATCAACATCTATGTTTTAACTTGAGGGGAATGTTTGTTGATATGAAGAATATTTTCAAAGTCAAACTAATATTTGTTTTTATACAAATAATTATTTTTGGTTTCTTAGTCTTATCTTTCTGTCCTTCTGAACATCTCTAATTTATTGTTAGCTGCAAATTTGTTGCAGATTAGTATCTGATCTGTGATTGACTCCATCCTTATTAACAAGAAAGAGCTTTGAAATTAGACTTTCATTTGACTTTCTGTCGTATTTTCCATGCATAAGCCTCAACCTGTATATAGACTTAGAGGACAAAAATTGCAATAAACTCCCTTTAAATATTTATAGTACAGTCCCTAATAATAGAATTATCAGTAATTACACTCACTCCCTCAAGACGCGGGGAGTAAATGTCAATCACATCTAGCTTGGATTAGTGAACGCCAAACTCAATCCTGGGAATAGTTTTAGTATGTGTTTAGATTAGCTTTTGGAGAATAGCTTTTATGATTTTATGATTTATGAGGTAAATATGTGAGAGGAGTTTTATCTCGACTTGTGGAAAAAGGGTTTTTGAAACCACGGTTTTGACCTTTCCCAAACACTCACTTAATCAAAATATCAACCTTTTTTTTTCAGGTGGAAGTGTATAAATTAGCTCAATGATATCATTTTCTTTTCTTTTCTGTGTTTTGCTTTGTTTGATAAAAGTGTGGGTCAACTTCAACATGCTTTGTTTCAATAGATTGTATATATTTTGATACACTCATATTTTCTTATATTTTTATTTTTAAAGAGAATTGGAATCATATTTTAAATCCCTTTTTTATGTTTCCCAGGGAAATGGTTGCTTATATTTGTAATACATTAATTTTCATACTGAGGTGAGTTCTCAATTGGACTCTCAAATAATAGTAATCCACTGATTTCAGATGCAAAAGATGCTGTTCAGCTCATTTTTAAATTAATTGATCAAATATTTTTATTATGGTTGGTCTAAAATTAACATATAACTTTGTTATTTTTGTTTTTCCTTTTCCATTTTGCAGTGGAGTCATTATCGCTGAAGGCATCCTTAATGGTTCCAATGTTACCGCTGATGGTAGTTTGACTTCTGGCTCTGCATTACATGCTCTAACATCAAAGAGATAGTAATAATTCAACTAAGATGCTTTGATGGTTAAGCTTTTGTCATTACAAGCTAATGTATTTGTTGCAGGAAAATCATGGGCCAACCTCTTTCTTCTGTATGCCTATGTTCAAGCATCTAGATGCATAGTAGTTGGAGCACTTTATCCCTTCCTAAGTTATTTTGGACATGGTTTGGATTGGAAAGAGGCTGTAATCATCATTTGGTCAGGACTGCGAGGGCCAGTTTCCTTGTCACTATCATTGTCAGTTAAGGCAAGTACACAAGGTCGTAGGATGTAACTTTGATTTGCAGTTGTGATGAAAAATGGTTACGAAATAATTCTATGAACAGATTTATACCTTTATTTCAGAATAAAGTTTTTACCTTCCCCTGAGATATGCCCAAATTGCATAGCTTGCCTGTCCATTATAAAGAGACACAAAACAACTCTACGCGTAGCCTCTTGCTCTATCAGATCATGAAACTGATTCAACAACCGTGGGAACTGAAAATCCTACATGTGTCATGAGAGCAGAACCGAGCAGCAGATGCTTTGGCAAAAGCAGGCTTAACAACTTCTTCGTACTTGGAAAGCTGCCCTTCCAATCTCAAGGCATTAGTAGATCAATAGTGTTTGGGATTTAATTCCCCAGAGGTCTAGTCTCTATTATTTTTACGGGCTTTGCCCTCTCTTGTACCAAAAAGAAAGAAAGAAAGATCTGTTCCAAAAAACTGACCTAGACATCCTCATTGGTGAAATTGATTTCTCTTGTTGAAAAAAAGAAGGGAGAAGAGTGCCGAATTGTGTGATTTTCTTGTTATTCTCTCTTGCATCTATAAATACCATGTACTATGCCTCATTTCAACACACAATAAATAATTCAAGACTTCTTGTTGTAACAATCAGCATATATCACGTGATCATGATGACAAATAACACAAGGCTAATAATAGTAGGTAAACTCTTGCTTTTGTAATTTAACTTCTAATGACATAATTTTTTGTTTCTTTCAGCATGCCACTGGCAAATCAATTGAATTGAATTCAGATACAGGAACACTGGTATGTATACAATTTAAATATTGATCAAAATCTGTTTAGAAAGTTGAGTAAAACACTTCTGAAATATTTAATTCATTAATTTCATCTAAATAATTATGTCGTTTTTTAAAATAGAACTCCTTGACATTATAACTTTTTTGTTAACTTCACTCCAATATTTGTCAAATTTACAGTTCGTTTTCTTCACTGGTGGAATCGTGTTTTTGACTGTGGTTGTAAATGCTTCGACTACACAGCTTATTTTACACCTCCTAGATATGGATAAGTCCTCTTCAGCTAAGGTCATTTTAAAAAGAATAATTTCTGAAATCTTACCTTGCAGTCATCTTTGGTCGCAGCCCGTGTGTTCTTATCAATATCATGTACTGTCAGGAATGGATCCTTGAGTCCTCAAAGCATGAAATGTTGAACAAAGCATTAGAGGATTTTGGTGAGCTTGGAGATGATGAGGAACTGGGGCCTGCTGATTGGCCTACAGTGAAGAGATATTTAACATGCTTAAATAGCATTGAAGGTCAATGTATTCACTATCATGGTGCACCTGAAAGTGACAGTACTCTGGATCCTATGAAATTGAAAGAAATGAGAATACGCCTTTTGAATGGTACAGAATTTGTGGGTCTATCAATTTCAATACTTGTTTCATTTTTTAATTAATTGACATATCATATCTTGACTAATATTGGAGCTTATCTTATGTAAGGTGTTCAAACTGCGTATTGGGAGACGCTTGATGAGGGAAGAATTTCACAAACAATAGCTGAAATCTTAATGAGATCAGTGGAGGAAGCTAGAGATTTGGCTTCACTCGAGCCTTTGTGTGACTGGAGAGGTTTAAGAGATAGGGTTCACTTCCCAAGTTATTACAATTTCCTTCAGACTGGAGTTTTACCACAGAAATTAGTTACATACCTTTTTGTGGAAAGATTGGAATCTGCATGTTGTATTTGTGCTGCTTTCCTTCATGCCCATAAAATTGCCCGACAACAGTTGCATGACTTCATAGGTAATATTCT
The DNA here is from genome assembly GCA_963242795.1 of Inga leiocalycina. Lineage (NCBI taxonomy): Eukaryota > Viridiplantae > Streptophyta > Magnoliopsida > Fabales > Fabaceae > Inga > Inga leiocalycina. Next base: position 62,313,516 of record OY725330.1, on the reverse strand, counting down.
ACCTTGGTAGTCTGGTCTGTTTAACTTTCTCATGCTATGTCCATTTTCTTGTGTAGAAATTGATGTGTCTGTGTGAGGTTGTATTATGTGAAATTGTGAATGACTACTATATCTGTTTCTCTTTTATTTTCAGTTTGATAGGATGAGAATTTTTGTTTCCCCTTTCTATATATTTGGTCTATTCCTTCATTTGTTTTTGGGATCTGATTGGCTGAGACGAGGTCAATCCTTTCCTATGCATGTACTGCTATTCAGAGAAATAAAATATAGAATAACAAAGTTACAGACTTTGATTTCTACATGGTGTTAAAGCTTTGGTACCTTAATAAGAGCCCTTTATATCAACATCTAGAATCTAATGATGTCACGAAGTGTATGAGAAACTCAAAAGGTAGATTAATTTTGATGCAAGGAAAATGTAAAAGAGAGTTATTTCATCAATAGACACATTCTACCTCTAGTGATTCCTTATTTATACTGTTAGGAAGGTCTCTAACTAGCTACCCTTCTTAACGACTTCCTGACTAATATTGATTCTCACGTAACAAAATACTTAAAAATATTCTTATTCCAAAAAAAACATTAAAATTTAAAATACAATTATGCAAAAATAAGATAGTGAGAAACCTAGTAAGATAATGTCTTCTATAACAAAAGAACAAACAAACAACGAAAATTTCTCAATTACCCTTTACAGTTGGCAACAATCCAAGGTCTTGTGGTCTTTCTTTTGGCAATTAATGCAGAAAATGTAATTGAAATGAACTACGTTTATTTCCTCTTTATCTATGTCTTCAGGTGACAGTGATGTTTCATCTATCATCATCAATGAAAGTGTTGTAGAAGGAGAAGAAGCAAGAAAGTTCCTTGATGATGTTCATATGGCATTCCCTCAGGTTTGAAGTTAAACTTTTCTATCAATGTTTCTTATTATTAGTTTTACTGGAATCTTTGGATTCTGCTGGTCAAATTGATTGATCCATGCTCCATATAAGAGTCAAAGTTTGTGAACCGTAAGTATAGTTTGAAGCATTACATGGAGAAGCTTACTTCCCTAATGTGCATTATTTATTTGATGTCTGCTTTTCAGGTTCTACGTGTTGTGAAAACAAGGCAAGCTGCATATTTAGTGTTGAACCATTTAAATGAATATGTTCAAAACCTTGAAAAGTCTGGATTACTGGGAGAGAGAATGATGCTTCATCTTCATGAGGCTGTCCAGGTATCTTCTAGTATTATCAGTGGTACTTTTGGTTCATCTTTGGTCTCAAGTTGAGCACTCTCCTGTGAGAAATTGTAAAATTTCATAATGGTTTCATTTGTTTCAGACTGATTTAAAGAAATTAGTTAGGACTCCTTTATTGTTGAAGTTTCCTGAAAGGAATAGTATACATCCTATGTTGGGTTCCTTGCTATCTGCTGTCCGTGAATCACTTTCAAGCAGTAGCAGGGAAATGATGAAATTGCGTGGTATGACACTTTACAAAGAAGGATCCAAACCAGACGGTATTTGGTTAATTTCCAGTGGGGTTTTGAAGGTAAGACAACGATTTTTTACTACTCAGCTCTAGATTTTTATGATGTGATTTTTCATGCAAATGAAGCATATTTGAATATTGCTGTTTTGACAGTGGGAAAGCAATATAATAAGAAATAAGCACTCCTTTTGTCCAACTTTTACCCATGGGAGTACATTGGGTCTATACGAAGTACTTACTGGAAAACCATATATGTGTGATGTTACAACAGATTCAGTAGTGCTCTGTTTGTTTCTTGAAGATGACAAGATATTATCATGTCTCAAGTCAGATCCTTCAGTTGAAGACTTCCTGTGGCAGGTATGGATAATAATATTATTTCTACAGCTGCTGTAGCATGAAAGTTTTTGGCTACTTAGTGATTTTGAAAGCAGAGTACATGGTTTGTGGCATTTATGTTGTACCTCGAAAGTGGGTAATTTTTTTCCGTTTTTTTTTTTTTTTTTAAATTCATCTTTTACTATGTACTTTTTCATCATGGGAGTCATAACCGATCAAAAGATGTTTCTTAATGGATGCTTGGTACGACAGAAATCATAGACATGTTATGTGATATGATTAGATGACTACGATCATTATGATTTGATGCTACACTCAGATTATTTTGTTTTGCAGGAGAGTGCTATTTTCCTTTGCAAGATTTTGCTTCCTCAGTTATTTGAAAAAATGGCAATGCAAATTCTAAGAGCCCTTGTTGCGGAAAGATCAGTAATGATCGTATACATTAGGGGAGAATCAATAGAAATACCTCACCATTCAGTTGCCATTTTACTTGAAGGATATGTTAAAATGGAAGGTCTTCAAGAACCAATAACATCACCAGCTTCTCTTTTCCCTTCACACGGGAATCTAAGTTTCCAAAATCTGGAAGCTTCTGGTAAGTGAAATTAATTTATACTTCCTCAAATAAGTTTTCCAGTATAAGAATGTTATAATTGATGCTTATCATAGGTCTTTTTAGATTTAGAGCTTTAAAATAAGAAGCTTATGGCAAGATGATTTTTTTTCCCATTCAATAAATCATCTGATCAGTGTCTATTGCATATTCCATTTCTCTATTTTAGTCAGAAGTCAAACGAGCAATGAAGGCCTAATTTATGCTTCATATTATGTAGTTGTTGTAACTAAGTCAAAATATAATTTTGGTTAGAGTTCCTCTCTTGGGCAAATCTACACATTTGATGACATTTATCCTAGTCTACAACTAAGATTTCTTTTCTAGTTTGGGCGCCCTTTTGGGAAGCTGCAAGTTTTACTACTAACTTATATGACTCGGGTTTCTTTTTTTCCCCTTGTCTTTCAATAATACAGGTATAGAAGATGCAAGTTTTTCTCATCAAGCTTCATGTTATCTAGTTGAAGAAAGAGCAAGGGTAATCGTGTTTGATATTGCAGCATTTGAGGCTGATGCTGCTCTATCTAGAAGGTCTAGTTCACTGTTAACTCGCGCAGTTGATTATCCCCATAGAAGAAAAGAACATAGTGGTCTTCTGGGATTGCTTGAAAATTTCGTGCAGCCAAAGCAACATAAACAATATTGCCAAGGTGTTGGACAACAAACCAGTAGTTTGTCTACGAGGGCAATGCAGATGAGCATTTATGGTTGCACGGTATGTTGGTAGTTACATAAGATTGATATAAGCTTCACGGATGGGAAATTTTTGTGTGCATAATATTACTCTTAAATTCGGTCAATTAGTTACAGAAAGAATTTATCATGTAATTAAGCAGGGTTTTGATGGATAACCTACTTGGGCTTTGTATATCACTTTTTTCCTTTTTTCTTTTTTTAAAAATTGAAACTTTTTGTATCACATTTGTTTCTAGAAAATTTAGTTGCTAGGTATAACTGATTCTCCTTGCAAACATATTTAGATTTGGTTTGACACTGATCTTATGTCCGCAAGCTTAAGCGAAATAAACTTAAGTAATTGATTCTCAGGTAAGTTATATGTTCAAAAGTTTCTGTTGAATGGAGATTACTTGATGAATCCTTCAAACTGAGAGACATAACTATTTGCACATAAGTCGCACTGACCATCATCGTCTGACACTGCAAAATCTACGCCATACTTTTTAAGAATATCATGAAAGTCAACGACCATTTGAAAGTACTTTTAGCTTTAAAACTTTCAGAAATTCTTGGTCTGTCTCAGGCTAATTTTATTTTATTTCCCATGTGATTTTTCAGATGGATATCTGTCAGCGGAGAAGTTTGTCAAGCAATCTCTCAGGAACCCCTCATATAAAGGACCTTGAAGTGAGCCAGTCCACAGGGAATGTTGCAAATGCCTCCGTGCAAAGCAGAGAACAAAGAGGAAGTTATACAGATGATACAATTTCTGAATCTGCTGGTGAAGAAGATATCATAGTAAGGATTGACTAACCAAGAAATCAATCTCTCCCTATATAAATTTCATCAATTAGATGATGATCAATGAGTCATGGATCATTTATATGCTTAGAAAAAGGCAACTACATGGAAGATCAGAATTGAATGAGAGGCTCAAAATGAACTTCGTGTAAACCTTGTCCATTTGAAAAATCAAAATTACAAGGTTCAACCAATAACAATCAATTGTCTTTGAATCACACAATCTCAAATGACTCGCACACCAATAGGTTGGAATCATAATTTGAACGCCAAGAGACTTCCCTTTTAATCTCTTCTACCCATTTCCCCCCCAACATCTCAAACAATAACACCCCAAGGCCTTTTTTATTTTTGATTTCTCACTATATCCATCTTGTTATTGAAGAAACCACAAGCTTCATACCCTACTTGTATGCCAAACTAGAATCAAAACCAAGAAAAGAGATGTTATTCACAGTAGAAGGCTTGAACTCCAGAGGATTATTCCACTCCTTCAAATGACCTTGTGACCATCTCATCTTCACATTTTTAACCTCAAGACCTTCAATGTGCTCCATCATTATGCCAGCAGTTTTGTGCTCAACCAATTCATGGCATCCAGGTCTATAGTCATATAAATCGCCAGGATAATTGGTAATCCTTCTGTAAGTGAGATTCAAGTTGACGAATCTCAAGTTTCTTAAAAGCCCTCTTTTTGAACCAGAGAGGAAGACCCCATTTTCTGAATTTGCTGTGATGTTAGTAAAAAGTATGTCTGAGATTGTGCCCTCCTTTGAGGTTGGGTTTCGTGGGCAAGTTGTGACGTATATTGGTTCTGCTCTTCCCCACCATAATGGGTCATAGTATCTTGTGCTGATTTTTATGTTTGAGAATACAATGTCTCTTACATTTCCTGCAAAAACATTGTTCAAACTTCAAAACATGATCTATTGGCAAGTCTTGAGCAAAATCCTCCATTTCCTATTCTGATTGCAGCTGAAATTCATTTCATATGATCTAATTTGGCAAAATTAGGAAAAGGTCCCATATTGGCAAGAAAGATCGGTACTCCATGTATACAAAGTGCGTGTTTGGAATGGCTTATTTTTGGGCAATAAGTGCTTATAATTCGTAATTCACGGTATACGAGGTAAGTATGTGAGAGGAGTTTTTTCTCGGCTTGCGTAATAAGGGCTTATTTCCTGTACAAAAAGCTCAGCCAAACATGCACAAAATCTGCAAAGTATTAGTACTTTCTGTTTATAAAAATTTATCATATCATTATCGCTAATAAATTTTTTAGTGGGGGACTTTTTCCCAATTTTCCCTCTAATTTATTGAAATTTTTCTAAAGAGGAGAGAAGCTAATTACCTCAACTCATTTACTCTCACTATCTCTCTTTCTCACTCAATTAAAGAGTGTGGATCATTTGAAAAAAAAAAACAGAGAGAGAGAAACAAAGATAAAGACCCACTTGTCATTATAATTCTACCATAACGCAGGGTCTATTTGAATTAGTGTTAGAAAAACATGTTTACGTAAGCTAAGACAAAACTCTTCTCACATATTTACCTTGTGTATCGTTAGTTTTGCCAGCCTTAATTGATAAAACACAAAGATGTAGTAGTAAATTGGAAGAGAGAGAGGTTTACCTCCATCACGGATCTGAAATCCCAAGCCTCTATGAGAATCAACAATGGTGATATTATCAAAGAGAAAGTGTTTGAAATCGAAGACACTGGCACTGCCAAGCTTGATGGCACAAGATTTGGTTCGAATCCAAGAGTTAGTGGCAGTGAGGTTGAAGACAGGACCTGTGGATGACTTTGGGCAGATGGCATCGTCGCCAGTGTCAATGTGGCATCTGTTGATGAATGTGTTGTTTGAATCCTCAATGTCAATCCCATCATTGTTTGGTATATTGAAGTCTCCATATATTGAAACATCCTCTATTCTTATCTTGTTGCTTCTTACCAAGTGTAAACTGCAATAAATATCACAAAAACATTTGGGGATTTCCACTTCCTTAACAATGATTAAAAACTATAAACTTTTCTCACATTTTAAGGTTTGTATTAAGATTAAAAATTAAAAAAAAAATCGTTATGTTAGTAAAACTTTTAAAAAGTCTATGCAAATTGCTCTTATTTGGACTTGGAGCAACGTCAATATTATTACCAAAGATTTCTTAAAAAAATCACGTAAACATTTTTCTATTTTTAACATATACTAAGACCTTCCCTCAAAATAAGGGGTAGATTATACACTCTCTTTTGAATTTTGTTAAATTTGCCCATTTTTTTAAATTTTCAAAATATGCACAAATCTGCCTAAAACGGAAAAACAGAATAATTATGCAAGGCTTCTTCTGAGTTTGTTTGAAGTTACACGGGCCCTTATATTTTTAGAATAGGTTTATGTATATTTCATATATATATATATATATATATATATATATATATATATATATATATATATATATATTCAAGTGATATGTAAAGTGAAAGGTTTTATTAAAACAAAATCAAAACGTTGGCAAAAAAAAAAAACAGATGAAATCAAAGGATGAGAGTGACTGAGTAAGATTGAATTGAAGTCAAAAGAAAACAAATAGATAAATTTTGCGTGCAAGTAACTCAAATCACAACGAAATAATTTTATACAATTCGTTTAATTTTCCACAAATAAACGTCCCCGTCAAGCTGAGATCATTAATCTTTTAGCATCAAACAACTTATCGACACTTGAAATTTGACGTAAACCTCTTTAAATTTTAAAATTTATGCAAAGACTCTCCGCACGAGTAATAATTAATCTATTATTTTCTGTCCTAATTATAATATAAATTTGATTTTTTTAGAGAAATTAAAGAAGCCAATTTAATTACTTAGAGTGTTTATATTTTTATTTTTTTCTCTAAATTAATTAATTTGACTAATAAACTAATATATAGTCTAAGGATACTAAAAATATAAAAACTCTAAAGTAATTTAATTGGCTTCCTTAATTTCTCCAAAAAAATCAACTTTATCGTATAATTAGGACCAAAGAGAGTACTATAGTAACAAAATAAAATATCATTAGGACTTTAAACATACAAGGGTTAAAATTTATGAGAGTAATCTATCCATATCCCAAAGACCAAAGAAAAATATTTTTATTAAAAAATAACGTTTATGTAAAAAAAAAAAGAACCAATAAATAACAAAAAAAAATATCTGCAAGAATTTATATATATATATATATATATATATATATATATATATATATATAATTATTTAATCCCTCTAACTTTGATTTGGCTACAATTCAATGTCTCAATCCATGAAGTTTAATTGTCCCAATTCAATCCCTCAAGGTTCACCTATTTAATGCATTCTTTTATAAAATCATCTAGTCCTTTAAGAATTAAATTGCAACCAAATCATAAATGTAGGGACTACGTCTAACACATTGATGGAGTTGGACGGAGTTTAAATTTTGGAAATGAATCAGAATTGGGTTAAAACTACGAAACTAAATCATTAAAAGAGAATTAATGTATAATCTCTAGTATAAGAAACATACAATGACAAGATGCCATGCTTGAAATATTGACAACTTTTTAATGATTAAATTGTTATGTGTTCTGTATAGTAATTCTCCCCATGATTAATTTTCCGAAAAAAAATCATTAAAAAGGAAAATATAACGAGAAACTAACCACCAGTAAGCGGGCTCATGGAGTGTGATATTGGAGACATGAACATTGGTGGAGCCCAAGAACCCAATGAGCCTGGGCCTACACTCATCCCCTAAGCAAGCCCCCGTCTCATTCCAACTCACCATCACGTTCTTCCTCACATCCTTCCTCACCACGTACTTCATCGCCTGTCCGTCCACCACTCCCCCGCCGCCGATCCCCACCTCCGTCGCGTTCTCCGCCAACACCACGTACCACCGCGACGGATCCCTAGGATAGTCCCTCTGCCTCGCTCCCGCCAAGATCCTCGCTCCGGCCTCCACGTTCAGCACCACTCCCGATTTCAGATACACCGTCGCCGTCAGGTACTTCCCCGGCGCCGGGAATTTCACCTGGCAGGGACCTCCGACTGGACATGAGTCTATCGCCGATTGAATGGCTCGCGTGTCGTACCGGCGGCCATTGCCGACGGCTCCGAAGTCGGTGACTGAAACTGTGATTGGGATTGGGCTGGGAGCGAGTGATGTGGCGAGATGTGATTGGACGATGAAGTAAAACGAGACGAATCGCAGGAAAAAGAGGTAAGGCTTGGCCATTTCTGGGTTTGGACTCATTGTAAGCTCTATATTCTTGCCTTAACTCGCTATGCACGCATCGATGTATAAATATTTTTTGCACACATCGATGTATAAATATAAACCATATTCTGATACTAAATAATATCAAAACTGAAGAAGGATAATATTCTCTGGTTGAATAATCTCAATGATTAAAATATTGTTGCCGTATTGGTTGGAATAATAACACACATAAGACCAGGGGATAAGGCCAAGAGGTTATGATTTTGAATTTGATATCCCAGCTTGAGGGCATTCAAGTCAAAGCCACGTCTGAAATTATCATAAAATTCAATCATGGCTTGGAACTTGGAAGCATTTCACTCGGATCCTATTCCTACACACATCAAAACCATATGTATTAATTTTTTTTTTGGTCGAAAAACCATATGTATTAATTCATACTATACTTCTTTCTATTTAATTTGTAACCGTTTATTTCTTAGTCATGTTTTAAACTTGAGTAAAGGTGCATATACTATTTTTTGAAGGTGTAATTAAAATCGTAAAGTATTTATGGATACAATTTTAACCTTAACCTAATTAAATTTGAGCAATTGCGCTCATCATCCTAACAGACAAATTAACTCCGTTTAAGAAAAAATTAAAAGCTTCACTTTCACCATGAACACCTCACTTGCCTTTTCCAAATCCTAATGTCCATCCATCCCCTCCACCACAGCCTGTTTGTTCTGTAATCTTCGCCATTCTTTTCTTTGAATGGACTTCACCCATCCCCTCCATCTTTTAAGGATGATGGGCATAATTGCTCCAATTAATTACTTTAGGATCAAAACTATACTTATAAATACTTTAAGGTGCTAATTATACTTTCAAAAATAATATGGGGTTGATGACTGCACTTTTACCTTTAAACTAATAGCTGTGTTGGCCATGGTGGAAGGGGTTTCAGATACTTAAGTGTGAAGTCTCAAGCCCATGGAAGGGGCTTTAGGTATTAAGTTCGAGTTTATATGACTGCAGAAAATTCCTTTAGAATAATTACTTCCACGTGGTTTTGAAAATGTTCCAATATAACCTAATTAGATAGTTATATAAAAAATTACATTTTAATACCACGATTATGAAATTATAAAATTAATAATTTAAATTAAAAATGAAAAAAAAATAAATTCTGGACTGCCTATGTTTAGATAGCCAAACTAATACGTGCAGCAGGAACAGGCCAAATTGTCATCATCTCCAAGTGCAGCTGCAAATTCTCTCCCTGGAAAAACCCTAATAGACAATGCTGAAGTATGTGGGGCCTGAGACAATGTTGTGGTCTTGTGGAGAATAAATATGAATGGAGCATCATGCTTTAGGCTTTCATTTATTGGTAGAGAAGTAACAATTTCACCAAAGATCATCACATAATTCTAATGGAATGGAATCTCACCATAGGATAAATTTTCTATGTTGACCAATGGAATGTGTTTTTTGGGCCGAATCATATGTTGCACAATCAAAGCAATAAGAATGAGGCATAAGTCATTGACATGTGGGTGGATTCGCTTATTCATGTTGCACTATGAACTCAAAGGTGGATTGGGCTAATTCATCATTAATCGGTTCATTCTTGGTCCAACATAAACACCAGAAACTAGGTAATTAGTTTTCATTTATTGGACTGACCCATTAACAGAAAAGTGGACCACAAAATAGGTTGGATTGGGCCTAATATACAAAGTATTCAGTGTGCTCTTTTGTTTTTTTCAAAAAATAGCATTCATTTTTCTATAATATCAGTGTATTACTCTTTTAAAGCAGAACCAGCCAGTCTCAACCAACGTGGTGAACTAAAATTTGAATTTCTGTTTGGAGATGCGTCACTTCCTAGTGACTGACAATGCTACGAATAGGATCGACTCGAATAGGAGAATACCTATGCCTAAAAAAAAAGAACTGAGTTTAGCGAAAGAGGCTAATTCCTTACAACATGATAAATTAAAGTTCGAATCCCTATTATAAGAGACACATTTAATGTTCAACAATGACTCGAACAGTACATATCACTTCCAATATGAAGATTCATGTGCTTATTTTTTTTTTAAAAAAAATTTATAGCATTCTTCTTCTTCTTCTTTTTTTCTTAAAATAGAGAAATAGGCATAGGAGAGTCCTTGGCGCCCTGTTTCACTATCTTAATCTCTAGCAGCGTGAAGGAGAATGAGTGGAAATTAAGATCTGAATATCATTTTCACGAGGTGCTCCAGTCAATTAGCACAATTATTAGAAGATATCCTTGTTCTATATTCTCATTCCTATATATCAAAACCCTTGACTTTGGAAGCTAACATCATGTTTTTAGTTCCGAAATCTGTAGTTTTTCTGCAAACTTCATATTTTTAAAAAATATATTCTGAGAAATCATCATGAGACAAAAGAAAGAAATATAATCACTAAAAAGTCACAATAATAAGAGCAGTATAAACTTGTCATCTCCTATACCTGAGCTTGTCGTTATATGCTACTCACTTGTTATAAGACGTTTTAATGATTATATTTCTTCTTTAAAACTTGATAGTGATTTTCCCTTCTTTATTGTGTTTGGGTATTTCCCAAACCCAGGTTTCAAATCTAGATTTGCGTAAACCGGTACAAAACTCCTCTCACACATTTACCTCGTAAATCGTAAAAGCTATTCTCAAAAGCTAATCAAACACATACTTAATTAATCAAGGATAGACAACCAATAATCGATAGAGATGTTTAATTTTTGTAACTTACATAATGTAAATTGCAAGATGAACAGATGATCAAGCTAGTGGTAGGATCCATTATGGTGATTATTGTACATCACGTACGAGTGCAGCATATGGATGGTTTTTGAATTATTAAAGCATTAATTAATTAAGCAGATTATGTGCAAATTATTTTGATTTTATTGCCATAATGCAGTGATTGAAGCATGTGGTGGGCCTTATTTCAATGCTCATGCATGAACAGAACTAGGCATATAGTGGTTCATTAACAAAATATAAATACAAACCAAATCCTTAACTTGACAGAAAAGTAGATACTCTCTCCTGTCCTAATTATAGGATAACATTTGAGAGTTAATCTTGGCTCTAATTATAGGACAAAGTTCTAATTTTTATCAATTTCTTCCAAAAATATCCCCTATTGATACTTTCTCAATAATAATTAAACACAATAATAATTTAATAAAAGTAGATCGGAAGTTGTTGAGGGAGATTGATGATGCCGGATTATGTAAGAGTTTGGAGAAGTCGTGTGTGAGGTAGGAGAGGTGCAAGACAAAATAGAAAATCAACGTAATTGAATGGCATTTTTAATTTCAAATAAGGGTATTTTAGGAAAATAAATATGATTAACTAATTTAACTACTATCCTTAATTTCTCCAAAGTTAGGTAAATATATCCTATAATTAAGACCGGAGGGAGTAATAGATAACACCCAACCACTGAAACTGTTCATTGATGAATTTGAATCAAAATGTATGCATATTAGTGTTACCAATAAAAAAACAGAAGAATGAACATAAAGTTCTGTTTCCACCCCCAATATATATATATATATATATATATGAAGTGCTGTGTAAAATCAGTAGTATGTTGAGGTTGAAGAAGCAGAATAAAGACAAAAGTTGTTAGGGGACAAAATCATAGCATTAGTCAATTAGCCATGTCAATAATAATATCTCCATGGTATGACTCACCCCCCACCATCTCACACACACACACACTCAAATGATCATTAAAAAAGCTCAAATTTTGCTGACACTCTCACTTTTGCCCCGTGCAGCTGTCACTGTGTTCCCCACAAGTACTCACTGGGGAATTTACGTCAAGCCTCCCACCATACTTAAGAAATATAGTGTGCTCTAATAAATAACTAAAAGAAAAAGGAGAGAGATATCGGTTTTTCTGTAGATATATATATCTTTCTATTAAAGGTAATCCTATTTGAGGCACTATTAGATATTAAATATGAACATCTATTCCAACGGATATTCAAACTTTAGTTAGTCACGTTGTAAGAAACGAGCCTCTTCTATTAGACCCAACCTCCATATTAGTGAGAGTAATCACTTAAATTCAAATAGATTTAAGAAACTAGGGGTTTATTAGTGACTTTGTGGTGATGATGGGCCCATGTTAGATATTGTCTTCAAATGTGCGTGCTTTGAAATCTCAAGGGGTTTGACTTGATGATATGATTTGGTGATGCATGATGAAGAATATATAATTATAATTAAGCCCTTTAAATATTAACAACTCCATTAATTAGTAGTAGAATATTGACTAATGATTGAGGGATTAGTTCATGAGATTCACAGTGTATGTATTATTACCACACAAGCACCATTCTCTGTCTCACCCGATTTGTCTCATGCTCTTGTTCTTTAGTGGCCACTCAAATATGCTCAGAATCAAGACCTTGTCTCTTAATTAACAAGCCATGGCTACTAAGTTGTAATGCATTATCGGCGTATAAATTTATTAATGAATTGGAAACAGTGAATTCTATGGATTTTCCTTGTGACTTTTTGTTAAATTCACAAGAGATTTTCAAAATTTACTTCTCCTAAATAAAGAACAGCCTACGTATCAGCTATATAGAAAAAGTTTGTCACGCATAAAGAGTGGTGTGTGTCTGGTTTTAATTTCTTGATTATTTTAATCTATATGTAATTAGATACCACTTTTACAAATAGGATTCCTGTTAAAGCTTTTTTTTTTACCCTTAAAAGTATTTAAATGAGGTGACAATAAGGTAAAACAAATTTATAGGTTAAGTAAAAAGTGCTGGGGTAATTGTAGGTTACTGTATGTAAGCAAAAGTCAATTGAAGCCTTTTGAGCTGGTGATTAACTTTAAGTGTATCGTCTTTAATATTCTTTACTGTCCTTTTCTTTTCTCTTTACTTTTTTTTTTTTTAAGTTGGAGTGTATTCTACGATTCATTAAAAGGTAAGAACCGAAGAATGTTTGCTTCTTAACAACTACAGCCTTTTGTTAAAGCAACCATCATCATTACTATTCAAAAAACGAATCTCCTGAATATGATTTTGGTTATCGATATTATGTTAAGTCCCTGAAATCAAAACACACACACACACTGCTGTATAATTTAGAGAATAATAACCACAAATTACTCACTATATATGTTCTTCAGAGGTTGATCTGTGAATTTCAAAGTTGAATACATGAAATATATGTTTGAATTATATATGTTTTTCATTATTCATCACTTTGTTCACACATATTTAGGTTATACAGTTAGTGCGAATCTTGAGAGTTGAGAAAAAGTGGGATTTCTAGAGATATTGCTATCTCATGGGGTGTCTTTGTCAAGTACCAAAACGCCTAAAACATTGCCAATCTCATTAATTTCTCCACACATTTCTCTTTTTCTTTCCTTCTTCATATTTCTTTTCTGCAATTTCCTCTTTTCTTTTTTCCTTGTACTAGCCAGACAACAATACTGTCACTTCAGCTCAAATAGTTTTCTTGTTGAACCTCATCAATTTCTCCCAAACACGTACACGTACAGCTCTCAACTTAACCACTTGAATCACTGAAGACATGGGTTCAAAGTTAATTGATTTGAAAAGGATTAATATAATTTTTTGTCTTTTAAATTTATCCTCATTTTGATTTTGATCTCTTAAGTCTCAAACCATATATTTTGTCCCCTCAAGTTTCATTCCGTCTGAAACATTAGTACTATAGTTTAATATAAAAAAAATGAACCATTTTACCTTTTAGGGACTAAAACAAAAAATAGGACTAAAGCTATGAACACAAGTTGAGCCATTTTATACATTACTATATCATACATACATCTCTCTATATACAATTGGATGTTCATCCAAATTCAATTTTCTCACTTAAATTTCTTGCATGGTAACCTTCTTCATCACCTCATGCTCATAAGTTTATCTTTCTCTAGCAGCACGAGCAGCTACACTACTTATAACTCATAAGTAGTATAGCTAAGAAAACGTGTCTTGTTGTGTTGTGAAAACGAAGGCCCAGAATGAAGCTGCTCCAAATAAAGCTAGTGAGTGTTTTGGTTCAACCTTTGGTTCTGATAATGGTGATGGTGCCTCTTCCCTGAGTATGAATCCTGGTGAGGGCCACCACCTCTTTGCCTGAGAGACCGGGACCCTCCGGGGACACGCATGGCCGGCATGCAAAGTCTCCGACGGGATGCCTCACAGGCCTTGTGGGACGCATCAAGATCCTCTCGTTTATATCATTCAATGTCACATCACCCTCTCTTCCTCCTGGCTTCACCAGCGCAAATGGATATGCCACTTTTGTTATCACTCTCTTCTTTCTCTTGTCACTTTCTACATTAGCACAAGTCCCACACCGCACACAATTAGATTACATGACATATATAAGTAAAAAGAACAACCAAATTTCCTTCATGTTGCATATTAGCTAATACTCCTCCGATTATCTTAGTTCTAATATAAGATATAGTTTTTATTTTTGTTAGGAGGAGAGGGAGTGAGAGAATTAAAAAAGATGACTAGTTTTAGAAAATACATGTCATATTCATTAACTTAACTAACTCCTTAATCTAACCAAATTAGGTAAATATGTCTTAATTAAGGATTGGAGGGAGTACCAGCTATGGTGTTATCCGTGGTTTTTGATGGAATTGGATTTTTGTTGAAGGAAGATGAGGATGAATCTGGAGATTCAGATGCAGATACTGTTTCTTCTGGTGTCCCACTTTCTGGTTGGATGCTTGCTTCCTCGTTGATTCTGCTCATACATGTTCTTCTATACTCATCTACAGTATAATAGCACAATATTTATATAAATTAAATGTTTAAAAATTCGTACTTGACTAAAGTTTTCTTCCCAACCAAATAATTAAAGAGTGATGCATGACTGTAATATTTTCTTTCTTTTTAGTTTCTCTCTGTAACCCACTTCCGACATAATTACTTACTACAGGAAATTCATGTACCCTATCTTTTAGTGTTTGAATTCAATAATGAAACTGCTTTTACTTCACACTATTATCATCCAATGAATGCAACAAGACTAAAGAATTAGCGTACGTAGTGCATTTAAATTTGGGAAACTTTGAAGATACCTGAAAATTCTTCTATCTGGTTCTTGCAATACAAATTCTCTGCTGGTTGGAGCGATATAGGGTTGAAATTCCAGAAGTTCTGCAAGCATATATATATATATATATTATCCACATATATCAGTCTCAGTTTTTTTCAGGATGAAGCACGAATTTCAAACTGATGATCAACAGGAATATCAACTTAACTAACTAGCTATACCTTTTCAAGTCCAACATCAAATAAGGGACTCTTGCTTTCTGGTTCATGGTCCAAACATGGAAGCAAACGACGACGTTTGGAATGCTCAGTGAACTCAAGCAAAGCATCTTCCAAGTAACCAGATGAGAAATCAGCTGAGAGCTCAAGAGGTGACAAGTAGTGTGGTGAAGCCTCATCCATAACTGCATATGATTCAACAAAACATGCATGAGCAATCATTATATTGTGAGCTTTCTTTCATTCTTTCATTCATGTAGATAAGAACATGGAAAAGAAGGATAAAGAGAGAGGAAGAAAGAGAGAAAGGAACAAAAGGGTTGGTACCTAAAGACATTTTGTCTGCGTTGAGAACTCCAAGGCTGTGATAATCCCAAAGGGAAGATCCATTGATGAAGCTGCAGCTAGGAGTAGAGTAAGGTAGGGAGTGAAGCTCACTACTCATTTTCTTGTACTCAAATCATGGGAAAACGGCTCTATTTATGTGCGAGTTGTGGAAAGAAATGTATTGAAAAGCAAAGAGGAATTAAAAAAAACAAAACAAAACAAAAGGAGAGAACCTAGATTCCCTTCATGTTTGGGAATATAAATATATGATGAATAATTCAGATCAAATTTAGAATGGTTAATACTAATTAAGACCTTTCAAGATGAAAAATTAATTAATAAAAATATAAATCATTTCATGTACTCCCTCCTATCCATAATACAGGGCATCACTTTAACTAATTCATGAGAAATAAGAAGTGATAGCTAACTCATTAAAAATACCATAAATTGAAATTTTTTCCACGTTTACCCTTATTATAAAATGTGTTTGAAAATTTAATGGGTGGGTAAAATTGAAAATGAGCATTAATTACAAGAAGAAAAGTGAAAAATAAATATTAATTATCTTATAAGTAAAATATTATAGAGCAGAGGGAGTATCTGATTCTTAACCATTTGGGTCTGATTTAAATGGTTCATTTCCAAAACACACTTGGATAAATCATATATACAGCCAAAATATGCATAATGAGAGATGGATGGGTGGGAATTGAAGAATCAGTCAACGGAAGGAAGGGGGAAAAAGTGTGTGTGTTGGTGTTGGGATTCTAAAAATGGGATCACTTTAGTGGTTTGAATTTATTTACTTGGTTATATGTGTGGGGGACTAAATAATTGCAATGTTTATGATACTATGTTGTTAAATGTAAAAAAGGCAAAGCAGTAAGTAATGCATGCAAATGCCAATAAGGCATAAAAGGACGTAGGCCCCCTAATGAGGCACAATTCAAATTTCAGCTTTTCCTTTTTGTGTTTTTTTCTTCCTTGAATGGCTACCAACTGTTTCTCCTTTTGAGACTTTCAAATTTATTTATTTTTTGTATTATGAAATCAGATTCAAACATCATTAAATGGGAAACTTGCACTGAGATCTCAAACTAGATAAAATATGATATAAAGATTCTTTAAAATCTCTAATTTCAGGCAAGTCTCATGGGATATTAGTACAATAAAATTGAAATGTGTAAAGACTGGAACGTCCTTAGTAAAATACACCAAAAGCTAACCTAATTCAAACTCCCCTTCCCCCACCCCATGGATGAAGCTCTTCATCGTCGCCATCGCCGTTGGATAAACAACACTCACCATCACCAACCGTCGTCGTCATCGAAACCTCTTCGCCTTAGGTGGCTCATTGAAACTCTTACTTGTCACTAGCATAGCTTTACCTCGTCACAGTGAAGGTGTTTGTCATCACCATCAGTTTACGAAGTCATTTATTAATCTCATTTGCATTTGGTATTCAAAGTCATAATGTGTTGTTAATAGGGGCAACAATAATTGTTAAAATAAGCCCATGAACTTGTCAGTGTAATCACCTGAAATTGTTAATATATATTTATATTATGTGTGGATATATTTATAGAATACCTTTGTTATTGTAATTCAATCCACACATAATATGAATTTTGAAGTTGTACATAACCTGATTGCACTTTGAACACATTATGTAAACATAGATAAATATACTTAACAAGTGTAGGGAATTGCACTAACAACTCTATGAGCGTATATTGACAAGTACATGGGTATCCATTGACAAGTTCGTAGGCGGCCATTGACAAATCCATGTGCCTACGTTGATAGGTGAGATATTGTCCAAATAATATGTCCACCTAATTAATAATAAATTACAATAACAAATGTATTCTATAAATATGTCCACACATAATATAAATATATATTAACAAATTTCAAGAAATGTATTGACAAGTCCATGGCGTCCACTGACAAGTTCATAGGCTTGTTTTAACAATTATCGCTGCTCCTACTAGTAACAGAGTCTAACTTCATACACCAACTACAAATGAGATTGAGAAATGACTTAGTCAATCGATGGTGATGACAAACACCTTCACTGCCATAAGGAAAAGCTTCACCGGCAGCGAGTAAAAGCTTCAACAAGCCACCCACGACAAAGAGGTTTTGATGACGATGACATTTAGGCGATGGTGAGTGTTGTTTATCCAACAGCAACGGCAATGATGAAGAGCTTTAGCCATTGGGGGGGAGCGAGTTTGAAGGGGTCAGCTTTTGGTATGTTTTACTAAGAATAGTTTGATCTTTTCACATTTCAATTTTAGTGCATTAATGTGTTACGAGACTTATCTATAAATTAGAGATTTCAAAAGAACTCATTGTCATTTTTTATCTAGTTTGAGACCTCAATGTAAATTTTCCTTATTAAATTAATATTCAAACTATCACCATAATTTGAGGTCAATTATATAATACTACTTTACATAGTGGGGTCATATCGGTTGCACCTTCCACTTCTACCCTATGGAAAATGAATTTCATGGGTGGTCGTCATTTATCGAGGGTCCCACACAAGATGGCATGCTGATATGTGGGCCCACGCTAAAAGAAAAAGGGTGGAAGAAGAAGAAAGTAGAAAATTATAAATCATTTCGTGAGTTTGGGGTTTGGGATAATAGGACCACCTTTGTTTCATCCTAGGCTTTGCCTTGAATGGTCCAATTATGTCACATTTTCGCATATGGATTCCCTGTACACGTAACATCACGCATTATGCAAATTTATATTTTCATTTGCTTTTTTTTTTTTTTTGGGTTGGGGCCAGGAGCAAAATTATGCTATTGGACTATGTCACTAGGGTGCATTGTACCAGAAAATAGCAAGCTTTCTTGTGTGTTTTTCCCAAACTTCTTCTTGTTTTTTTTTTGCCAGGGTTTTTCCCAAACTGCTTACAGTTCTAATATACTGTATTTTTTTAATCCTGAAGTCTCATTTCATACAAATAAAATAAAAGACAGATGATCTACGGCATGTATGTATGGACTACGGTGCATTGTACCATAAAATATCAATCTTTTTAAGCCACATGTTGGAGAGATGGGCCCAAGCCCCTCAGAATTCAGAATGCCTCCATTATTTGGACTCTCTTTCACCTGCGTTATGCTATTCACGACTTGAAATTGGGTTAGAGTCCCAAGAAGGAAGCCCAATAAGATTTATTGCTAAGAAATATTTCCAACAGAACAAAATAAATGACTAGATCAGAGGGTAAATTAAATTTCGAACATATTTGTAAAGTCTCAACAAGTACAACAAAACAGAAGAGAAGTCCTTATATTTAGCTCTTCAAAGAAACAGAATCCATGTACAAAGAATAGAAGAATAGAAAGAGAACAATTCAGAACCTCATTACGTCATAACCTTATCTAAGTTTGGACCTTCTTCAGCCAAATACCTAAAGTTTGCTCAAGTTCTCTCTCCAGTTAAAATCACTATCCTCAACGGAGAATGCTAATATTTTGGCTAGGTAAGAATGATATAGAAGGATAGGTCTAATAACGCCCAGATTAATGGATTGCCTTTCTTTGCAAATTGCAATAGATATCCATTTTCATTCCAATAAAAAAAACTATGACATGGGGTAGAAAGCTTCAATGAGCTTTCATAGATATCTAGTGCACTTTGTGGCAACTCTGTCATTAATTGAAGATTCCTCACCATTTCAGCTAATTTCTGGCCTCTCTTCCTCGTTCTCTTCACCGCCATTGGAAAAGACCTCAAGACCTCCCCCATCACCATCTATCACCACCAGCAACATTGGTCAGATCTTCCTTGAGTATGTCCTTGGCCACCATGAGCCATCCTTAGATTCTCATTCAACCAAGTCCGATACTATACCTAATTTATAAGCATGATGAAATGACAGTATTTCAAGCTGAAGTCATTTATGTAATATGAATTGCCTATAACTAATGTAGCATGAACAAGAAGCAGAACATTCATAAGAATCTAGACTCACAGGACAACAAAGGCTGCAATTATCTTCAAGCCATCATGTGCACAAGAAAACAGTCAGGAACGCCACACACAAATGCCCTATCGATAATTAAATGAATAATAATCAACATAAGAAAATTCCAAAAATTTAAACTGTGTTTTTGGAGGGATGCAAGACTAAAAGATTCTGTCCTTGTTCACTAACCAAAGAATATTTAGATTTCAGCAGTGACAATAGAGTTTTTTTTTTCCATTTTATCCCAATAAAAGAAAGAACATTATATCAATAAGAAAACAGCCACGGAGCCGCAGCAAGACTATTTGCAGATATATAATTTTGCAAGGACAAAAGATGGATATTAAAAGATACAAGGCAGAGAGACATTCCTATTGCTATTAGCCATAACCACCTAAATACTCCGATAAAATCCAACTTACAGTATTCTTAATCCCATCCACAATCCCATGAACCGTAGTTTGATTAAATTTCTTTCCCAAGAGCTGCCAGAAACTCTCCAAAACATTTCTTGGTCTCTTCTTCTTTAGAGTTCAAAGTTTACAGAAGAACCAAAGATCAAGTAGATGCAGTTGAGAGCAAACAGCATATCCCACCCCCATCCCATTTTGTGCATCTGGGACCAACTTGATTGTTTCATCCTTTTCTTTTCCTTAATTATTTATCCAATGGTTTGGAATTCTTCATCCTTTGCTCTCTTTTAAGTTTATGCAGAATTGTCTCAAAGTTTGTGACTATGATATTTCTACAGGTTTCCGGATGTAATTAATCATTTTCATATTTGGATCATGCTCAGGAGTACATACAAGCTCTCTATTAGTTTTTCAAAATTGTGACAAAGACATTCCAAAATAGTTCCTGATGCTTTATTAATTTTTTTTTTCCCGTTATTTGACCTGTAAAATTAAAACCGTAAGAAATGCATACATTAGCACATGGAGGCCAACACCCAACATATCACAAAATCTCCATATTAAAATTTTTATAATCCGAAGTACCTGAATCAGTACCACATCACAAAATCTCACCATTTAGCAGCATCTCTTGAGCTGGTCAATATGCACTCTACGAGATAGGAACAGAGTTCAAGGATATTCCATTCTGCTTGCATCTTTCTGCAATGATTTGAGCCTCCTCAAAGCAGTTTTGCTCAACCAACTCCTTAACAATTAAGTTACATATGTATGAATCAGGAGAGCAGCCATTTTCCCCCATTGAGTAAAAGATCTTCTTAGCCTCTTCAAATCTCCCAGATTCAAATAGTGCCTCTATAAAAGCACCATATGTGTAATTATCAGGTTTCACACCAGACACAGACATAGAAACCAAAACCTTTTTAGCTTTCTCGACCTTGTTCATTTTACAGAAACTTTGAATCAGAGCATTATAGGAGAATGCATCAGGCCTTAATCCTTCATCTTGCATTCTTCTTAGAAGTTTCATAGCTCTTGCAACATCCCCTGTGGCACATAAAGACCGAATTAAGATATTGTAAATGACAGCATTCGGACTGACTCCCCACTCAATCATCTCAGTGAAGCATTTAAAGGCTTCCTCAGTTCGGTGTACGCGGCAGAGCCCATCAATTATAGAACTAAATGTGAAAATATCAGGTTTAACTCCAATTTCGAAGAGCATCTTCAGTAGTTCCTGGGCCTTAACTATTGCCCCACCCTTGCAATGCCCATTAATAAGGGTATTGAAGGTAACAAGATTAGGAGTAAGCCCCCGATGCTGCATGTTTGTGAAAGTTTCCAATGCTGTATCAACCATTTTGGCTCTGCAGAAGCAATCAATTAGCATGTTATATGAAAATACAGTAGTAATTAGCTCATCTCTGAACAAATTATTGTGAATCCGATCCCCATCTTCCTTATGCCCATCCTTATATAAGGCCTCCATAAGTGCAAGATAAGTACCTAAGTCTGGCTTAACGCCTTTTTCTCTGAAACTATCAAATATCTTACATGTCTCTTGAAGCTCTGATCCTTTTACCAAACAAGCCATTACGACATTGAATATGTAATTGTCAGGGAAATAACCTTTTGCCAGTGCTGTTCTGAAAAACATGATTGTCTCTCTCACCATAGAATTATTTGTGAGGCAATAGATTATAGTATCACAAACTAACTTAAAATATTTGGGCGTCATGTCAAGCAAATTGGATAGCAACTCAAGAGCCTTACTTGGATCTAGGCAACGGAAAGTCCCATGAATCAATGTTCTGATAGTTGCCTCATTTGCATACACTTTCTTGTCCTTCATTGTCTTTAATACATGGAAGGCCTCATCAACTCTCTTAGCATTACAAAACCCATCAATTAGGATTGTATATGAGTAAACATTGGGAAAATGTCCCCTGTCCTCCATCTGCCTCATTAAGCGAAGTGCCTCATCCACCACACCAGTTTTGCAAACGCCATGAATAAGGATATTGTATGTGATTCTATCGGGATGACAATTATCAGCTGTCATCTGTTGAAATTTAAGATATGCCAAGTCAATTGAATTGGATTTCACTAATGCATCTATGAGAGCATTATATAACCTTGTGCTTGGATTAAGACCTAAATATGAGATTTGGCCAAAAATATCAGAACAATATTTTGCCAACCCGAGTCTCCCCCAACTTCCAATCAATAAACAAAGCAGGTCTTCAGTAATCTGAAAACCAGACTTTTGAATATCCTGAATCAATTCAACAGATAAAATGACTGGACCTTTCCGATACAATGAGTTCGATAAAACACCCCTAACTGACTGATTCTCTGCTAATGCAGGGTAGATATTCGAAACCCAAGAATAAAACTTTATAGAGTGTAATGGGTTTTCCAGGTTCTGAAAGATACTGATAACTGAATGAGAATTAAGAACGATCCTCTTAGCATTTAGCTCGTGCTTCAGCAGTAACACCCAATCAGCTCTCGATAATACTTGGGAAATGTATACATGATCAACTTTAGTACCATCCACTTTTGATTTATTCGGATGGCTAAGAGAGGGCTCACCTTTTAATGAAGTTCGGGCTTCCTTTGGAAGAGATTGGTGCTGAAGATTCCTCTGCTTGAGAGCTGCTTCAGGAGGATTTCTCATTGCAGATGACAACCGAGCGGATGATGCTAATGATGAAAATCCCCTCATGTTACCACCGAAAACTGTGATTTCTACCCAGATTCTTTATCAATAGCAGGCATGAGAGGAAGAAGGATTGATTCCTTCTCTTCATGCCGATCCTTTGCCACCATAAGGAGTATGGTGAAGAAGAAGATCAAGCAGACAAATGCCAATAGTAGGAATCATTCACAGAGGAGAAGATGATGCATTTAGCGCAGCTTGGTATTTGGGCAAATTGCAGTAGTTCCTACCAAAAGCCGCAATCCATTGAGGATGCCCCGGGCAGGCATGACCAGTAATGTTCTGATTACTGCTAAAAAAAATTTAAATTTTAACAGTGTGACAAGTTATATAAAAATAAAATCCATCAATCCAATATAAAAGATGGAATGTTGTACATAAATAATTTTCTAATAGCCCGTTCAGTTCACTGAATCACATGGAATGCAATGGACTGTAAGGTAATGATGTTTACATGATTTTGTTTGCTACACTATTAAAGAAAGATAATGCATAAACATAAAAATGTTGGGTTGGGTTGCAAAAAAAACGAGAGTAGGTGGAAATAATAAGTCAAGAGACAAATTACCTTATTCTTATACAAAGCACCAGCTGTGTTGATTAGGGGTGTTCAAATCCCGGGACGGGACCGGGAATACCCATTCCCGGTTCCCGTCCTGGGATTGGCCGGGACTGGGATGTCATTCCCGGTCCCGGTCACGGGAAATTCCCGGGACGACCGGGACCGGGACCAGGAATTCCCGGTCTTAATAATATTTTTATATTAGTTAAATTTTTTATAATCTAGTGTTTAAAGTGATTATTTAACACCTAATAAGGTCATAAAAATCACACAAATTGAGTTAGAATTGAAAAATAACATATTATTATTAATATTATTATCACATTCATCATTTTTGTTATTATCTTTATACATTATATAGTTAGGATTTGTATCACGATATATACGATTTAACTCTAACTAAATATGTGATATACATTTTATCAAATGATAACTTAATTTATGGGGTAAAAAATACAAAAATAAAATAATAACCTATTTTTTAAGGAAAAAAGAAGAAGAAAAAACCGGGACCGGGAATTCCCAGGATCACAAGGTGTGATCCCGGTCCCGGTCCCGGTCCCGGCCGGGACGGGAAATTCCCGGGATAAAATATCCGGGACCGGGCCGGGACAACCGGGACCGGGATACTTTGAACACCCCTAGTGTTGATTATATCCAAGACCCATCACCTAGAAGAGGGGAGAAAAGAAGCTTGAAGAAAAATGCTACAAAAAATCAACAGTGACAAAAATTAAAAATGGCCAACATACCACAATATTAGAAACATCATGACAAAAGGTACATGTTCCCAAAACAAAAAATGCCAACAAGTCACCACATAATAAAAAGTTTACAAACGAAACAAGTCCCAAAAAAATTCAGCTTGTAATTGCAAAAAAAGAGGTTCGCTGAATTCTAGCATTTGCCATCAACCTGAACAATACATGCCATCGTCCTATATTGCATTATGTGCTAATGTGTGAAGAAATTTTTGCTACTTGCTCCTCAACTGTAACATTTCTAGAATCTTTAACTCTTCCCACGTTTCGAATTTTAGCACATAACTGCATAAATGCTTGTGGTCCCATGCAAATAACATCACAACATTTTTCCGTCTCTTCTAATTGTTTCATGAATGTTCTCCTCATGCTCTCTCTTTCAGCATTACCATAACTTATATAGGCTTATCAACTAGTGTTGATATCTCTCCCAACAAATAAATAGCATGTACAATATAGCAAACAAGTTGTACAACACACATTCGCTTACGCCATTCCCAATCTTGTAACACATGGTTGAAGTTCAAGTTAATATGACCTTCAGTTGCCACTTCAAAATTTATGAACTCTTTAATTTCAGACTCAACATCCAACACGTCACCATCAGGATCATTGGTCATTCCTTGCTTATTATGGTTGCTCATCTAAAGAACAATCCAAAGCCAAATGAAGACACAAATTATTGTTTTCCATTTCTTTTGCCATCAATTCTTATAGTCGCTTCAAAAATTGAAGACAAAAGAAATGCATATTGAATTCAAAAGACAACTTATGCCAAAAAAAATAAATCAGATGCAATGAAATATAAAAGTCACCAATGAATAACCCAAACAAACCAAGACAAAGCAAGAGAGTAAATGACAAACTGGAACTCTCTATATCAAGTTGACTATTTATCATGTGAAAACCAAGATGGCATGTTGGATCTACATACCAAAATTTGTTAATAAAACTGCATGAAATAGTATGATTTCTAGGACCAAAGTGCAAAAAACCCAAAGTTGCAGTACAATAAATGCCTTGTGACTTAAAAACTGCTGTGTGTTGAGCAATACTAGTATCATAAATTCTTCACAGCACAAAGGGTTCAAAGCATTCCAAGTAAATGACCCACATCCAAGTGGGCGTCTTTCGTTAAAGAAAATGACATATACATAATTCATTGTGTTTCATATATAATAAACAACATTAATTGATGTATGTACAAAAAGTAGTCTGCATGTAAGGCTGCCACAGAGCAAGTAGAAGGGGCTGAAACCCAAACATACTGATAATCAATATCTACATGTACAAATGCTTGTGCTACTAAATGTGAAAACCTAAACATGGTACCTAACAAGTTGATTTGTGACATCAAGTTTCTGTATGCTTCTAGCCCCCAATGAACTATCTTCCTCACAGAAGTAACGGGACATCCCTCAAGAAAAACCTAACTCGCTAATTTTGATATCCTTACTGATCATAGTCACTAAAACAAATCAAAGAATACAGGGACCACAAGCATTATAATTAATGAGTACAATTACTGTCTCCTTGGCAAAGTTCCTGGATTATGAACTAACAATAACAAATTAATTACAAAGTTTTTATGGCTGAATATGCTGTTCCTGGTTAATGAGTTAATGAAAGAGGGAGAAGGTGGATCACCTGATATGCAAAGATTTGCGGTGAAGAGTGCCAAAAGGAGTAGAGAAGGCAATAAGGCCCTCTTTCTGGTTTGGGAGAAAGAAGCCATAATTATGTGTAAAGATATGCACTGATGATATATCTCTTGGTGGATCGGAGCTGTTCTTATAGAGAGAAATTAAACTATATATAGGAGCTTAGCATTATTACTAATGGCGAGTGGCTATTTTCAATATAATTTGCAATAGCAGCCTATGTTTACCAATTCAACCAAGTCACGTCGTCTCGCTTCATCAAAATATCAATTAATTTGCAATAGCTCGAGCTTAGTTTGCAGAGGTGTGAGGAAAGTTTTATCCTTTTTAACATTGGAAATAAATAAAGGGAAAATGTGTCGAAAAGGATCACACCAAGCAAGACTCGGACTGTCGAAATAGGGCAGGGCTAAAGGAAAAAACATAACAGAACAAATGGGATAAGGAAGATACCTGGCGGCAGCGGTGTCCACGGCAACACAGCGCGCGAAACTTCTGAGGTTTGGGAGCGCGCACGAGGGTGGGGGCGGCCAGGGAATGAATATTTTGGATCAAAATCTCTCCACATGAAATGGGTGTGGGTCAACCCAATTTTCTCTCCAACTTTTCTTTCCTCTCTTGTTTTCTCTTCTATTCAAACCAGGGAAAACCCCTTTTCACTCTCCTTTTTCCTCGTTATTTTTCTTTCCTCTTCTTTTTCTCTTCCTATTCAAATAAAGTATTAACCATTATGAAAATTTTTAATAGAAAATGAAAACTTTAAAATTATAAAATCTCAAATCAGCATTAAAAATTGATAAACTAATGATTAAGACTTGATAAATAATTTACAATTTATTTTATAGAAAATACCTAATTTGATATTTTAAAATTTTAAAGTCTTTTTTTTTTTATCATTCTCTCAATTTTTAATTTTAGTGAGAATCTGCCATTTTAAACAAGGGCCAGGGAATGGGTTATGAGTTTAGTCATTATCGGGCCAGGGACAGTTTTGACGTGGGCCTTCACTTTTTGACATCTCAATTTTAGGTTTTAGGGGTAAAATAGAGGAAAAAATGTGAAGTAATGATAGGCGAACAACCTAATAATCCAAAGATCTTGTTTGACACGTGAACTGATTTTATTTTTTTTTTTGAGTTACAATGGTAAGAGAATTGTTCTCTTGAGAGTCATTGTGGATTCATACAAAAATCTACGTAGATCAGAAAAACTTAGGAGAAATCCAAATCTTAACTTAAGTCAGCTAATATTTGGATCAAATAAAAATCTGGAGGGTTTTGTAATAAAGACAGGTCATTGTTTGAATCTAGAGCCGTTTTTACCAAAAGATTTGCACATGCAATACTTTTTCTGTGCGAGTAATGAATCTCCAAATCCCAATTCAAGTAGGTTAAATCCCTTATTGTGTAGAGGATGTTGTGGACCACCTGTCTGGAATTTTTACTATGAGAAATTATACATAAATAAATAAGGCTGTGAAAAATAATTAAATAATGAAACAAGAATGTGATCCAAAAGACGGTGGAAGAACATGACAAAGGCATAGTTGGTTGTAGTAGCCCCATGATGCCAGCATATCTGCTTTTAACACTTTGGGAGTATTTGGAAAAACTCCTAAAAAATTGCTGACACTAAACAAAGCCTCTCTCTCTCTCTTTTTTTTTTTTTTTTTTGCCAAATCTAAACAAAACTTCTCGTATATTTATAAACAGCCTAAAATCACTTGAAATTATAAAAATGATGCTGGGGGACGGAGCTCATGACAAGACATGTGCTAGGGGATGCATGCAAATAAAGTTTAATTGACAACCACGTGCTTCTTAAGCTCACACATTTCTTAGATGTATTTTAAAATTTAACTGTTTCATTTTAAAATAAGTTGTCATTCCGAATATAAAAAAAATAGTTTCTATTGCCCTTCTTTTTCTCCTTTAGGTAACTATGTTTTAGAAAAATGATTGGGTTCACTCAATATCTAACGACAGGATATCTAACACATATTCTAAGACTTTATAAATCAGAAAAGAGAGTACAACATGTCCCAACTTCCCTCTGGTGAAGGGACATTGGGTGTGTTTGTTTTGGTGATTGGATAAGTAACTTATTTTTATTTAAACTTATGGAATCTTAAGATTGAAAAAAAGTTAGATTGGGTAAAATGATGAGTGTTTGGATTAACGATTGGATAAGTAACTTATATAAAAGTGAATGATGTTTGGTTTGACTTTTGCATAAGTGACTTTTGTATTAATTAAGAGAAAAAATTTTAAAAATTATGAAAAATAAAAAAAATAAAGGAATAATTGTGAAAAAAGTCCTCATTGGCAACTTAATTGCCAATGGGACCTGGGAAGATATCCACACACGGAGGGATTTTTTCACAATTTTCTCAAAAATTAACTTTAAAAATTTGGTAATGATACAATTGTAATAAAATTATATCAAACTCTAATTTAAATCGGTACACTCCAAAATTCTTTTCTATTGTGCACCTCAAGTTTAAATCTTTAAAATTATATCAAACTCTAATTTAAATATTAAATCATAACTCATATTTTCACATAACTCAAAATCTAATAAAATAAACTGATTAAAACATCAATAATACCTCCTTTAGTTTAAATAAATTATTTAAACTAAATTTAATGGGTAAAAACACTATATAGTAATATAGAAACTAATTTATGATATGTTTATAAAAAAAATTAATTATAAAATCATAAAACAACTAAATAATAAATCTAAACTGATTAAAATTAATTATTAATTATTCTCTATATTTCTACAGTCATATATTAACAAAACTCAAAACTTTCCTAAATTCTTATTCTAAAGTATTCTCTAATTAGCAGAAGATTACTATCTAAAGAAAGAGAAAATTATTTAGAACATTTTTCATAAAATAAGTTTTGTGATTATAAGTGATTTTGAGTAATTCATTGATCCTCAAAAATATAAAAATACTCATATCAATATTATTTTACATACGCGCGCGCACATAAATGCTATCCAACGGTCTCATTTGCGCTGAAGCAAAAAAAAGCTTCATTTCGATTTCGGTGCTTTGCTCAATCGGTGAGTTATACTTATTTTTACTTAAAGCTGAGGGAAGATGATGCAGACAGTTCTGAATATTGTCCACACTCAGCCAAATTATCTTTTTTCCAATGGTTTTCTCAGCCATTCATTCCCTTTATTTCTTCCTCTTCTCTCCCACAACCACAAGGTTCCTCCTCCTCCTCGTTTTCCCTCTCTGAAACTATCAAACGCTTCTCCTTCTACGCCTATTTCCACCATGGATTCTTCTACCACCTCTGCCCACTCCGATGAACTCGCCTACGACCTCTCCCCCATCATGAAAGTCTACAAAGACGGTCGTGTACAGAGACTCGCCGGCGAAGAGGTTGTTCCTCCTGGCATCGACCTCATCACCAATGTCCAGTCCAAAGACGTTGTGATTTCTCAAAACGACGGCGTTTCTGCCAGGATTTTCCTTCCCAAACTTGCAGACTCAGATCTGAAACTCCCTCTTCTTGTTTACTTCCACGGCGGTGGCTTCTGCATCGAAACTCCATTCTCACCGAATTACCACAGCTACCTCAACGCTCTTACTTCTCAGGCCGGTGTCATCGGCGTCTCTGTCCATTACCGGAGGGCGCCAGAACACCCACTTCCGACCGCCCATGAAGATTCATGGACTGCTGTGAAATGGATCTCATCCCATTTCGCCGGTAGCGGCCCCGACGAGTGGCTGAATCGTCACGCCGATTTGGGGAAAGTGTTCTTAGCAGGGGACAGTGCGGGTGGTAACCTCGCACACCACATGGCGATTCGGGTCGGGCTAGAGAAGCCGCCGGGTCTAAAGCTTGAAGGCATTGCTCTGGTGCATCCTTATTTCTGGGGCGCAGAACGAATCGGATCCGAGTTGAACCAAGCTGAAGGTGCAGCGAAGGCGGATAATCTGTGGCGATTCACTTGTCCGACGACGTCGGGATCTGATGATCCATTGGTTAACCCGGAGAAGGATCCGACTTTGGGGAAGATAGATTGTAAGAGAGTGCTTGTTTGTGTTGCAGAGAAGGATTTGTTGAAGGACAGAGGATGGTACTACAAGGAATTGTTGCAGAGAAATGGGTTTTCTGGAGATGTGGAAGTGATGGAGGCGAAAGAGGAAGCCCACGTGTTTCACATGTACAGGCCAAGCTGTGAGAGTGCTCTTGCCATGATGTGCCGTATTGTTGCTTTCATGAAACAGGGTTAAGCATGTGATTGAGTTTTAATTAGTTACCCCCAATTCGATTTAGTGATTTGGGTATTTATTAGCTTGGTCTTTTTATAGTTACTCCCTATTAGATTTAGTGTTTTAGATATATATTAGGTTGGTCTTTCTATCAAAATGATTCAAGTCAATTTGATGGGATCTACTATTGAAACCAGTGAGTTATATACTTTCACTCTAATATTTATTTAATCAATATAGGACTTTTCTTGATGTATTATAATACTCCTTTCGATCCTTTTTATAAACAATTTTTTTTTTATTACGCAAAACAAACTACCTATTAAAATTAGTTTAAAAAAATAAATGTGTAAAAAATGTCATGTTTTTTTCAAATATGTTGCTATTTATGAAAAGAGCATATGAGAGATGATAAGTATAAAATATAAGAGAGAATGAGTAATAAATAATTGAATGGAAAAGAATTAATGGTGAGCGGAGGATAACTAATATAAAACTGTATATTTAGTGAGGATAAATAAGAAAAAATGAGTTTAAATTTTGAAACACAAGAAAAAAATTATTTACATAAGAGAGAGAAAATTGTTTATAAATACAAGCAGAGGGGAATTAATTACCAGGATTTGGTTAGAGTGTGTATGAAGTAAACAATGAGGGAGAATTAATTACCAGGATTTGGTTAGAGTGTGTATGAAGTAAACAATGCAGTGAATGAGTAAAGCATGTGGTGGATATATATGCACATGCTTATGTGTGGAAGCAAAAAAATTCTTAAGAGAAACATCGCAGTTTGCTGTGTTCTGATTAGTGCTAGTTAGAGTTTGCTGGTTATGAAGGTATATATATTAGGACTGTACTTTTTATTAAAATACTCTTTCAGATCATTAATATAAGACATAGTTATCTAATTTGATTAATTCAAGGAGGTTAATTGAGTTAGTTAATATGACATATATTTTCTAAATTATCTTAGTTATCTTCTTTAATTCATATTCGGATGAGAGAGGTGAGAAGTAAGGAAGATAGAGGCGAGAACTAAGGAAGATGATTAGAGTGTTTTCTAAATTACCATAGTTTTAATATTTATTTATATTTTCCTAATTTACTTGTATTGATGTTACATCAACAATAATTAAAGAAGAGAGAGGCGAGAACTAAGGAAGATGACTAGAATGTTTTATATAATACATGTCATATTAATTAACTTAACTAACTTTCTTAATTTAATCAAATTATATAAATATGTCTTATATGAATTAAGGACCGGAAGGAGTAGTTTCTACCCATTTAATTTCTTTTTCTTATAGATACTTTTTCATTGTTTTCCTTTAACCTCTTAGGGCGTTTGAGTTAGTGTTTGAGAAATATGCTCTCGTAAGTAAGATAAATTCCTCTTACATACTTACCTTATATCATAAATCATGTTGGAAGAGTAGCTTCTACCACCAATATCCAAACAGGTACTTAGAGACTTGATGGTCAACTAAGGGAAAATGTTGAAGACAGTCTTGAATATTGTCCACACCTGCTTAAAGTATCTTTTCGGATTGGGTTAAGGGGCAAAACTAACCTTAAACTTTTTTCAAAAGTGCTTTCACCACCATAAACTTTTTGTATGTGCAAAAGTAACCATAAACTTTTAAAAATGGTGTAAAAGTAACCATGAACTTTCAAAAAAGGGGCAAAAGTGACACTACCGTTAACGGCCGTTTACTCAAAAGTTTTTAAGGGGCAAAAATACCCATAAAATTTTCTTAAAAGTGCACTCACCATCATAAATTTTTTTTTTGGTGCAAAAGTAACCATAAACTTTTAAAAATGGGGCAAAAGTGACGGTTCTCTTATTGTGTTCAAATGTCATCTTTTGATTGTTCTAAATCCAGAAAAACAATACCTTGACTTGTCTACCATGATTTTTCCAAACTAAAAATTAAAAATTGATCTTTAATAAAGATGACGTCGTTATCCTGCTCTCACCGACATGCCGTAAATGGAATTGTTGATATCAATTGTGTCGTAAATGCAGTTGATAAAATTGTTGATGGAGAAGGATCTCAACAATTCCATTTACTGCACGTCGGTGAGAGCAGAATAGCGATGTCATCTTCATTGAAGATGGGTTTTTCAATTTTTGGCTTGGAAAAATCATGGTGGACAAGTCAATGTGTTTTTTTCCTGAACTTAAAACAATCAAAAGATTACATTTGAATCCAGTAAGATAACCGTCACTTTTGCCCCATTTTTGAAAGTTTATTGCTATTTTTGCACCCAAAAAAAATTTATGGTAGTGGGTGCACTCTTAAGAAAAGTTTATAGATATTTTTCCCTCTTAAAATTTTTTGAATAAATGGTTGTTAAAGGTAGTGTCACTTTTGCTCATGTTTTTAAAGTTCATGGTTACTTTTGCACCATTTTTAAAAGTTCATGATTATTTTTGTACAAAAAAAAAAGTTTATGGTGGTGGTGCACTTTTGAAAAAAGTTTAAGGGTAGTTTTGCCCCTTAACCCTTTCGGGTTTTTGTTTTGTTTGGCCAAGCAAAGCTTGGATATTATATAATACTAGAAAATATTAGACATCAAGCTACTTGATTAAGATTTTCCTGTAGTAAAGGAATACATCCAGAATGGGGGACTGGTAATACCACCAGACTCTGAACTAAGTGCTGGGGCCTGGCTGGGCTTCTCTCGCTAGATAATTTGCACACCGGATTGTTGCTCCGATGCACACCAAAGGTCAAAGTCCCATTCGGAGTAAAGTAAATAATGAATTGCAATGATTTCAGAATGAAGCGGATGATTAAGTCCTCCGTCTTGCATAACCAACTGATACACCTCAAGTGAATCTGTATAAGCAATAGCTTTGTGAAAGTCATATTGTTCACATAGTTGTAAAACTCGTCAGTAAGGCAATAATTTTTGCAGTAGTTGGGGGCACGAAACCCAGTCTCCTCTGAAAACATAGGATCG
The DNA here is from genome assembly GCA_963242795.1 of Inga leiocalycina. NCBI lineage: Eukaryota > Viridiplantae > Streptophyta > Magnoliopsida > Fabales > Fabaceae > Inga > Inga leiocalycina. The sequence continues at coordinate 62,280,399 of OY725330.1, read as the reverse complement.
AGGTCCCCTTGTCATCCTGAATCAGTCCTCCGCATGTTGCAAAACGTTGATTGTTCACCGATCCATCTATATCTAGCCGAACATACCCCTCCAGCGGTAGGCTCCATTTGATATCTGCTTCCTCATTGAAATGAAAGATATGATGCTTGAAGCCTTCATAAAGAGTGGAATCCATTATATGATACAAGCCATTATGAATGACTTCATTGGCTAAACTCAACTCCTTCCATCACATCCTTGCACCTGTTCTTTTATAATAACCAATAGATGATGTTGAAAAGTTTAGACCATGACCACTGTTTGAAATAACTTTTGCTCAAATGAAGAGTCATATTCTCTTTGAGGCACACCTGCAAATTAGCATGAAAAAAACTAAAGTGAGAGTTAGAAAAAACAAAATGTAACCACATTTTTCTTACAATCTCACAATCACAAAAAATATGTAAAATGGTTTCTTCTTGCTGGCACTCAAAAGGTAAGTTCTCACTAAACCTCAATTCACAATTTGATAATGAGACTAGTAATTTATTTTGTCTCCAAAATTCTTAATTTTTTCTCAATGTCTTGTACTTCAGACAAAAATAAATGACTTGTCTAGTTCCCGAAAATTCACCAAAGACAAAATGCCACTTCATTTCTTCACAAATTTTAACTTGTCCCAACGGTGAATTGAGTTCAACTATGGTATATTGATAAATAAAACTGCAGTATATAGCATCTGAGTCAATAGCCCTATCTTGTCTCCAATGGTTTTCTCAGCCAGTCATCCCCTTTATCTCTTCCCCTTTCATACAACCTTCGTCCTCCAAAATCTCAAACGCTTCTCCTTCTACCCCTATTTCCACCATGGATTCTTCTACCACCTCTGCTGATCACTCCGATGAACTCGCCTACGACCTCTCTCCCATCATGAAAGTCTACAAAGACGGCCGTATTGAGAGACTAGCTGGCCAAGAGGTTTCTCCTCCCGGCATCGACCTCATCACCAATGTCCAATCCAAAGACGTTGTGATTTCTCAAGACGACGGCGTATCTGCCAGGCTATTCCTTCCCAAACTTACAGAACCAAATCAGAAACTCCCTCTTCTTGTTTACTTCCATGGCGGTGGCTTCTGCATCGAAACTCCATTCTCCCCGAATTACCACAGCTACCTCAACGCTCTTACTTCTCAGGCCAACGTCATCGGCGTCTCTGTCCATTACCGGAGGGCGCCCGAGTACCCTGTCCCGACAGCCCATGAAGATTCATGGACTGCTCTGAAATGGATCGCTTCCCATTCCGCCGGTAACGGCGCCGACGAGTGGCTGAATCGTCACGCCGATTTTGGGAAAGTGTTCTTAGCAGGGGACAGTGCCGGGGGTAACCTCACACACCACACGGCGATTCGGATCGGGTCAGAGAAACCGCCGGGTCTAAAGCTTGAAGGCATTGTTCTGGTTCACCCTTATTTCTGGGGCGCAGAACGAATCGGATCCGAGTTGAACCAAGATGAAGCTACAGCGAAGGCGGATGATTTTTGGCGATTCACTTGCCCGACGACGTCGGGATCTGATGATCCATTGGTCAACCCGGAGATGGATCCGAATCTGGGGAAGATAGATTGTAAGAGAGTGCTTGTTTGTGTTGCAGAGAAGGATTTGTTGAAGGACAGAGGATGGTACTACAAGGAATTGTTGCAGAGAAATGGGTTTTCTGGAGATGTGGAAGTGATGGAGGCGAAAGAGGACGGTCACGCGTTCCACGTGTTCAAGCCAAGCTGTGAGAATGCTGTTGCCATGATGTGCCGTATTGTTGCCTTCATGAAACAGGGTTAATCATGTAATAAAGTTTTTAATTAGTTCTTAATTACCAGGAATGTTGGTTTAAGCATGTTTGAAGTGATAAACAATTTAATTTAGTGATTGGGTAAAGCATGTGGTGAATATATACATATGCTTATGTGTGGAAGTAAGAATTTCTCAAGGGAAATGTGCCAGTTTGTTGTGTTATTACTGATTAAATTAGTGTTTTTATTATGGAGGAGTGGAGTTGGTGAATTATTAGGCATGGATATTAAGTTTATAATTCAATTAAATTATTCTAAATTAATTTGATAAAACTTGCCTCAAAATTATGTGTATTTATTTATTTATTAATTAGTGGATGTGAGACTTAGCATATCGACCAACTAATTAGTAGTTAATTATAGTTGCACAAGGCACGACCAAATGCTCATTCCCGGCTATTCACGAAACTTGATTAGAGATTTGATTGTGATTTGAACTTGAGACTAGTTCTTTTGAAGACTTAAAACCCATGTTTTGAAATCCGGACCAGACTGGTCTGGGAACAGGCGAACCGGGTATGGAATCGGTCCGGTTTAGTAATTTTAAAAAAAATCGATTTTTAAAATTTTTCTTTAAAATTTCATATTAATAAACTTAAAATATTTAATTTTTCACGTGTTTTATCCCGAGTTAACTTCGATTTGATCCGGTCTGACTCACTGACCCTTGACCTAATATCCCAATCGGTCTTGTGATTGATCCAGGTTTTAGAACCTCCTCCTCCTCCACTGTCATCGCCTCTACCTGCCGCCATCGCCACCACCACCACCTCCTCCTCCAATGTTGCTACCGCCATCCCCAATGTTGCCTCGCCACTACGTCCTCCTCCACCCCCGTCGTCGCAATCCACCGCTACTACCCCTACCTCTTCCTCCCTACCACCACCACCCTTGCCACCCTTACCGTTATTGCTGCCACTACCTCTTCCTCCTCTATCATCACTGTCGTCGCCATCACCACCACGACCTCCTCTTCCTTCGCCAAACCCTATCGCCGCCACCTCCACCATTGCTACCACCCGCCACTAGTACTTCCTGCTCCACCGTCATTGCCACCGCCACCACCTCATTCACCATGGCCGCCGTGGCCACTACCTCCTCCTCCACTATTGTCACTATTACCACCTGCCATCGCCACAACCATAGCACCATTACCATCCTCCACCACCACTACCATCGCCATCAAACGATCATCGATGAGATAGCATTAAAGTTATGATGAGGCAGTGGGATGACTCTTAACTATTTTTTCTACAAAGATTATATTAAGGGTAAAATAGACTTTGTGTGGTGTATTAATTTTAAATAATTGTTAAAATAATAACTAATTGCATCTTACTTAAAAATCAAACCAAACACTAACCCTGTAATTAATATTACATTGCATTACAGGGTGTAATGGGATTGAACCAAACGGGCACAAAGTGTCTTGTTCTCTATATGGGTAAGGCCACTGTTAGCTCAACCAACAAGTTTTTGGCGATTGTGAGAGTGTTTCTGCTTTGTTGAGTGATTGTGGTCAAGAGCAAAGATGTATATATCTTGTTGAGAGTGAATCCTGTGTTGGTGTTTACAATTGATGATGGAATTGATTGAACTCATTGCTGGAACTCTATTTTCATTTGTAAAAACTGCTTAAAGAATTAATATTAAGTATAGACTTGGTTCCTAGCTTTTGTCCGAAAAAAAAAGTGCAAAAGAACTAAAGAATAAGGTTTTATGTAGGATTTTAAAGAGAGATGAAGTTTCCAATAGTTAGGATCAAAAGGATATTTGATGATTTCGTTAGTCTTCCTCAAACTAGGCTTATTGAACTAGTTTGTTTAAGCATATGTTCCCAAATACTTAACATGTTTTATTCTTACTAATTTAATACACATCAGGGTATACATTTTTATGGGCACAGGAAAATGAGATGGAGACACGACCTTCTTGATTCTTTAATGAGATAGAGACTCGACCTTCTTAATTCTTTCTTTTACTTTACATAGCTTTTCGTCTCCTTGAATCAAGCAAATGAATAGGGCTATAAGGACCATTTGCTTTGTTTTTGAACTTGATTTTCCTTTTGCTTTAATGAAGTTCAAAAATTCCTTCTTTTTCCGTCTATACTTTACTAAAAGTCTGATTATATGATTGAGTAGGAAACGTCGTAGGTAAAGGATTACATCCTACCAGTTAAAGAGGTGATTTTACATAGTAGTAATTATACAAAAACTCTTCACTCGTGTGAATAAGTTTCCCTCTGCCAGGGTTTGTGTTCCCTCCGTTTAGGGCTCGGCCATCGCCTACAAGCAGCCGCGCGCTGCGAGGGTGGAAGTCAGTCACTTCTCTGGGTAGCCCTTTTTCTCTCCTTCTGGTGGAGCGTCTTGGTCGGTTTGTTATGTCGTGGCTGGTGGCTATGCTAATTGGGAACGAATCCGACAACAGTAGCGTAGGCGAGCAAGGTAGTAGGGTGGTCAGAGGCAAGATGTTCAAGCATCCTTCTCCCGAGACGCTTTCTGACTACGACCTCTGATGGGTGCCCCCATGGCCTTCAATGACGAGATCTGTGGTAGAGGGGTGGCATACGAGACAGCGGACCTCAACGATGCCGACAAGAATCCCAAGTGACTGTAAGGTAAGGACAAATCAATTAAGAAGGGGATGTCGGGGCTCTTTAGCTGATCTGAGGAAGCCTAAGGTATCGGTGCAGATGCAATCCCAAGTATCTACTTTGCAATTCTTGAAGCCTGAGGTAAGGGGTTTACAAATGTTGCGATCTGTTCCTTCTAATGGCCTTTTGGGATTGATAGTTGAGATTGGTAGGATAGCTCCTCTTGGTATTAGGTATTGTATGTTAAAATCTGATGATTGTGTTAAAGATTTGGATTCCAGTATGACTTGGTTAGTCTCTATTGAATGGGTGATTCATTATACTTCTTCACTGATCAGTGGGTCTTATTTGTCAATATACCTTAATCCAGATGTTTTTGTTCTACTAGCACTGATGTGGATGGTTAAATGGGAAAGAGTAGGATTGGCTGAGCCAAACCCAAAAGACAAGGGAATTAAAACCTTCTCAAAATATGGTTATGCTTGGTTTGGGGTACCTGTATGTGGAAGGCAGATAAAATGTGCTATTGGTCAAGTGTCTAAGGAAAGTGCATTAGAGGAAAACTCATAATCATCAATTTGGGTTTGTTCAGTAAAACTGTACGTGCTATTCTTTAGTGGCTAAGCATGTGCATATTCAATGTCTTGATTAACACTGTTCATTTTTGGGCTAGACATATGCCTGCTCAGTGCGTATGGCATTATTGTTTATTCTCAGATTGGTGGTTTGATTTCTTTTCCTACTGTCTATTGGTTTGTGCTTTTTCTAACTCCATGATGAATATTGTCCTCCTTGAGTACATTGTTGTACCAAGGAAATTGGTTAGGAACGTTTATTGCAGATATATTCCCATGGAACCATATTTGGTAGCCGTACAGATTGCCAAAGTTTCATTGAAAGGGTCTTACCCTATTAGTTGGGTATTTCAACCTTCATCCCAGGTGCAGGTGCAGGTCAGGTCGACCTTTAGGGCAGAAGATGTACCAGTTCTATGGTTGTGTCATACCTGTATTAAAGAACATTTAAATTCTTGTCCTTTTACCTTGTTAGCTAGCTTAGAGTGTTTAATTTCTCGTTCTATTGGTGTTGGTTGTTTTAATTCAACCTATGAGACTTTGTAGCTTAGTTGAATTCAATATTACTTGTTCCTTTATTGGCAAAAAAAAAAAGGGTTAAAGAAGTGATTTTGAAGACTTTTTACGAGATTTCCACCATCACTATCGACTTTCAAGAGAAGAAGAGAGAGTAGAAAAAACCTTACCTTAATATTGTGGATAACGCTACGAGCACTACCTCCGCCATATGTGGTATATATTTTTCCATCAATTTTTTAATTATTTTTTTAAAGTATAGCTAGCTATATATCACGTTATGGCATTAATTATACGTACATTCTTATTCCATATTTCTCTTTTAATCTTGAAAATTCTGTGGATCAAATATATTCTCAAATAATTTCTTATGCGATATAATGGTATTATTAAATTTACACAAATTCATAATAAAATAGGTGTATCTATATATATATAATATAAAATTTATTGAAAACCAAACGAGTCATAATTAAACCGTGGTAGTAATGTAGAATTATTGAGTAAATTTTGTGGAGTACATAGTGGACCCACCTAACTAGAAAGTCAGATGAGAAGAAAGGTAATTATAAGTGGAGAAAAGGAACAATATCCATTTAAATTATTAGAACAAAGCAAGCCACACACAATACAAGCACTCAACATTCAATCATTCATCAACAACAGCAACTTGGAATATGATGTCTCTGAAGGGACGACTGTCCCAAGCAGAAAAGCAGATCGATGACACTCCTTATTATTGACCTCCCTACCTAATTTCCTCCTCCTCCTCCATCATATATTTTTACTGTTCGCCTTTCGTATTTCAAGGAACGGTGTATCCTGTCCACAATTTCAACAAGACCATTAAGTGAAGATCATCAAAATAAAGCTTAAGCATACTGAACTGAATGAAACACGTAAATTATTGCAACTCCATCATGTTTTTAATGTAAGATATATTTAAAGAGTTGATCTTGATCCCAAATATAATATATAGCTTTCATGCAATCTTTTTCTTTAATTTACCCTTGTTGATGCTCCCTCATCAATAATCAAAGAGGAGAGGGAAGGAAGAAATTAAGGAAGATGGTTAGATAGATAATGTTTTATATCAAGGCATGTACATGAAGAGTAGTGGTGAGAACTTACGTCCACATTTCTTGCCAGCAGGTCTGTTCCTAATGTTGCATCGTTTGGGAACAGTAAGAGCAATGGCAGGATTAATCTTGGCCTGCCTTGCCATGGGTGATAACAGCACTGCACAAAGGCATCTCGGAGACATCCTAATCATGGCACCCACTCTAGCACAACATGCCGGCGGCACCCTCGCCCTCACATTGCGAGTCGCCGCCAGGCACGGCACCAGGCTGGCGGCCACCGACCCGATTGGAGTCCTCCCGCACTCTCCCGCTGCCTCAGCCATGTGTGAAGTCATCAGCATGAGCATCATCAACACTGTCACAGTCACAATCTTAACGTTCAACGCCATAATTTTTTTTCCCTCTCTCTCAGAATTTGTGCAAAATGATGATGGTGATGAGATAATAGATCTGGTGTTGCACTCTGGGTTCTAAGGGACCAATAAGGCAGGGTTTATATAAGAGAAAAAAGCAGGACTAGTGGGGTGGTTGTGGCTTTGGCATATTCAAATGTGGAATGATTCTCGATCACTGAGTAAGTATATCATATTTGTTACCAAGCAGCTATACGCAGTTCATGAAGTAAATTGCATGATATTATATATAATGAACCAATTAATACAAACTTATCAAAATGAGCGCATGGTTTTTGTCACTCATTTGAACCTGACTCTAACTAATTCATAATAAGTTTTGAATATTAATCCCGGTTTTATTAATTAGTGATTCAATCATCGATCAGTGCCCCAATATAATTTTAAGAACGTGCGGTATATAATAATATATATAATCCCTCCCTTCCAACATCAAAATTATAAAGCACTTTTAATTAATAATTTACACCCTGGTAAATTAGTTAATGACCTTTAAAATTACATTTTCTTTCCATGTTCACCCCTTCTTCAAAAGGGCGTTTTAGTTTTTTTTAAAAAAAGTTATTAATATTACATCCCACCAATTAAGTAGTACCCTTTTTTTAGAAAAGCCTTATTATATTTTTTAACACGATATAAAAATGCCATATAATCTTATATAGATGGTCGCTAGCAGCCTAGCAATGATTTTTCCCCCCACCAATTAATCTTATTTAGCTAGTATTATATATATATATATATATATATATATATATATATATAAGTAGATAACTGTGTTGCTAGCAATGAATTTTTTCCCCCAATTCTTATTTAGATAGCTTTTTTTTTGACAAACCACCAAATTACGTTGGATTTGAGGTGAGTAAGGTTCTAAATAACAGTAGCCCTTCTGAAAATATCTTTTATATTCACACAAGTTAGCTTGAAACTTAAACTTTTGTCCAGTTAATGATCATAACCTTTTTATCTAATACCAAATCCTTACTATCTGAATAAAGAATGCATAATATATAATCCTCATCAAAAGTCACTAAATAAGGTATCAATTACATTTTTTTAAAAAAAATTTCCTTGTTTAAAGTTTGACGTGTAAATTTTCTTCTTTCTCAATTCTCAAGATGTAATTCACGACTTTAAATAATGAACAGGAGTATGTGTTGGGGAGAGGAGTGAATGCGGTTGTGATAGATGTAGGAGTATATTGTATCTTTTGGAGCATGCTGTATTGTTTAATGGTGAAAACAACAAAGGGGGAGAGGGAAAGGGTAGGTGCGTTGAAAATTTAGTGTGAATATGCAGAAAGTTGGGGAGGCCAAAAGGTTAGTGCCATAAGTTTACATTATGCCTCATAATTTCATCCACTAAAGCCTCCTTCACTCCTAATACACCTACACGTGTAGTTGTTGTTGCTACAAACATGGCACCCTCCATTTTCTTCCACGTATAGCTGGTACCTCTCTCAATTTTTATTATTCTATTTTTTTCAAACAAAAAATCTCATTTTATATATATGTGTGTGTGGAATGAAAAACATCTATGGTGGATTATAGTTTGAAGTTTTACTTCATTCTCGATGCTTCCTGAAATGCAAGCTAAAGAAAGAGAAGCCAATCCCTCTAGCCTCTGAGCTGCTCTAGGTTATGAACAAGAGATAATTTTGATACGAAATAAAAGATGACACTTATTATTATATATCACTAGTTCAATAACTAATTTGTAGATGTTAAATAATTTGGTTAAATTATTTGTTTGTATAATAAATGGGTGTTGGTTTTCTTAAAATAACTTATTTAATTGTGTGCCTTGAAACTAACTCTTATTGAAAACTCCCTTAGTACGATGTAATCAATATGAATACTTTAAGAAAAAAGTTATAAATTTGAGAGATCGACAAAGTGAAATATGGTTTTATATTATTTATGATCAATATAAACTCCTTATTTAGCTCTTATATTATAGCAAATGAAGGAGGGAGAGTGATGTCTCCACTAACTCTTCTTGTTACTTCCTCTCCACTTAGGGCTTGTTTGGAATGAACGAAGAGGAGGAAAAGTGGGCGGAGGGAAAATTTTTTTTGATATTGATTTAAAAAAAATTAAAGAAGTGGGGTCACAATATTTAAATAAAGAGAAATTGTAAGATAAAAGAGTAAAAAAATTAATTAAAAATCTTTAATCCCATTTCTCCAATTTTTTAAATCCAACTTATAAAAATTTTCCCTCCCCTCCCTTCTCCTCTAGTTCCCTCATACCAAACAGATCGACCCTTAATGTCTTAATCATTGGATCTTGTTTCAATGGATGAGATTTAATTAATGATTGAGACATTAAGGGGAGAGAAGAGTTAGTGGAGACACCCATCTCCCCCCCTTTAGTTGCTATAATATAAAAGCTAAACAAGGAGTTTATATTGATCATACATAATATAAGACTGTATTTCACTTTATCTCTCAAATTTATAACTGTTGCCTTAAAGTATTCATATTGATTGCATCGTACCAAGGGATTTTTCATTAAGAGACTCGTTTTTTTGAAGGTTAAGGGAATATTATTGGGAGAATTACACTGTAGTCCCATAGAATCCAAAATACGAAGAAATAGTCTAGAGAAAATCTGAAATTGCTCTCAAGTCCCATGAGACCATTTTGTAATAAAATGCAAATGAGAAAAGTCTTAATTACCCCCTGTTAGATAAATAGTAAAATGGATGGTTAAAGGCTGTGAAATTCGCACAAGACGTCCGGAAGAAGGCTGGAGATGGCGGGAAAAACTGAGTGACGATTAGCAGCCATGGTTGAAGATTAAGGTAAGGAATTGATGCCATCCACTCTCTTGTCTTCATTATTCCATGTGAGTCACCTATTTTGTTGAGTAGCTGAACATAGGTTTAGGTTTTGTTCAGTCATGTTCGTTTTAATCATGAAAATGGAAAAAGTTGTCTACTTTTGATGGGTATTGGCCTCTGTATTCTTGCAAATTATAAAGGAAGACCTATTAAATGCAATGGATATGCTTTGGTAAAGTTTTCATTGTATTTAGGTATAGTTTTGTATGCTCTATTTTTTGTGTTCATGTTGATGTGTTTCTGCAATATAAGAGGTAAGGAATAAAGATGAGGGTGAAAAGTTTGGGGCTACATGACTTGATTTGCGTAGGAGAAAAAAGAGTTGTTAATGGAAGCAGTGATAGTTGTCAATGGAGGCTTCTTAACTTGTTAATGACAACTATACATTATATTTAAATGTTTTTTGTGACAACTAAAGATTTTTTTTATTGATATTTGTTTTGGTCATGATAAATTGAAAAAGAGTGTCTGATTTTTGTGGGCATTGTCCTCCATATGCTTGCAAACTATAAAGGAAGGCCTAATATAAATGCAATGGATATGCTTTGGCTAAGGTTTCAAAGTGTTTGGGTATGGTGTTGTATGCTCTATTTTTTGTGTTATTATGCTATGTTTTCTGGTTCATGTTGCTGTGTTTTTGCAATATAAGAGGTAAGGAATGAAGATGAGGGTGAAAGGTTTGGGGCTACATGACTTGATTTGCGTAGGAAAAAAAGAGTTGTTAATGGAAGCAGCGATAGTTGTCAATGAAGGCTCCTTAACTTGTTAATGACAACTATATGTCATATTTAAATGTTTTTTGTGACAACTAAAGATTTTTTTATTGATATTTGTTTTGGTCATGATAAATTGAAAAAGAGTGTCTGATTTTTGTGGGCATTGTCCTCCATATGCTTGTAAACTATAAAAGAAGGCCTAGTAAATACAATGGATATGCTTTGGTTAAGGTATCAAAGTGTTTGAGTATGGTTTTGTATGCTCTCTTTTTTTTGTCATTATGCTATGTTTTCTGGTTCATGGTGGTGTGTTTCTACAATAAAAGAGGTAAGGAATGAAGATGAGGGTCAAAGGTTTAGGGCTACATAACCTAATTTGTATAGGGAAAAAAGAGTTGTTAATGGGAGCAGCGATAGTTGTCAATAGAGGCTCCTTAACTTGTTAATGACAACTAGAGGTTTTGATTATGTAGTAAGAATGTGTTGTTAATAGGGGCTGTGACATTTGTTAATAAGGATGCTGATATTGTTAATGACAACTTTTTTGTGCAGTAGACAGCGGTGATGGCTACCATGTCTAGCTAGAATCTACTATGTTTCCTTCATAGAGGGGGAAGGTTTGAAGTCAGTGGAGATGGTGATTTAACATATGTTGGTGAATTGTCAGATCTAGAACCATTAAGGAAGGAACAAGTTTATAAGACCCCCGGGAAGGCCAAAATGAAAAAGGATTGAATCTCAGTTTCAAGACAAAAGGGTTTATTATTGTGGCAGGTGCAATGAAGCTAGCCACACTGTAAAGATCTGCAAGAATTTTAATCCAAGCTGATCAATCATGGTCGTTTGGGTTCTTTTGATTTTGGAAAGTGCATGTCATAGTATTTATGTAAATATGATTAGATATAAATCCAGACTACTTCTATAGCAATGGTTTATGACTTTTTTTCTTACTTGTGCATGCATTTTCAACTGAAAATGAATGTTGGATATAATATGGCTTGGTATCCCATTTTCATTTATGGAAAGTTGTAATGAGTTATAAATTATGTTGTCAATGTATGGACCTAAAGTTGTCATTAGACGCTCATGCAGTTGTTAATATATATGCAGTTATATTGGCATTTGTGTATCTCACTGTCATGTATTGAAAGTTTTCATCTGATATGAATTATTTTGTCAACGAATAGACCTTGGGTTGTCATTATAGGCCCATGGAGTTGTTAATATATATATGCAGTTATGTTGATATTTGTGTATCCCATTGTCATGTATTGAAAGGTTTAATATGATGTAAATTATGTTGTCAACGAATGGATCTTGGGTTATCATTATAGACCCATGGAGTTGTTAATGTACGCTCATGAAGTTGTTAACATATATATGCAGATATGATGACATTGGAAAATGAGTTTATGTGCTTATATTTATAAATTTCCTATGTTGTTGATATTACACATTAATTAGGTGGTTATAGTCATATGTGTACGCTCCTTTACTTGGAAATGGAGGCACCATGAGTTGTCAGTGAAGGCATCATGAGTTGTTAGTAAAGGCCCCTTAAGTTGTCATTGTAGGACCCTTGAGTTGTCATTGAAGGCTCCTCGAGTTGTCAGTGTAGGCCCCTCGAGTTGTCAATGTAGGCTCATTGAGTTGTTAACACAGTTATGCTGTTATAAAGAGTTGTCAATAGAGGCTCAATGAGTTGTCAATAGAGGCACCTTGAGTTGTCAGTGCAAGCCCCTTCAGTTGTCATTGTAGGCCCCTTGAGTTGTTAACACAGTTATACTGTTATGAAGAGTTGTCAACGGAGGCCCAATGAGTTGTCATTGAAGGCCCCTTGAGTTGTTAACATAGTTATGCACTTTCTCAGGACTTGCTATGGCAAGTTTGTCAACTTGTTGTAGCCAGTTACACAGAGAGTCAATTTCCCTTCAGATTCTTAACTTGCTACAACAAGTGTGTCAACTTGCTGTAGCCAGTTACACAGAGCATTCGAAGGGTCCTTGCCACGACAAGTTTATTAACTTGCTGTAGCAAGTTGACAGAAGTTCCTTCTATCTTTGCAAAATTATATATGGTTAAGTCATTATTAACTTTCTCTAAAATTCAAAAGATTTCAAAATTACTCATATTTAATATCATGATAACATCTTTAAAGTCATATGAAGCTGCAATTAATGAGATTTTCAATAGGGATAATATTTAAAAAAGCGTAATCAATTCCAGATTTGAAGCTTGCAAAACAAAAGAATCATGTATGTTTTTTTGTATGCTCTCTGTGTAATCAATTCCACATATTTTGGACGAGCTACATATTACACAACAGCTTCACTGACTTGTCAATGAAGACACCAGAAGTTGTCAGTAGAGCCTGTAGCCTTGTGCAAGCAAGAGCATCAAATGTGCATGTCTGTAGCACTAATGTTTACGAACGAAAATAACTATGTAATTCATAAATATTCAAAACATCTCAAGTACAACTTTGAAGTTAGTCAAACCCAAAAACATATCATTCATATAATGTGACTGCACTTGATCATTACACAAAACATACCACATTTACAATTACTGTGCACATGAACATAACAAACCCCTGATGTGTTGTCCCTACAATCATAAATCAATGCAAGTCATAGCGTACTACATCAAAGCTATTCACAACAAGAATGTACAATTAAAGTCAGCATCCTAATTGGTTCTCCTCCTCTTATGTATGTCTTGAACCAAAGACATAACTTTGTCTGTATATTTGTTGTGAGGATGAGTAACCAGCCACCACAAGAACCTGACCTTCATTTCGTGGAGCTCGTCTAGGATATAGTACGGCATAGTGTATCCGTCTTGCCCTTGCTCAGTGTCGTCCCACATCTGTAACCAGGATAGTACATGCACACCATAAAGTCTCTGCACATAAACATGTTAACAAGTAACAGATCAGATTAGTCATATTTTAAAAGTGTTCCTATGAACAAAAAGTACAATGTCAACTCAAATAACTTGGACCTTCATAGGGCTTAGGCTATAATCCCAATGTTTTTCACTTGCACTAGAATAAGATGGCGTAATTATAGGAGCCTTGATCACCTCTACATCCTACGGCATAAATTATATGGACAAACCACCTCAAGATAGCGGGGAATCCAAGAGAAAAAACCAAATCATGCTTATAATTGCTGATTACTATTACTAATGATTAAAAAATGTAGACAAAAGAAGAACATTGGTGCAAATAATGTCAAAAACATTTTAAACTGTAGATAATTGAATATAATATTCCTATGCCTTTGTAACTGATTTTTTATAACACTATCACCAAAATGGAACAGATTACACTAATTCAAAAGAAATATTAAAATAAACCCACGTGATTATGATTATAGTTGGCAAAAAAAAAGAAGATATATATATATATATAGATAAAAAGATAGAGATTGACATATATAACGAGTGCAAAAATTTAATTAGTTTTGGATTGGAAGCCGTAGGGAGAAAAAGGCTAAATATAATGTGCCTAGCTTAGGCCTAACAGTAAAGGAAACCAATAATCTCAGTATATACATTAAGGGATGCCCTTGAAGAAAACGTTAACGTTACAAAGACAGATTAATAAAGAGATCATAGCTCATTAATTGATTAGCATTGCCTAATTGAAAAATCAAAAACGACTGTCTGACCCAAGTTCGTGTGGTTCATGATAAACTAATGAAGCATAAAAATCATAAAGTAAATAATCAAGAAACAGAAAGAAACAAGAGGCGAAGCTACGAACAGCAACTTAACCGACCAAATGGCTAGTGGCATTTTTCGCAAGCTCTCTTGGCTCTGCTCGCCTCTAGCTTTCCCTTTATAGTGTGTTTCTTGTTCTTGAACCGTCAAATTTGACCTGATATATTGAGAATTCAAAAATACTGAATGGAAAGTTTCCCTATAATACTAAACACCATTATAACAATAGAATGTAAGCAAAGGCTCCTTTAAAGAATGAAAACCATACTCCGATGGTATAAAAGATTATAAGAACACTGTAAAGAAAATAGAACAAGACATGCCAATAGGTAAAATCAAAGATTGAGTAAAAGACTAGAAATACAACATTAATGTAAACTTGTTAGGTCAAAATAATGAAATACCCGCCAAAATTAAAGCAAAGCATGCAAGATGGCAATAGTAAACGTGAGTGAATTTTTCAAAATATCCAGAATTAAAGAAAGATAGCCCTCGAGAAGCATGATGGTGAAATAAAAACATGACCAAAAAGAAGTTAAAAAATAGCAAGTATAATAGAAACAAAACAAATAATGAGAGTAGAAGCATACGGGGGAAAATTATACATAGACAAACAATATCATCCAATTAACTAGCATAAGCATCTTAGAATATTAATAATAAACTTAAAGATCCACGCAGCAGAAGCAAAGACATTATCCCTTCCATTGTTTAAGGTGAAACTTGAGTACAGTCATAACCCATAAAAAAGGGAGAGCAAGAGAAAGAGTACCTATACGGCTTCTTTCATGAGTCCGCTAGTTCTATGCAACTTTAATCCTCAGTGCGGGCGGAGTTATGAAGCCTAACGGAGCACAACAGAAGGGGGAACAAAGAGAATCAGTGTTTATGGAGTTATTTTTTGAGATTGTCTCTACCAAGTATTTCCTCTTCATCCCTGCTCCCCGGCAAACTGACTTTCACTGCCCTGCCTTCTTGATGTCCAAACCCTGCGTGGCCTAGTGGGCTAGCATAGGGTGGTCAATTCGATGGAAGTTAAGAAGAGACTGATCTCCCCAAACAACAACAAAACAATACAAGTAATAACAAGGGTTAAAGTGCAACTTTGGCAGGAGGTTTTGGCGCAAGAAGTTTTCTTGGATTAATATAGAGTTAAGCAAATAACAAAATTACCCTGACCATTAAAAAACCTAAAAATTGATCTTTAAAAATTAATGTTAACACTTAACAGCCGGAATCAGGGGAGGTATTTGTGCAAACTGTTATTGACATTTTGAACACTAAGGCTTTGTTTGGTTCAACGGAGGTGAGTTTCATTAAAGTTAGGTTAAGGGAAGTTATGAGCTTTGTTTGGTTCGGTGAGGGTAGCTAATTATAAGTGAACAAATATACCCTTTTCTCTTTATTAAAAATATACCACTTGAGACATATCAAAAAGCTTATAATTAAAAATTCTAAGCCTACGAAGATCAGATAAAACAAACAGAGCAACAATGGGCATACACACATCAAACTTATTGTAAAGCGTTCTGAATAGCTGCAATCATGGGCATACACACATCAAACTCATTGAAACTTCTGAATTTCCTCAAAGTCCCGAATGTAGTCATAAAGTTCTCAGACAACAATGCTTTTTCCTTCTAGGGACACCGTACAAGCTAGGATGAGGAAAGTCGAGTATATATGGTAGAGTTTTCATAAATCTCTTAGAACAAAAAATTGATGATACTTGCATATCAAAGATTGGGTTGTTCAGAACAGAAGTTAATTATTGCTCAGTTGGTCTTCCAAACTCAAAAATTATTGAACCGTTGCAGCAGATTAATAATGTTTCCTTTCTACTGTTTTTTCTAGTTTAATGCACACCAAAATTATTACCTACCGTCAAGCATATGCTTCCTTCCTGTACTCAGACAACTAGATTGCCAATAAAACAGATTCAAATTTCTTTTCTTTCTATCAAAAAAACGCTGCATATTCAGCCTAGAGAAATACTAAAAATCAAAGCAATAAACAAAACTCTGTTTTGTTCTTGCAGCCATGGAAGTTTCAGCTCAAACAAGGTAGAAGAAGAAAATAGGAACTTTGGGGAGCCACAAGAAACAAGGTCGAAGAACAATAATGAAAGGTTTTTACTTACTTGAATGAGTAGGTGGCAGCGGCTTCACGAGCAGGGGAAGGCGGCACCAACGCTGGAAGAGGCAAGGACTGAAGTGAAGAAGCCGAGTGACAACGCTGGAGAAAATGACCAAAGTGACGATGCTGGAGCACCACACGATCGTTGGCATCTGATTTGATGAGTGAAAAAGGGGTTTTATTTTACAGGGTTAGCTTTGAAATATCAACAAATGTTTCTTATTCTTGAACTGTCAAATTTGGCCTCCGAAAACGCACAAACACCATCGCCGATAATGATGCCTTTTGGGGTTCACTCAACTGGCCAAATCTCAGGTAATCGAAGCAGATTGGGCTCCAAAAACGCACAAACACCGTCGCCGATGCGAGCTTCAGTTTTCTCAATATCTCGACTTTCGGGATTCACTCAAGTGGCCGAATGCTAGCTTCCGAAAACGCACAAGTACCTTCACTGAAGTGGTCGAATCGCAGATCATAGAATTAGGCAAAGAAGCACCAAACTCTCTGCCTTTTTGTCCTATTTTTAAGGGTAATTCTTTTTAAGGGTAATTCAGACATTTCATATTTAGAATTTATTATAAAATATTTTCATGGGACTTGAGAGTAATTTCAGATTTTTTTGGACCATTTCTTTGTATATTAGCTTCCATGGGACTACAATGTAATTCTCCCAATATTATTACAAGAATATATTTGATTTGATCATTTAACTTTAGTTTAAATTTAGTAATTGGATATTATAATAGCCAAATTTAATCTAAATACCATCATATTGAATATTGATTAGTACTTCTCTGATCTTTAATATGAGACATATTTACTTAATTTAATTATATTAAGAAAGTTAGTTAAGTTAGTTAATATGACATACATTTTTCAAAATACCCTAGTTACCTTTTTTAATTCCCTCCTTCCCTCTCCTCCTTAATTATTGTTGAGGGAGTATCAATTGTAACCCCCGTCGTAATCAAGGCCGAGATCAAGCATTTAAATGCGTTTAATAATCGAATGAGAGATCCAAAACAATTTAAAACCTTTTTCAACACCAGTATAAATAGATCACTATTCATCCAAAATTAAAAACAATAGGCCTGTTTGGTTCGTCATAAATACAATATCAGAGTATCAGCAAAATTCCCGACATTCATCCGGGATAATAACATTAATCCATGAATTTGTACAGGGCATCATTGCCCATCTTAGTTTCCCATATCGGGGATTACATAATAGCTGCAAATCTATAGTCTATTCAATATATACCTTTGTCCAGAATGATAACCAATTCCAAAACCAACAATAACAAGCTAAGACTGCCACCGGCAGCCTTAATCGCCCTTATTCACTTGCTTGCCTCTTGATCCACTTGCCCTATCTAAAAATGTTATTTGGAAAGAGTGAAATTCAAAAGAATCTCAGTAGCAATAATTTACGAATATGATGCATATATACAAAGCAAGTAAACATATATCACAATGCAACAATCAATATTCTAGGCCGGGCACACTGCCACGTCCCCTTCACTATATACAAGGTTGGGCTTTCGCCACGTCCCCTCACTATATTTGTATTCAAGGCTGGGCTTTCGCCATGTCCCTTCACTGTATATGTATTCGAGATCGAGCTTACGCCACGTTCCTTTCATTGTATCTGTATTCAAGGACGGGCTTTCGCCACGTCCCCTCACTGTATTCAATGACTAATGCATACAAGTAATGCAATATATATGATATAGGATAAAGTGTCACTACCTTGGTCTTTTGGTTCTTGTTCAGGCACAGGCCTTCTCCGTTCTGGGCAATTATCAAATCCTATATTCATAATTAAGGACGATACGTTATCACTTATTTCAATACTTAAACGACTCCAAAACACTTAGATTTGATTATCTTTTATATCCTTTAGGTGGCTACTAAAAGCCTAAACATATGCCTAAAGGTTGGAAAACAACTATATCAAAAACCATCTTTGGAAGTCCAAAATGTCATTTTTGGGGTTGGCCGCGGCCCACAATAGGTCCGAGACATTTGGGCCGCGGCCAAGAAAAATCCTGTTTCTTGGCTGAACTTCCGAAAATTATAACTAATTTTAGAAAAATCTAAACGAGGTGATTCTAAAGCCAAATGAAAGATAATTAAGTCCTCTTTATAGGAAAAATATGGCCCATTACTCAAAATCACCACACAAATACAGAATTCAAGAAATGTCCACACTATTCCAGAATTGATCCTAGATTTAACATCAAAATTTGGGCAGTCATAACTCCTATCTCAAAAATCTAAATGACATGAAATATAT
Source organism: Inga leiocalycina (assembly GCA_963242795.1). Classification (NCBI taxonomy): domain Eukaryota; kingdom Viridiplantae; phylum Streptophyta; class Magnoliopsida; order Fabales; family Fabaceae; genus Inga; species Inga leiocalycina. The sequence goes on along the minus strand of OY725330.1, from coordinate 62,261,674 downwards.
ATCCATTTTGAAGCTTGAAAGGTGAAATTTAAGCCTGGAAAGTTTTATAATTTTTCAACACCATTTGCTATTTTAAAACGTCTATGCAAGATCACTGCTAGAACAGAGTTTCTTACTAACCAAAACTTGTCACTTTTAAAACTAAGTTCCCAATGGTTAAAAATTCACATTTAACACTTCTCCCACACAATTTTCCACAAGGAACACAATGGCAACCTCAAAATGACCAAAATCACAATCCATCATCATGCCCTGTTTTGACCAATACACAAAACCAAACATAAAGTTGCCAAACTTTACTTTTAAGCTTCAATTCATTCAAAACGCTAAACAGGTACCATTTTCATGACAACAATATGCCAGCAACACAATGACCCTCATTTTCAAAATTCAAGGCAAAATTTTCAGAAAATCCAAACTCAACCAATGGTTACAAAACCTATATGAAAAGGTTTGTCTTACTCACCTATACAACTTTCCCCAAAGGAGTTCCTTGATTCACCCAAGTCCAAAATTGCGTGAGAGCTCAAACACCACTAAATGACAAATCTAAAACCATGAAATTGAAGTTCTCAACACAAGGAATAAGTTTATATAAGAGAGTTTTTCCATTAGAAGCCATTTAGAGGGTCAAAAGCCCACCTGTTACACAAAGTTCTTCTTCTTTCTCTAGGCTGACATGGATGCATGAAAATGAGAGAGGAAATGAGAGAGAGGAGAGTTGGAGAAGATGAAATGATGACAACCCCTCCCCCTTGTCTCATGTCAGCTGAAATGGAGGGAGGGAAAGAGAGAGAAAATGTTTTAGAAATGTAAGATTTGACTTTTCTCTTACTCTCTCTTCTTGCCAACTTTACAAGTGTCATAATATCATTGGTTCTCATAAAATAAGTAACCAATTAGTTACTCTAATTCCTCTATTAGCCATTTAGTTACATATCTCATTTCTCCTTAGTTAGTAATTAATTTCTCCATTAATCACTAACTAATTACTCATCAATTTTCCATTTCTTCAATTTTTCCCACTAATTTTGGCACATTTATTTAAATTGCCACATAACACATATTTAATTCTTTTCCTCGTCTTCATATGTCATTTACCCCTATTTTAGCCCAAATAATTATTTTATCACATAATTACGCTAAAATACAAAGTGTTGGGCATTTCCAAGAACAATTCATATCTCAGTCAACTTTAATTCACAATTACATTCTTGATAATCATCATTAGCCCTCAATCCAAATTTGGGGCGTTACATCAATAGAGGTAGATTAAAAAAATATAAAGATTTTGTCGTATATTTAAAACTAAAACCAATTCCTCAAATATATTTTATATTAAGGATCAAAGAGAGTATAATATATATGCATACGTCCACATGTATAATTATAAAAACAAGAAACAATAATAATCCTGTTCTTAATAAATGTATATGATGGGATCTAAATATCATTAATGACATTACATACAATTAATATCAAATCTGATATCATAACTTACAAAAAAACCGAGAAGGAAACAATAAAAAAAAAGTGGGAAAAAAAAAGCCCGGCAAGGGCGCAGTTCCAAACTTCCCAACATGGGCAGATTAGCCAAAATACAAAAAAAAAAAGTAAAAAAATAATTCCGGCAAGTTAATGATCGAACTATTGGTAAAAAGCTAATTAGTTAATGTACACTGCACTGTATAGTCAAGTTTATGCTTGCTAATTAATTAAAATTGTTAAATAGCTAGGCAACAGGTCATGATCACTTGACTAAGCAGCCAAGATTTTTTGGCGCCTTTTAGCATCTTGAGCAATGATTTTGTTAGATATGAATAGTTTTGATAATGTCAAATATAGATGTCAAATATGAACAAAATGTTTGTATAATATACTTATCTTCTATATTGACTAACTACCATATTTAATGTTGTATATCTTGTAGATTAGTCATCAACCTGATTGTGGGTTGATGTTATAATGCCTTATATATGGAGAATGATCATCAAGAAGAAAATCAAGAGGCAAGAGATTGAAGAAAGAAGGCATTGCAAGAACTAATGAAATATCAAGAAGAAAGATTGGTCAAAACAAAGAAAGAAGAAGATTGAAGATATTCAAGAAGATATCTACTTGGTTTATGAAGAACGATCATCAATTGAAGAAAATATCTAGTTGGGTTATGAAGAATGATCATCAAGTAGCAAAACAAGATGAAAGAGATTGAAGAAAGAAGAAGAAAGAGATTAAAGAAAGAAGAACTTGCAAGATCACATGAGAATATCAAGATCCAAGCTATTAGAAGTGATACCGAAGGTTTCTTTGATTATATGGAGGTTGGAATGAGTCAATTCAAAGCCAAGATAACTTATATGGAAGTTATGAAGCTTCCCCAAGGTATTCATTTGGGTTTTGGCTCTTTGCCATGTTTTGGAAGGCATTACTCGAGTGGTTACTCGAGTAATGGACATGATCACTCGAGTAACCACTCGAGTAATCTGCATTTTTATTATGCTCTGTTTTTCACGCGTCAGGATAGAGATTCGGTATTTTAGGCATATCTCTCTAACCACACTTTGGATTGATCTGAAACCAGTGGCATATGAAACTAGACTCCCAACACGAACTATGGACACCAATATCACATTAAAAGAAGTTCAGATGACGGAGATATGATATGTTGAAGTTGACACATGAATCACCGTCATATTCCAGGACAGCTTCTGTATTTTGGACATAACTCTCAAAATACATATCGGATTGAGACAAAACGAATGCCATATGAAAGAAGACTCAAAGAGCTTTCCATGGATAGGTAATTTGACATATTTGAGGTTATATTATAATAGCTATGCCATCTGGAAGTTGCTGCTCGTGATCTTAGAGATTGTCTAAGAACAATAGATACTTTTTGGATCATAACTTTCTGTACACAATGAGTTTGGAGCTGATTCTTGTTGCGTTGGAATGTAAACAATGAGAGCTTTCCAATGATATAAAATTTTCCATGTTTCAAATCAAAATCAAGAATTCACTTGAAGGGCTTACTCGAGTAATTTGGAATTTACTAGAGGGACTACTCGAGTAATCAGGATAATCACTTCCAGTTGCTCTTGGCCTGCCAACGTTACTCGAGTAAGCACTCGAGTAATAAGGGAAATCACTTCCAGTTGGTCTCAGCCTGCCAACGTTACTCAAGTAAGCAGGGACATCACTTCCAGTTGCTCTCGGCCTGCCAACGTTACTCGAGTGAGTACTCGAGTAAACAGGTATTTCCAAGGTTTGTAAATTTGTTTACTCCATGCACTACTCGAGTAATGACCAATGCTTACTCGAGTGACCACTCGAGTAATGCTTCCCAGAAATACCAGTAACATTCTGAAGCTTTCGAAAATCATGAGATTAATCATGAAACTCACTCTTTTTGCTTCCAATCATTCTTACACCTAATTGTATTAGTGTTTAATGTATTTCTCCAGGAATACAATAAAGAGATGATGTGAAGAGAGAAAAACTGACTTTACGGAAGCGGAGCGTCAACGTTCACAACGGCTAGTTTTCAAAATCGAAGAACAATCAAACGAAGCTAAGCCACTTTAACGGATAGGTTGAAATGCTTCCAACGACTATCTCAACTCATCTATAAATATGGGAACATTCAACAAAGAGCAACACCAACGAGAAACATGAAAAGATTATGAATCATCTACTCCAACCCAACTACTCTCTGTTCTTATCCATTTTCTACATCATGTGTATTTGAGAGAGAGATTATTTTCATTTTGCTTCAGTATTCATCTATTCACTTCTGAGAGAGAAGATTGACTGTAATCTTTCATCATCAAAGATGTATCCTTACGGGGTGTGTAAGGAGAGTAACTCGGTTGTAACCGTACGGTGCGTAAGGGGGAGTAAATCGGTGAGAGATTTGTAAACGGCTTCGCAAGTGCCCAACTAAACGTGTGGGTTGTAAAGGCTTTTCTTATGCTTGGATTAAATAAGAAGATAGTGGATTTGAAAATCTCAGGAGGAGCCTGGGGACTGGACGTAGGCCATCACAGATTGGACCGAACCAGGATAAATCACAGTTTGCACACTTTCTTCCTTAAACTCTTATATTTCCAGCATATATAAACTGTTGATTTATGATTCATTACTTTCATATTTATTGCTTCCTCTGAAATGCAAAAAGATTTTCAAAGTTCTTAAGATTTTTATCTTACACCCAATTCACCTCCCCTCTTGAGTGTTAACCGGTTCTAACAGATTTTTCTTCGGACCTCCTCCGACGCAGTAATCCTCTTCTTCACTCCTTCAATATTATTGTGATCATTATTCATAGTTGCCTTCTGATCATTAATGTATTGATGAGGAAGCATTTCAAGTTGATGTAGCACATTTGTGATGTCCATCACAAGACGTTCTGCCAATGTGCGACAGAACTCGGCCCTGATCACCATACACAGCACGGTGATGTGCTCGGCACCGGGCGGCATGGTGTACGCCGGCACCATCCACCCGTGGCGGCAGAGCATGGCCGAGATCTTGAACTCGTAGTGCCGGATTCTGTCCTTGAGAGAGAATGCCACCACAGGAACCCCATCGTCCTTGGAAAGTATGTTGAAGCATCATGTGTTTACTATTCCTTCCAGCACAACCATTGAATTCTCTCTATAGTTTTCCATCACATTACGGTAGCCCTAGAAACAAAACCACACAAATAATATCATTCATTAATTGGCACAGTTTCAAGTGAGACTGCCAAATACTTTAATTATAGTAAAAATGTTAATTATGCTCACCTCTTGGCCTAGGCGAATTAGCTTATAATAGTGGGCGATAATCTGGCTACAACCTGCAATTTACAAAGTTTCATTAATGATACACTTGAGTTAAAAAATAAAAAAGTAATATTTATCAAATTTAAGTTAAAAATACATGTTGGAATATCAAAGTGTCATTAACTAGTTACTCCCGCTGTGCTTAATGTAGAACCTAATTATATTGGTGATTAAATTGATGGTGGTCCTAAATGTAAAATCTATTTTACATCATGTTTGTCAATTTTTTTAAAATTAATCTTATTAATCATATTTGTTTAACAGTAATCAAGTAGGAGAGAGAGGAAGTGAGAAATTAAGACAAATGATTAAAATGTTTTAGAAAAAAAATATATCATATTAACTAACTTAACTAACATCTTTATTAATCTACTCAAATTAGGTAAATATGGATTTATGTTCAATAATATAGAAAGGCTAATTAATTAACCTAGCTAGGTCCTCATCTTATCATGTCAGCTTAGGGGTATGAACCACCCTTGGAAGGGTTTGTTGTTTTCATTATGAATTGATTAGTGAAAAATATTTGGTCACCTAAACAGTACATATAGCTAAGGAATTCAAGTTTTGAAATTAAAACGAGTTAGTAGTAATACCTTTAGAAAATTTGAGGGTGAAAGTGGGCTGATCAGCTCCAAGATAATTAATGTGGAAGACAAGATCTTGAGGCAAGTCTTGTTTGGTCCTCCATAGAACCCAACCAATACCAGCATACACTAATCCATGCTTGTGGCCACTCACATTGATACTCTTCACCAATGGCAGCCTAAAATCCCACTCTAGATCTGGATACAAAAATGGTGCAATAAACCCTCCGCTTGTCGCATCTACATGAATCAGTGTCTCCCACCCTGTTTGCTTGTTCTTTTGTACAAGAAGGTCGTTCAAGAGCTTAACGTCTTCAAACTCGCCATTGTAAGTAGAACCCAGAATTGCTGCAACACAAATGGTGTTTTCATCCACCATTTCCATTGCTCTTTGTGGATCCATCACGTAGTACCCTTCCTTCACCTTCACTTGCCTCAACTCCACCTCAAAAAACCTAGCAAATTTCTCCCAACACACCTATATATAAATATAGACACACAAAGGTCCCAGTTAGATGCTGTGTGGCTGAATCAATATCCATAACATAGAGATATACTCCCTCCCCTTAGTTCCTTTGATTTTTTTTGGAGAGATTAAGGAAGCTAAATAAATTACTTAGTTTTAAGATATATGTCATATACCATTAGACTACATATCAATTAATAAGTCAAGCAAATTAGTTTGAAAAAATAAAATAAATATAAATACTTAAAAAAAGTTTATTTAGTTTTCTTAATCTTTTCAAAAATGTCAACTGGACCTTATATTAACATTTGTAGGTAGTATTAGGTAAGCACGTATAAATTCATGTATAAATTGATGCATATATATACCTGAACATTGGAGCCAGTTATAATGTTAGGCTTGTCGAAAGGCTTCCCTTGAGCCTTCCTCATGTTTTGCCATCTCTTCTTGAAAGCCAGCCCCGCCAGCATTATGGCTTCCGATGATCCAACCGTCCCCAGTCCCACGCCGCATTCACCTTCTTCCATCAGAGCATTGAACAACCTTGCCAGCATGTCCACACATCGATTCTGTAATATTCAATCGCTACCAACGTTAACCAATCATACATTTTAGGCCCGTTTAGTTCAAAGAAGGGGTAGGAATAGAAAGGAAATAAAGAAAAAGAATGGAAAGGAAGGGAAAATATTTTGCTACCAATGCGTTTGGTTCACACTGGAAAAGAAAATAGGTTGATAAGAAAATTTTTGTTTGGTTGAAAGAAAATGAGATAGGAAAATGACTGAAAGACTATTTTGCCCCTATATTTAAAACATTATTTTAAAGGCTACAAGACCAACCCACCCCTACATTGTTGCTCACCCACTATATTTCTAACCATTGCACACCCATCAAACACATATGGGCAAGCCAGTCATAAGTGTCACCACCTGCATCTACTGTTTAAATCCATGTCTTTTGAATTCATTAACTCATACAGCAAATGGGAACAATTGATAGAGATTAAAGAATCATGATATTATCTAATTTAAAATAAAAAGGAAAGGTATAACTGAAAAGAAAGCAAAGAAAGAAAAGAACTCAACTCAAGTTAGCAAAACCAACATTTCAGATTTATACTCAAAATAGGCTTTCGGTGGCTGGTTAGAGAGTGAGGAGTGGCTTTCTAAATCAACTTAGTTTTGGTTTTAATTAACTTTTTTTTTATTTTCAGACTATTTTGTGATAAATGTTCGGTCATGTTGACGAGCTTTCAAACCCCAATTATGTTTGGTTCAAAATAGGAAAATGGCACAAAAAACTTCCAATGGTTCATTTCGTTTGTCAATTTAAATGGTTATGATTTTTATAAATTGTTCGTTTTATCATACTCAATCTAATATTGTTACAAACCCTCCCCCCAACAAAAAAAAAATCCTTCGTTTTATCATCAAGTGATTGGGTTTGAGGTATTTGGAGCTAATAATCATTCCTCTTACCTTCTTGTTATTTACTTTTGAATATGTTTTGGCATGGGAATCCAAAATGTAAGTACTGTGAAGAAGAAACCCAAAATGAGCGTGTTGCAACTCAACTGGTCATGTGCTTGAAGCTTTGCAAGATTTTCATTTTCTATAAATTTTCTAGAATGAGCACAACATATATCACTGAAAGAGGATAGATGATTTCTAATAGATATTTATGCCCAAAGAATTTGTTGACTTATTTAGAAAATGAGAGAAATTGATATTGTGAATAAAGTTTGGATGGTCAGAGATTTTAGAAATGAAAATCAGGATTTATTTTGACAACCTTGCATGGTCTGATTTATTTTATGCTCTCCAAATTAAATAATAGAAAGTAAAAAAAGAAATATGAAAGAAGTTGTGATGAAGCTACAATTACTATATGCTTGTGTAATCATGAAAACTAGTACTCTGTTTGCCCCTGTTTCCTGATCAAGTAACAGAGCAATAACGAAGAGATATCCACCAGTCGCTTGTGATTACACATGAATGAATGGACAAATTTAACTATATATATGTGATGGGTGGATCATAGTTATCTAACTTCACATAGAATGTTAACTAAGAGATTTATTCATATTTCTACCCCTGTCTATATTATATAGTTGGGTCCACCTATAAGAAAGAATAAAATTAAGGCGGTGAAATTTGAATATTTCATGGAAGTTATTTGCATACTACAAGTCCGAAGGACCAAAAGTTGTAAACAGTTAAAATTATAGATATTATAAGTTGTATTGGGTTATACTCTAAATACTAAGTTTCAACTGAGTTAATGTTATTGAGACTAATAAGCTGCAGCAAATTAAAATTTAAGAAGCAAGTTATAAATAAGCTAATAAAGCTATAGATCAAAACAAAAAGATTAATTTTCCTTAAAATAAGTGAAGTACCTTTCATATACATGTGATATGATGATTACTTCACAAAAGTATATTTTGAAATTTATTCTTATTTTCACTTCCTCCTTTATTTTTATCCAATTTTCACTTTTGTTTCCTTTATCTCTTCCAACATACATACATACATACATACATCAAACGTGTGCAGCTTGAAAGTTTCACTCCATCTCAACTAATTTGGCTCTAAGGCACTCGACTAAAGATAATGTGTTGTGTCAGTCCTTTGTACCCACTGCATACCCATGGCGTGCACAGGGTGCACACACGTCGTTGTCTTTTACGTTTTGAAGTTAAATTCGTTTCACGTAACCACTCGGTACCCATATGCAACCTATAGTTACGGTAATTTAAAATGAAAACGGTCACCTTTGCATTGGTCGCGGACAACGTAATATGCATATATGTAATTCCAATAGTGAAGGGGAAAGTGGCATTAATCATGACGTGCCCATGGGCGGCATAATAGTTAAATGTATCTGTAACCAGCATGAACCCATGGGCGCCATTTATTCTTACCCGATTTACATGTACTTTGTTTGGCCCTATTTCCTATCACCACAACAGAGCAAGCTCATTCTCCATGGTCTGCATGACACACAGCTTCATCCCTAGCGGGGAAGTTAGGCTATATAATTGTGACTTGCACGTATTACATTCTTCAGTTATAAAGGTGTTGTTTGTTCTTTAACTTACATATGTACTTGTCCATTACATACATAACTTTGACAAAACACACAGGTGTTGTGCTTCATTAACTTACACATGTGGCTTACATACATATTCATTACCAAGTCAAAAAATGAAGGTGCTTGCATTCCAATTACACTTTTGCATTGCCTATACATATATAACAAAAACAATAGTGGACAGACTTTCTAAGAGCCAGTAAGTAGTCAAACTTTGTGCTATGTTCTTGTAAGAGACTTGCTACAAACATGGAGAAAAGTTTGAATTAGTTATCTCCAATGTGAAAGACCATCCACATGGACCTTTCTCTTGTTTCTAATTTCCCGGTAAGCTCCGGATCCATGATGCCTTAAAAGTGGTGGGAATCTTGTGAAACAATATGACTAATGGTTACGCGCTACCCATAAAATTTTTCCCTTACCGTAACATACCCATTAGCCGCCTGTAGTCACTTCCACTGTGCGCCCTCTAATTTAATTGATGTGCACCTCATGGTCACGGTGAATATTATAAGTTCCATGTTAATTAATGGTCCCCCCAACCATCCATGACGCACCCCGCTTCCCAAATGTGCAAAATCACATAGTGAACCCACGTTCATCGTATGGGTACTTCATGCTCAGTGCTCGCCTGACGAATATCTCCCAGCCAAGCACTTACCCCAACAGCAGCCTCGTCAGATTGACATCACGCGGTCATTGTCGTGGTCGCTTAAACTCAACACAAGAAGTGTAGCTCAAGCATACAATAAAATGGAAGAGATAGAGAAGGACCAACTGTTAGATTCCAAGTTTTGATGATAACAAAAGATCATTGTGTGTTGTAGTAAGAAATTCATACCTTGCAATGGTTAAAAATATTACCAAATGTATTTCAGAAAGTTTAGAAGTGTTTGATGTCAGTTTAACTGATGCACTCGAGTGATGGAGCTAGCACTTGAGCATTAAGCTATTTTCCACTCGAGCACAAGAGAGTGTTGAGCAGAAAGTGTTTGACATAAGCAAACTCTAGCTGAAAATACCAGGACAACTCGAGTGATGGATACAACACTCGAGTGATGGTGTAATCTATACTCAACCATAAAGGCACACTCATGGAAGTGTTTGAAAGAGAGCAAAGTTAGAGACAAGATATCAATACTCCACTCAAGCACAGACTCTGTACTCGAGTGATGGCCTCATGTGCACCTGAGTCCTTGCAAGTGTGACACAGAGAGTGTTTACCTTAGAGCAATATAACCTTATCATCTAAACTGCACTCGAGTCTAAGCGAGTGAGAGACAAGAAGTGTTTGCCCAAGAGTTATCAAGTGCATAGAAAAGAAAGTATGCTCGAGTAAAGGATACCGCACCCAAGTGATACCTCAGCACCTGCGAGTGTGAAATTCAACTCCCTCCATTCTGATGCAAGTGTTGAAGCAAAAGAATATCTTATAGAAGAATATTTTGTTTACTCGAGTGAAAGTAAATATGCTCGAGTGAGGACTCACATCACTCGTAAGTGTGAAAATGCACTCTCTCAAAACCATGTGGAAATGCAACACAAAAACTGAAGCACAAGTGCGTATATGAAGATTCACTCGAGTAAGGCCTAGTGCACTCGAGTGATCCTCTGTCAGAAGCCCAAACGTCACTGACTTACAGCGATCAATCCGAATATAGTTTAATATTAATTAATCACTCTATTTACACCTGTTATTATTATTTAACATCATTTAACATATATTAATTCAAGTATGATACAGGTGGTTGATCGTTTGAATTAGAAAAGCACAGAGGAAGTCAAACAACGGCAGATAGAATCATTACTACCAACCAAGCACATACCTACCACGTTCAAAGATTTCAAACGTACGCATGTTGTTCCATAGTAAAATGGTCCGCTCCACAATGATTATTATTCAACGAGCAAAATCATCTGGCTATAAATGCAGAGTTTCATATACCATAAAAAATATAACAAAAAGCAAGAATTCAGACAAGTAAATTCATGATTCTTTGTTATTCACATTTTCTTTGTATTCTTATTATACTTCAGTGTTTATCATATTTGTTCTATAAGAGAGTCTGTATACACTGCATATTCTATTTTTCATTTGATCTCAAGGTACTGGGACTTTGAGAAGGTAGATATCCTTACAAGGGAAGCAGTTGAGAGAATTCCTAGTAGGACTTTCTGCTCATAAGACTTACAAGATGCAAGCAGTAGAGAACATTGCTGCTCATAAGACTTACAGTGGTGTAAGCATGAGAGAACGTTGCTGCTCATAAGACTTGTATACATAAGCAAGAGAGAAAGGTCATAGGTTTGTTTTTCTACACGTAAGACTTGTCGTAAGGGGGAGAGAAATTTCTAAGTATTAGAATATTTCTGCTCATAGTCTATTCAAGGACGATTGTTGTTTTGCGGCATTCCGAGAACTCATTGAATCTTGGAAGTATAGTGAAAATCTCAGTAGGTCTTGATCTCTGAGAACTAAACGTAGGCCTGAGTTTTGGGCCGAACCAGTATAACTCTCTATGTGCTAATCTTCTCAACTCTACTCTATTTAGAGTTAAAGTCATATCACTGCATCAACCAAAAAATTTATCACATCACCCAATTCACCCTCCTCTTTGGTGAAACTTGCCTCTTTCACCAACCACCTATCATTCGGAATGTACCGCCGTCGCCCTCAAAATGTCACCCGCCCTCTCCGATCGTCACCATCCTATGTTTTTCTAGCTCCCCCCATGTCCATTTTGCTCTGCTCCTCCGACAATTTGTACTACCTCAAGTCACTTCAGGGGTAAATGAGACTTTTGTTTAAATTCTCTGCCGTTGCAAAATGGCTTCCTACCATTTTTTGTGGCAACCAAATTTCATTTATGCGGATGAAAATTTGGTTAGGCAAGAAAAAGTTTTCCGATGGAAATTTCGAACCAAACAGCCGCCATCGCTACACTACTACAAAATGGTTGAAAGGTGGCGCACATTTTATGGCACTTCTTTAAAGAAGTATCACAGCTGCCCCTCTTTTTTCTTTTTCTATTTAATTTTTTTAAAATTTTGGGGACCCACCAGGCGCCATAGCTAGTGGGGCCAACTGTGGTGCCTGTCAGGGCAAGCACCACAGTTGGCCCAACTAACCCAACTGTGGCGCCTGGTCCACCAGGGGCCACAGCTGGTCTCTACCCAAGGGTGGCGCTTGCCTTGGCAGGTGCCACCCTTAGTCCACAAAATTTAAAAAAAATAGAAAAAGAAAAAAAAGGCAGCTGTGACACTTCTTTAAAGAAGTGCCACAATTGGCTGGATGTGAATTTTTAACTCTCCCGCCAATCAGATTTCCCTCATTTAACTTTACTTTTTATCTTTTCCCTCCCTTTTTCCTTTTTATTCCCTCTTCCTGAGCTCGCGTTGACGCCCCTCCCCCTGTAAAAGATATCACTTTCTCTTGCACAACAAACACACACACTCGTCTTCTTCATTAAGTTTTCTTGTCCCTTTTTCCATTTTTTTTCGTCCGTCCCCACTCCTCTCCCTAGTTGTTTCCTTTTCTTCATACTCTCTGTCTCTCTTCCTCTTTTGAACCCCACTCTAATTGATCCCCACTCCACTCCACAGCTCACATTTGCTCATCCTTGTCACTCAAGATAGCATCACCAACGTGGTCCCCCACTCCCTACGTTGGTCAATTAATAGATTTGTAAGAAGAAGAATGTTTCATTCTAGCTTGCTTTGTTTAAATTTTTTTTTAGTCAAGATAAACTGTCATATAAGTATATAACGTTTGCCTTTATGTTCCTAATTTAATAGGAAAGAGTGAAAACCTAGCTTGTTTCGTTTGCCTTTTTGCTTTGTTTAAATTTTTTTGCGACAAGCTTGCGTTTTTTAGTAATCTTTTAATTGACTTAATTAGTGGTTGATGTACTGTGTTCATATATCAAGTTCTTGTATTGTGATATTTTTTATATTAGCTTTGGAGAGTATTAATGTAAAAACATTATTGTTGGGGAAATGACAATAAATATATTATTTTGTAAGAACATTTTTGTTGGGGAACTTGAATTTTAAATGTGAAAATTATATATATATATATATAATAGGTTGAAATATAAAATAGAAAGATTGACAATTTGTGGATATGATAATATAAACACGCGCGAAAGCCACTCATTTTATATAAAGCTTCACAATCAGGAAGCATAAAAAAGGGCCACAGGAAAGAAAAAAAGATTTAAAAAAAAAGGACCCTACTGTTGCGCTTGTTAGAGGAAGTGCCACAAGAGGGGGGTCTCCTGTGGCGTTTGCTGACGTAAGCACCACAATAGGTCCCCCCTCCTGTGGCACTTGCTGACTCAAGCGCCACAGGAGACCCTCCTCCTGTGGCACTTCCTCCACCAGGCGATACAGGAGGGTATTTTTTTAAAAAAAAAAATTTAAAATGTTGTGACACTTCCAAGCGCCACAGTTTTTTTTAGTGGCGTCTATATATGTGGCACTTTTCTAGCGCCACAGCTAATACAATTATAAGCGCCACAACTTTATTTTTTTATAGTAGTGCTAGCAAATTCTCATTTTCCTTTTCATTCCCTCCATTTTATGCGAACCAAACAGGCCCTTTGTCATCCACTCAAATCTAATTTAAAAGAGAGAACTCATTTAAATTGCTAGTCTATAAGGAAAGCTGTGCCAAATTTCTCGGGTGGTTCCACATTGTATTCCTCCCTCCAATGAGACACTTCGTAGGAATAAGCCTTTTTGAAGATTGTCAGGTGCTCTTACCCAAAAACTAACTTATTGGGAAGACACACTTCACCTATGAGGCTCCCAACATGAACTCATGAGTCATGACACACAAACAAGTCTAGTTTGGAAAGGTCTTGATTATAAGTTCACTTAGAGAATAATCATTGACAGTGTTACAATTTTGTCTCTATTAAATGTAATGAAAAAATGAGTTAACTCATGTTGAGATGAGAAAAAGATGAGAGAGAGGATTGAAAATACCATTCATAAATGATGGTAAAATTGAAAAAATGCATTAACTTAGGATATATTTAATGAGCTAAGTGGCTAAATAATTTTTTTTTATATATGAGAATTAGGTAAACTGGACTTATAAAATGTACTAGAGAGTGATATATAGGTGCAGCATATATGAATATTTTTAAGAAGACAAAGACGTACGTGAAGGTCAGTGGTGATAGGGTACTCGTCCATGTTAACGTAATTCTTGTTAATGGATTCCACGATGAGCTTGTTGCATTCTTCCTCCACGGAAGTGGTCACGAACGACGCCAAGTTCAGTTTCGGATTGCAGTCCAGCGGGAGCTCGTCGTGGATGTTCCGGTACGCCACCTCCTTCGGCATCGCCTTCTCCGGCATGCTCAACCGGGGAAGAGAGAGCTTGTGGCAAAGCGAAAAGCAAAGGAGATATGAGAGGGAAGTGGTTTTGGGAGAGACATGGTGAAGTTCATATTGTTGTGATCTCAGAAGAGGGAACACACAGACAACTATCTGGGAATTAAATGTGCGTTTTTCTGGTGTGATGATGAACAAGGCAACGTTGGAGGCTATTTATATTAATTTTATTATATGAAGAAGTAAACAAGAGAGAATCGCAATCTTCTTGGGGTTAAGTCAAGTTTCCACGTACGCCTTTACTGTTGCCCCAAATTCCATTCAAACACTGCCTTCAATTCTCGTCGCTCCATTTTTTTTCCGTTTCAGATTCTGTTCTCCGCATTCAAACAAGAGGACGTAATAAGTTTTTGGGCGAAAAACTTAGTACCCTTCATTTAGCTTGTTACTGTTATGTATACTTTGCCGGGGAGAGGAAGTGAATGGATATATAATAAAGTTATTTATATATTCTTTATTCCTCCCATATTTGATCCTTTCTTTGGTCAACAAAACAACTGGAGGCTCCCATGTTTAGCCACGTGTTCTTCATATGGGAAGAAAGAATGCGTCAATTTTTCTTTTTGTTGCTTGACTTTTCAATTGTACGCTAATTGGAGTATTTGGTACTCCTCCTGTAGCAACTTTCTTTTTTCAGGCATATTTCTTAATATAAATAATTTTTTTTGTCTCAAAATTTAAACTATTTTTTTCGTTGTTCTATTCTTATTAAATATATATCTTTATATTAACTATTCCACACTCACCTCTAATTTTCCTTCATTTAATTATTTATAACTCATTATCTCTCATTCTTGTTCCTATACTCTTTTCATAAATAAAGGTATATTTGAAAGAAATATGACATTTTTGACATATTTATTGTTTTTAACTAATCTTAATCGCCAGTTTATTTTGCACAACTAAAAAAAAATTGTTTATAAAAAAGACAGGAAGGAATATGTGAGAAAGAAGGAAGAAAACATACCATGATAAGAAATGAATTTGTTTTTTATGTTATCCATTAGGTCAAGTTTTCTTATCACGATCATGTGTCATATTTTTTAAATATAATCACTGAACTATAAATTAATATTGAAAAAAATAGGACACATGACTATGAATGATTAGAGGAATTGACATAATGGTTAAATAATAGTTACTAACGTAGTTATAAGTTGAGAGCATAAAGTAATAATTACTTCCCAACGGACCTTGTGGTTTTGTTTGTCATAATACATAGAATATGGACGAGAGTGGAAAGAAGCCATCCACAGCTTCTCATTTACTTTTTATGATTCTGGTTTTTTTGGCCCTTTCCATCATCAACCACTTTTTCCCTCTTTAATGATCATAGACTTGCCGTCGTGATATTCAATTATTCATGCTGCATTATTCAATTCCCCTTTTACAAAGCAACTGAAATTCGTGATAATCTAATCTTTCGGAGTCAAGATAAAAAGAACAAGCTTGTACAGTGATGTCCCTGAAATTTGCCAAGAGACAGGCAGGAATCGCACCAAAAGAATAGAGGTAAAACTCTGGTACTGTATTATTAATCAAGCATCAGCACAGTGCAAGCATAAGAGAGTAGAGAGAATCACAGGGAGAAAGCATGAGATAAAGTTTAATATTGTTTTATTGAAATGTCATCCAAAATAGGAATGTTTAAATTCAAATGACCAATTAATCAACAAGTTGTTGATTGGGGTGGTAAGCGGCCTCAAGCTCACAAGGAGAAGAATACAAATTCAAATATCAGGAATTAAAAAAGCACATTATTTGTTGGGAGAGGCAAAACCTTTTATGTCTAAGTGTAAAATCATGTCCTTAAAACTCAATTCTCTATACACTTAATCAAATCTTCTGATAATGAACAATACTATTGTACAAAAGAGAGAACTTAAACCTGAAGATCTATCGTAATAGAAAAATTATAACTCATCTTTCAAAAGTTACCTATGGTAGAAAATAATTCAACTAACTATTTGAAAACTATACCATGGTAATAAAGGATTTAAGTCCTTACAAATATCTACTCATGATGGAAAAAAATAAACTAGTCATTTAAAATTTATCATGAATAATAAAACTCTTTTTATTGCTTCACAAATCAAACCATAATTAATCAACATCCTTGGGCCATAGACTTCTATAAGTCCAGAACATAATCATTCAACCACAAATCAAATATCAAACTCAATTATCAAAATATTTAAACAACAATTTTCTCAAATATCAACTTGAGTTGCTTATTCATGATAGGAATCAGTATAATCCAAAACATAATATTACATCAGAGCATGCATCATGAGCTTTACAGTGGCAATACAAAACAATTCATCACATAAATAAAAAGGAGAAGGTTTTACAAAAAATTATCACAATAATCAAACATCTAGAGCCTTCCCTAGCTGACTGACAACAGAATTATTACCTAAAAAATGTTAAACCAACGGGGTAAGACAAAGGCCTCAACGACCAACAATCCATTTCATCGGGCATATGAGTAAATATTTGTGAGATATCAAGTGAAACAGTTCTAAAATCGTAGCATTATTAAAAATGTCACTTGTATACGTGTGCGCGTGCGCGTGCGTGCATGCGTGTGTGTGTGTGAATTCACAATATCATAATCTCACTCTCATATTTGACACATAAGTGTGCAAGAATCAATACATAAGAATTTATTCTCTGTCCTCCCCTATTTCTTCTATATATATATATATATATATATATATATATTAAATCATAATATAATTCTCATATTTATCACCTAAGTATACAATAATCAATACATAAGAATTTATGCTCCCTTAGTTCCTCTCCGCCTTAATTCCTCTAGCTGAATCCATGGCCTAGCACTCACCTATATGATTGGTAGTTTAACTCAACAAGCTCATTGAGTATGTGATATGGACTGGCCAAAATCCACATAGCACAAAACCGGACCATGGGTTCCCCCTCTAATGCATTAGTGGGGCGTCAAGTTTCTACTAGACACAAATGGGCCAAAGGACTAACCAGTATACACCTGGAAGGCCACTACTTTATTTCCTTTTTTTGTACAAGATTCACCCCCTTATTTTCTCTTTGAGTAACCTCCCATCAAATACACGTCTACCATCCCCTCTTATATCAATACTTAAGGGATATAATCACGCTTGGTTATCACATATCATTATCAACTCAAAAATTATCATAAGAATTTTTAAATCTAATAAATAAAAATCAATTCATATAATATAATATCGTTAGTCATTTCTCAATGAAAATAAGTCCCGCAAGATAATTTTATTAACAACATAGTTTCAAAGTCCACATCATATATCAATAGCAAAATTTAGAGTTCTATATAGTTAAAAATTACTCGCAAATATCATACAAGTATGCACAACAAGAGAAAAGTTGTTACCTCTTGTCAAAGCAAATTATAACCACAAAGCTCCTAATCCAAGAGCTCAAATACACACCAAAAATCAATCTACAATAATCTATTTATTATACATTAATAACTATTTGATTTATTATAAAAATTAACTTACTTAACTTAATTCTATAATTTTAAAGTTTTGAATTAATTACTCTCAAAAATTCCAATTTCACAATAAAATCTCAATTATTAATTCAAATATTTTTCTGACCTTAAATAACCCATTTAAGTTATTGACTATTATCAATTTCATTTCCTTATATAAAATTCCCAATTCTAAGTTTAAGACAAAAAAATAGCTAAATTATAAATCTTCATTTTAAAAAAAATATGAACCGATTAAAACTTCAAGAATATCTTCAATAATCTAAATAAATCACTTAACTTAAATTTAATCTGTTAAAAAGTCTAATATAGAATTATTTTTATGTTAATTATATAAAAAATTTATTATAAAAATTTATACCAACTAAATAAAAAAATAAAATAATTAAAATTAATTATTAATTATCTTTTACATTTCATATATTGACAAAATTCAAAATTTGACCAAAATTTTAATTCTAAAATATTCTCTAACCAGCACAAAATTACTATCATAAGATAAAAAAATTATTTAAAATATTTTTTATAAAAATATTTTATTATTAAAAATAATTTTAAATATCTTATCTATATATATATAATAGTAAGGTTTAAAGCTTGTCTATAGAGCCGGGAAAACGGGCCGAGCCTGTCGGGCCGGCCCTTTTAGGCTATGGCCCTTCAAGGGCCGGGTTTGTAAATTGTAGTATCAAAAGGAAGTCGGGCCTAAAAGGGCCAGCCCTGTAGGGCCTCGGGCTTAAAAGGGTCGGCCCTGGAGGCTGGAGGGCCTTGGGTAGACCCTTTAAGCCCGTTTATTTATTATTTTTTTTGCTTGGATAGGAACCATGTTACATTTTTGAATTGCCTTATTGAATCTATATGTCACTCTATCCTTATATTGTATAGAGTATGATTTTTGAGTATATTATTTTGTTTAATGGAATCATATTGTGATTTTTGAGTATATTGTTCTGCCTATTTAGAATAAAATCATATTATATACCATTTTGCCTGATAGAGTATGTTTTTTTATGGAGGTTGTGATTATTTGACTACTTGAACCTACTCCTCAAAGTAAAACACAATCAAATGTCCTTGAAATTGATGATAGTGGCAAAAAAGGTGAAAATGATAGTCGTCATACTCATGTTGTTTAGAGGTTAGAGTATTGAGCTTCTTGTCTTCTTGTACTTTGGCCTTTGTGAGAGTTATTTATGGACATGATTTTACCTTTGATTATACATTAGTAACTGTGTTTGTTTGTTGCAAGAGACGTGTTATTTAAACCTTAATGTTGACAACATTTATGTATTAAATTAGAACTTTAATCGTTGTTATTTATTAATTATATCTCTCTGGGAAAAATACGCAAGAAAAATAGTTAAATATTGTGAAAAAGACTTCCCTGGCCCTGATGCTCTTGAGCCAGGCTTTGAAAAACTGTAATTTTTCTGACTCTGAGCCCTTTAGGGCCGGCCCTGATTCCCAGCTCTACTTGTCTACTATGAAGCCACGTAAGCAAATCCTGCTCTCTCTCCTCCTTCAATGTTACTCTCTCGCGGTCGGTTATTCTACTGATACTCTCAGAGGCGGTTAAGAAGAAGCCCTGTGCGTTGTCTGCGGCCACGTTCTGTTCGTGTGTTCCGTGATTGGAGGTACGTATCTCGAGTTCAGCTTCCTTTTGATTTTTTGGGGAGGTTTAAACCAGAATCCTGTAACGCACGTCCACATATCACGATCTTTCACCGCCACCGTGATTTTTTCCACGCCGTCGGATATTTATCTGAGCAGCTTACTGGAGGTTATCATGCTGCCATGTTCGTCTGCTTGGCTTTCCTTTCGATCGTGTCTTTGTTGGTTGCAGGTATCCCACGTTTATCTTCTTCCGGACTTTTTGGCAATGTGGATGGGTTAGTTGTTGCTTTCGTTCCTCTATAAATACTTCTTTATTTTGATACTTTTGTTCGCAGTGTTTGGAAGGTTGTAGTTCTATTATTGTACGTGAGTAGTAACTGTATGATGAAGGGTCTAATGGGATTTTGGAATTCGACGAATCCAAACCCTTCCTAGATATTAGTGACTGTATCCTATTTGATTCTGGGCACGGTTTGATGGGAATTGCATTTCATCCAAAATGAATCTAAGTACCCAGACTCAGCTTCAGAAATTTGAATCCCTGTAATGTCAACTCTTCTCAGATACTGAAGCTTTTCCACCTAAACCCGTTAAAGTTTGATCATTTAGACCATTTCTTTGGCACCCATATCGAACCAGTCATACAATTCTCTCTATGTCAATCCCCTCACTGAACTCAGGCATAGCCGAAGCTGTGGCTGTGACTATGGTCGTTTAGCTACCAAAGGTGATGACTTTGAAGGTTTCACTCACCGAGCCATGACAATCTTGACGGATAACAAAGAAAATGTGACGCATAACAAGAAAGAAGGTGTAGTTTCTTCTGGTGATGATGACAAGGAAAACACAGTGCCCAAAAAGTTCTCAAATTCTAGGTCCTTGTCCAATGATAGGATCTTGAAGCCTACTTCGCTTCAGTTCTGCATGCAAATGAATGATTCTGAAAAGGCTTTTGAGTCTTCTAAGATATGGGATCGTTTTGACTTGGAGAATTCCAGTTCTATGAATGTTTGGGACTTTTCTGGTTCTGAAGCAGCTCCAGCTTCATCCTGGTCAACTCTACCAAACAAGTGAGTTAAAAAATAAATCCAACTTTGGCCTCAGATATGTTGATTTTCTGAACTTTCATTTTCAAGTATTGGTGAATTTCTAACATATGAGAATCTTAATGTTACTGAGAACTTAGAAGTTGATCCCTCTTGGATGAATTTGTGTCTAGGTCTTTGATCCGTAGACCATTACCCATTGATGTTGGAAGATGTACATGTGTTATTGTGAAGGAAGCATCTCCAGAAGGACTATCAGGGGGCACATTGTTTTCTCTTTATACCTATGTAAGATATCTCTGATTTATCAGAAAGTTAACATGATGACCTGTCATTCATATAATCTAATCTTATTGGATAAGAGTGTTGGTAGGTACTTGGTACATGTCAAGATTATTATTAGTGTTTTGCAATGAAGTCATAATACATGGAGTGTTATTATTGTTACATTTTAGTACCTTGTGTATATATATATATATATACACACCTTAAACCTTGACTTGAAGGCATTTTAACATTTCTAGGAAGGGAAAGGAAGACAGAATAGGAAACTGGCTGTGGCTTACCATAAGAGGCGAAATGGGAGATCTTAGTTAATGTAAAAGGACTTTTGTCCAATTCAGATGATAGTTTACTTGGAAAAGTGATAGCCAACTTCATGGGTTCAAAATACCACATATAGGATCAGGTTCAATCTTCTGCTCATTCTCTTTGAAAATTGTGGTACAGGATAAAATACATTCAAAAGCCGTCTGGTTTTATCTTTGTTTCCCCGATATATTTGGTACTATCTTTGTTTCCCTAGATATTAGTGACTGCATTCTATTTGATTCTGGGCATGGTTTGATGGGAATTGCATTTCATCCAAACTTCACACAAAATGGCCGCTTCTTTCTCTCATATTGTTGTGATCAGACGAAAAATCCTAACTGTTCAGGGAGATGTTCTTGAAACTCAGATGTGAACTGTGACCCTTCGAAACTTGGTTTTGATGATGATGTCCTGCCATCTCAGTATCATGTTGTAGTTGTAGAGTTTGCAGTCAATGGCACGGCATCAGAGCCTACTCTGGTATGCATTGGTAGTACCCTTTCATATTTTGTTTCTGAAGACTGTTACAGTATATGATCTTTGAGAAATGCATTGATACCTTTATTTAGGCTGAAAGTGTCAATCCATTGGAAGTGAGAAGGATATTCACAATGGGTGTTCCGTACAGAGGAGGTCATGCTGGTCAGATTCTCTTTTGAGCTGCAGATGGATACTTGTTCCTCATGATGGCAGATGATTTTGATCGTGATGATCCTTGCAACTTTTCTCAGAACAAGAGGTCGTTGCTGGGAAAGATTTTGAGGATTGACGTAGACAATTTACCTAGTAAGTTCTAGCCACTTCTGCATGAAAAATATTAGCATGATAATCTTGTATAAAGAACCTATCAGTACTGTATTTTTGTGCAGACCGTCTTATATAAAAATTAAGAATGAGTGTTTGTTGCACATGCTATGAGATTTTATTATATTAACAAAGCAATTTTGAACTCACCTGTTTGTGAGTGGAATCTATAATTTCTTGAATAACCTCATAGGCCAAGCATTTACAAGAAAGATCTCTGACGGTAATAGAGAATTTCTTATGCCGTTCAGTAATCGTTGCCTTTTATACTCTAAACCTACATGCATGTCTATTTGATTTTTATATGAACTTTGCAAGTGTCACTTCATCTTGACACTCTTAGCAGGTACTAGAAAAATAAAGGATCAAGGTTTATGGGGAAACTACAGTATTCCTAGAGATGATCCATATATGGATGACAAAGAGCTTGAATCAGAAATATTTGCTTTGGGTTTTAGGGACCCTTGGCATTGTAGTATTGACTCCAAGAGGCCCTCCTACTTTCTTTGTGGAGACTCGGGACAAGTTCAGTGATCCAATTTCATTAGCTTTGGTGGTAGAAGAATCCAGTAGGCATGCAAAGCTGTTTTAACTTTAAACATCAAGTTGTTGCCTGCTTTGTGATCTTTTTTCTGTCTTGTGATTCATTCTTTGTAGGATCAATATGGTTGGCGAGTCTACGAGGGACCTTTACTTTTCCAGCCATCAGAGTCTCCTGGAGGAAACACTTTGCCAGTTCCATACACCCAATCTTTCCTATATTGGGTTATACTCATTCAGAGATCGATAACATAACTGGTTCTGCATCCAGAGTAGGTGGCTATTTTTATCGCTCCATGGCTGATCCTTGCATGTATGGAAGGTACATTTCATCCTAATCTAATCAATTTGATTCTCTTTAGAAGGCACCATCTCACTGTTTAAATCTGTCAATGATCATTTCTTCCAAAAAAGTTAAGCTGCACCATGAAAGCCTATGATTATCATTGTCAGTAGCTATTTCAAGCAATACACACAACAAAACCAACATTTACGTTGGTGATATTTCAGGTACTTTTACACAGATCTGTATGCAGGCTCTGTCTTGATAGGTGCAGAGAGTCCTGAAGGAAGTGGAAACTTCACAAGGGCCAAAATTCCTTGCACATGTGCTCTGGACTCTTCAAAGCAATGCTCTTTGGTGAAGGGAAGTTCAATTCCTGTATTGGGGTATGTCTTCTCATTTGCGGAAGACAACAGGAAGGACATTTAAACAACCCCAGAGAACTTGAACATGTAGAAACACTTTACTGTTATATCAAGTTACATCACCATGCGACGGAGTCATCAGTGGGGCTTCCTGCAGTGAAATCACAATTTCATCACCAACCCAATATTAAAGGTGAAAGTGAAACTTTAGAAAGCAAAAAAAACTACAAATCCACTGACTTCAACTTCCACTTCAAGCTTAATGATCTTCTTCTACGTTGGAAACGGTAGCTTGACCTTAAGGAAATGTTGAGGTATGTGGCCAAAAAAAAAAATCTCAGTGAATAATAACTAAAGCAAAAAAGTGGGTCCTGTCTTTTCTCATTTTTCACTCTTCGCATTTGGTCACCCGCCCAACAAATGATAATAATAATAATAATTTGACCTTGACCCAAGAATTTAGTCTCTAGGACTAGAATTATTGCTTCTTATTAACTTATGGTTTGTTAAAATTTTGGATTTATCGTGAATTCTGTATACAAATGGAGAGATGTGTATTACATTTGCCCCTTAAGCCAAAATTATCAAGAAAACATTAATAGAGGATTACTAAAAATTGTGAAAAGAATAGATGGTGGGAAGGGTTGTTGTTGGTCAAAGTATGCATTACTTCCAAGGTTGCACAAGGAAATTATCGAAAAGAATAAAATAAACAAAATCAAAGCTTAAAAAATAAAGATCATCACTTGGGTATTAGCCGGTAGAAATAATCATTCTTTTCGTGGATTCTTATGATTAAATATAAAATCTTCAAAAGAATTTGATTTCTTTTGGGATAACAATCACTATTGTGTGGATCACACTAATTAAAAAAAATTAGTTTATAGTAATTTAATTAGACTGTCATCACCTTATGTAATTACCGTTTATTTAGGCCAACAATTATACTTTTTTTTTGGAACGCCAACAATGATTCAGATGCATCGTATAAGAATCTAGCTCATGATCAATAGATTTTTCCCCATATGCAATGGAGGAAACAAATGGCTTAGGCTTAAACATATGCAAAGCACTTTCTCGTAAAACAGATTCAAGGGAAAATTGAGTGTTTTGACGTACTAAGACTTGCTTATAAAAAGAAATATTCCCTTACATCCTAAATAAATATGTAAGGTACTGAAACCCAAACTGAATGCTGAACCAGTCGGGGTACTAGATCAAGGATCAGTGGGTCAAATTAGAGTCAACCTAGAGCTAACACGGGATTAGATCGGTGAGGAAGTAAAGATTTCGGGCTTATTTATATGAAATTATGAATAAAATTAATAAAAAGTTATTTAAATTAATTTTTTAATTGAAAAAATGTTGAACCTGTCAGATCGGTTCAACCACCAGACCGGATCGGTTGGACCATCAGTTGGCCGGTTCCCAAGCCAAACCGGCCGGTCCAGTCCAGTTTTCCATACTCTGTAAATATGAGATATATAATAAATTTATAGAAATTAAAGTTTGGCTATTTAAAAATATGTATTTTTCTAAAATACTTTATTTCATTATGTATACTAGAAACTAGCATATTAGTATGCAATCAATCAGGATAATTTTTTAAAAAATATAAATTAGGGAAATAAAATAGATTAAGTGTCTATTTAGATTAACGGTAAAAATTATTTTCCAACGTGATTTAGAGTATATGGGGTAGATATGTAAGAAGAGTTTTATCTCGGTTTATATGAACATGCTTATTAAACGTTAATTCAAACAAACCCTAAGATGTTACATTTAAGATCAAAACAAGTCCCTAATTAGCTGATCCTTTAGGGTTGGAGGAGTAACAATTAGAAACTCACAATTTAATTAAACTGTAAATAAATAATTATAAAAATGAACTTTTGAAAAATGATAAAATATTTTTTGACATTTCTTAAAGTCATTATTCATACTACCTTTTTAAGAATTATTTTTCAACATTGTAAGAATATTTTATCATTTTTTGATCTAGCTACATGAGACCTTCCTATCTACTACCTCACCAACTTGACTTTGTTTTTTAGAAATTAAGAAAGCTAAATAAGTTATTTGATTATATAATATGTTGTGTATGATTAAATTATATATCAATTTATAAATTAGATAAATTAGTTTGAAGAAAAAATTATAAATATAAATACTTTAAAGTAATTTAATAGCTTCCTTGATCTTCGTAAAAAAATTAACTAAGTCTTATATTTATAGTGCATGATTAAACATTGTTGAGTTCGAATGGGACAACTTCCTCTAAACCTTTTTTACCTGTTTCCTGTTATGATGCCAAGTACAAAACATATATGTATTTCCTTAGCAGGAAAGGGAAACATTCCTTATATGAAATTCATCACCTTTGGCACATTAATTTCCAGTGCAGAATAACCTTTAAATAGTGAGAATAGTAATAAAAATCAAAAGTGATACCAGCATAAAGAAAAATATTTTTGCCAGGCTTTTGGATGTGAGTCTGTGAACTTAGAAAATTGAACCTATTTTAAAAAAAAAAATTGCATAAGACGGGAAAAATTATAAATTACTAAAGCCTAACCCAGAAAAGGCAGAAACAACACAATTCTATTTCATTTCACATTCTGCAGTAAAGGAGAAGAAGAGAACCAGAAAAAAAAAAAAAAAAAAAGAGTTTTACCAAATAACCCCAAAGTGAAAGCAAAGCCTACCTCACCCCAAATCCCAGGAATTGTCCTTCTTCCCTCTCCATCACCTGCTCATCTCTCTTCTCTTTGTGCTTCTCAGAGAGTTTCCTATTTGCAGTCACACAAGCAGTACGTAGGTATATGCACCTTTGAGTATGAGGGCTTGGACCTTTGGTTCTTCCCAACCCTTTGCTTTTTTTGGCATTTTGTTTTTTGTTTGTTGTTTCTCGCTCTTTTTAGAACACGTGGGCTTCTCTTTGTGAAATCCCTTCACTTTGATTTCTTGCTCCAATGCTAATCCATGATCCTTTACATGTAATCCCTCTATAACTTCCCTAAAACCTTTTGATCTTCATAACCATGTCCGAAGGATCCCCCCCTGCTCCTCCGATTTCCGGTGAACCCGGTAACCGATCCTTGCCGGAACTAAATTCCGAAAACCACGTCCCTAATTCTCAAAACGAGGCTGCCACGTCTAAGGAAGAAACGCCAGCAGCTCCTACGACTGGTAATGATGAAAAGAAGAACAGAGAATATTTTCTTGAATCTCCTTTCGGCTTGCAATGAATGAGAAATGACCCATTTGAGCTGTACCTAACGAGACAAATAGTAGTGGGTGTTGTTGGAAAAAAACTGGAGAAAGTGAGATAAGCTTAGAATAAATACCCCTCATCCTCCCCACATCCGAGCATCGAAGAACTAGCAGCCCTCCCTTGTAGCTTCAGTTTTCTTTTCCATTCTTCTTTGCCGAGGTACTACAGGATGGGGAGTTGAAGCAAGAAAGAGTTCATTACTATCACCACCGACCTCTTCTCTTCATCAGCACCATTCACCTTGAACAAGCCTCGGCATTTTCTTTTCTTTCCACCATTTTCATCACTACCGTCATCCCTTCTTCTTCCTCACCAACTACCCTCACCATTAAAAATTTTCACCAGCATTTCATCATCATTATCTTCACAAGCACTGTCACCCTTGACTTTTCCTCTGCTCCGAAACATCACCAACCCCCACTTCCAGTAACCAACACCAACATCATCCTCCCTATGTCTCTATGCAAGCACCTTCATTTACAACCACCATCATCTTAAGACTACCGCCAGTCACAGTGCCCTCTCGCCACCATTGATCACCGTCACCTCCCTCTGTTCTCATATGACTTCCGTCGACCTTCACTCTCAAACACCACCACCTTTCTCTTCATCTTCACTACCACCACCGCCGGCTTCGTCATTACTGTTGAGAAGCAGAGCATAGAAGAGCTGAGAATGACACCGTGAGCTTACTCTGTCATCACCGTAGCCAGAGAAGAGAAGCTAGGACCACCGGAGTTCACCACCATCATCACCGTGGTGTCCTTCTCCATTTTTTCAGACATCACCATTGCTGAGAAGAAGTCCACCATGCACCGCCGCCACTAACGGCCACACCTTCCGTCTTCCTCATTCCCCTGTGCACTACCAACGCTTCTCTGTTTTTCAGCACCGGCGTTCTCCGTCCTCACCACCATTGACGACGATACAAACATTGAGGGAGAGAGTTTCAAGCTAAGTCATATCGTTCTCATCCACATTCTGTGAAACTCGTCGAGACTCTATAAGTTTCAGCAAGGTCAGAAGCTTCCGGCGGACATTTCCAGATTCTGGTCCCCCATTTCCGGCGAAGTTGCATTCTCCGACGAGGCTTTTTCCTCACATTTCCAGCGCCTTTTCTGACTAGAATCACATCAGCAGCATCTATTGGAATTCTTTGTGATTTCAGCTGTGTTTACAATTCTCCGATGGAGTTTTACATTTTCCGGCGAATCCTTGAAGTTTCCGACCCCTACTTCCGGTCAGTTTCAGTTCGGGTGAAGTCCAACCCATATTGCACCAGAGGACCTGAACCGAAGATAGAGAACTGGAACCATCATTGTCTGCCATAACCATTAGCGCCACGGACGGATCAGTTTG
Organism: Inga leiocalycina; assembly: GCA_963242795.1. Lineage (NCBI taxonomy): Eukaryota > Viridiplantae > Streptophyta > Magnoliopsida > Fabales > Fabaceae > Inga > Inga leiocalycina. The sequence continues at coordinate 62,233,906 of OY725330.1, read as the reverse complement.
GAGTGAAACCATATGTGGATCTTCTACAATGAGTCCGTGCATGTAGACATCATCAATATGTGCATCTCCTCTTTGACTTCATGCACGTGAACAGGGGAGTTATTTAATTTGCCTTGTTTTATTATTTAAATATTTTACTTAAAAATTGATTATTATTTGTATAATGTGTGAATTAAATTTGTGTTTGTGGGATTTATATATATACTTTGCCTATGATTTAATGTAGTGGCGTGTTTGTTAATGTATTCAATTAAATTACATTTTCTCTTTTATTTTGGTGTGTTTGTTTATTGCATTTAATATTAAAAAAAATATTTAATTTCTAAAACCCTTTTTAACCAATTTCTCTTAGCACTTAATTTTATCTTAGGAAGTTAAAATAAAAGGCTCTTTGAGTGAGACAATCAAAGTATTGTATTATACTGTGATTCTTGGATTTAAAATTTTGTATTTGACCCCAAGACGTAAAGACCAGTCAAATCAGTATGTTAACACCGTTATAATTATTTGTGTGAAAAATTCTGAATTTTGACAGGTTGCTCCAGTGACCTGTGTGCACTTATATTCATTGTATACGTATAGAATACGCTTGCCACAGCAAGATGATGTTTTTTTAATTTTCATTGCTTAATTTCCCTTTTCATTACTTCATCATTCATCCATATATTATCCTTCAATGGACAACCTGGAAGGACAACTCAAATTTTCAATTCTTGCTATCAGGGGAAGGAGGAAGAGAAAGATAGGTGTTAGTGTTTAACTAAGTAATGAAAATGCAATAGGGGGTATGGATAAATCATTCAACGCTAATCACACAGATTTATCATATCATTTGAATTCTATGATATAAATTATTATTAACATAATGTGTTTGCTTTGGGTGGTCGTACTACAACAACACAGGCTTGTAGGATGCAAATATTGCGAAACAGGAGAAGTCAACAAGGAAGTAGTACTAACTCCGTCGACATTAATCATGGACATGCTTTAACAGCGGGTATACGTGATTGTTTTATGAGAAGGCTGTTCCTGTGTTATTTTCAAAGTTTAGTTTGTGTATCCAAAATTTATCATTTTTGCAATACATGTAATGTGTTTTCCCAAGACGTGGAGATGTAATTTTTGAGAATTGTATCCCTACAAGTTGTCAAATAGAAATTTTCATACCAGTATTATCGGACATCTCAAACATTCCAGGCATGTGACAAAAGACATAAGGTTTAAATGGACTTATGTGTTGTTATTTTGCTATCTTCTGATCCTGATTTATGTGAGTTCGTTTTTGCTTAAAGTCATAGGTGATGTGTCTGCATTTCTACGAGGTAGTGTTAATGGAGCTGGTTCAATTTCAGTGTCTCATACACCTACAATATCAGGTATATATTTTGTGGTATATTTGTGCATATGTACACGAGCAACATCAATATTCGATGTGCAAAATTTCATTTAGTATGTATATTAGCTTAAGTACATTGTAGAGGACCATCTATCCTTAAAAAATAAAGGTATGAAGCCCCTTTTGCTATTGGTTTAAAGCTGCAACTTTATTCTCATTAGTACATATTATAACATTTTCTGTGCACTAAATTATAATTTAATAGTAAAAAATTCTTACACTCTTATGTTTTACTTTAATTACACGCATCTCTCCTTTATTTTGAAAACATACATTGAAGTCAAAATTTTGAACACCGTTAAGACTTTTTATCTTGTAATGGAAATTTATATTAAATTTATATTTATTTTATAATTAAATATAAATAAGAGTAACGAACTTTCACACAACATACCTATGACATCATTTAATAATAACAAATGCTTAGGTAACAGACTTGCTAAAAAAACTATGATTAAGCAAATTACGATGTAACATAACAAAAAGACACCAAAGTTATCAAATGAAAAGAAAGACATTCTCTGACTAACAACCTTTATAGAAGTTTGTAATAATTATAACTATTAGGTATAAAGTAACTAAGATATATATACGGGACGCACACAAATGCTGCAATATACCGTAAGAGCTATAAACCTAACAATTCAACCCTTTATGAGAATTGCATATGAGCATATAACTAATCATTAACCATAAAGAATGAAAACAAACAACTTTACAAATCCACATCTGAATTCCAAAGAACCGTTTAGAGTAGAAGGCAGGAACAAAAAACCATACCAATGCAAACAGCAAATTTGCTAACAGTGTGTCTAGGTAGGACATGTTGCAGGATTCCATTGTTGCTATGCATTCTGTGGAATTTTTAAATATGATCTCTATATCTTGAATTCCTAATCATCAATTGAGACTTAAGGTCAGTTGTCCCATTATGCTAATGCGCAATCTTGATAAGTCAATCAGATTGTGTAATGGTATAAGGTTGATTCTAACTCGCCTTGAGAGGCATGTCATCTAGGCAAAGATTATGACAAGTGACAATGTTGGACTCAAAGTCTTAATCCCTAGAATAATTTTATCACCATCAGACACATCATTGCTATTCACATTGTGTCGTCGACAGTTCCCCATTATGCCAACCTTTGCAACGACAATAAACAAAAGCTAGGGCCAAAGTTTGATGTCAGTTGGGTTATACCTTCCAAGACCTGTTTTCACGCATAGCCAGTTGTATGTTGTTGTTTCAAGAGCGAGACATAAAGATGGCCTCAAGATGTTACTTGTGGACAGTGCTGACAAAATAACAAACAAGATAGCAAATGTTGTTTATAACGAAGTGCTTTTCAATATCATAAATTAGGTACATTAGTCATCATACTTGTGGTGTATACTGCAAGACAAACATCATAATTGTATGCTTCTGTCTTAATTTAGTGGCACAAATAGCAATTTTATTGACTATTCTATGCAATATTTTGGTTGTATTTCGAATTTGCTCATCATTGTTCCTTTGGAGCATCAACTTTTAAACATGTGAATTTGTACCCTTTAGGGTTTAGAATATCCTACTTCTTCATCAGATACAGGGCCAATGTTTAAACTATAATGAAATTATATGTAACAAAACTTTTGCTTCCAAAGTGTAGACACAAAAAAATAACGTTGGGCAAAATTTTAGGGAAATGTAGTATATTAATCATTTAATTAAAAACAATTAAAATATAATTGGGAGAATTCCCCACAAATAGCTCATTGGAAACTTTATTACCAAATGGGACCTGAGGGTAGAGCATTTGCACACAAATGAATATTGTTCGAGCAGAACGGAATGTCATATAGGGACAATATATTGAATATATGGGAAGATTGTTTGAATATAAAGGAAAATCTTTTACATAGGAGGAAGATTATTTGTACCCAAAGGTCCTATTTGGCAAATAAGTTTTTATTGCAAGTCTTTATGGACAATTTTCCCAACATAATCCAACCGCCTAATATATCACATATTACTGATTGTATAGTTTCAGAACCTGTAAGATAAATAATTATGCGAAATTATTTCTATATTGTATAGATGACATTCACAAATTTTATAGATAAATAAATAATTTCCTATAATATTACAAAGCCCTAGCACGAAAAATGAACTAGTTAATCTCTAAAAGCGTAAAAACTACAACTTTACTTGCCCTCTCCTTCAGAAATATCGTTTCGCCCTTATTTAATTTTTTATATTAGTGGGTGGCGCCACTTACTTTTTTTTTACTATATTATTTTAGTGGTGCTACCAACTTTTTTTTTTATTTTATTGGGTGTCACACTGTCACATGTTTTTCTCCAATGGATTATTCTTCTTCCTTTAGCCACGCGTCATTCTTTATCATGTGCGATGCATCTATATCCATCTTTCTTTCTTTTTTGAATGGAAGCTGGATTACACTAATTCAGAACAGAACTAGTATAAAGAAAGAACAAAATACATCAACAATACTAATCATCCCTCCTCACCGACCGTCTCACGAAAGAAAGGTGGTGGGTGAGCAAGGAGAACAAAAGTTTCGGTCATAGTGTGGGTAGCCTTGGCAAGGTGATCTGCTAACATATTGTATTCTCTGGGAATATAGCGCATGAGGACCTGCCAATTCCTAGATAACCAGAGTCTTGCATCATCAATAACATCCTTAAAGGGGTAGGACACATCGCATCCCCAAGTAAGAAGATTTATGGCCTCAAGACAATCAGTAAGGACCAAGACCTTTGTAATATTTCGATTCCAGCAAATTTGGAGACCTTGGATGATTGCAATGACCTCAGCCACCACCGGGGGAACTCGAGTTGTAACATCCTCTTTTTTTTTTTAATACTTAAAGTTAATTGTAGCTTAAGTTTTATTTAGTCAAAGAATTAGAATAAATTAATAATTTAAAAAGAAGTACCAAGTTAAAAAAAATTAATTATTACTTTATAAAAATAAATAAATAAAAATATATAGAAAGGAAATACCTCTTGAAAGTAATTATTTTTTAATCTAGGAGTATGTGTGTGGATACTAACCTTAGTAATTGGAAGTAGAATAGAAAAAAAAAAAGGGGGCACATGCTGTCAGAGTCAAAAAAAAAAAATATTATTTTAATGAAAAGCAAAACCCTAGGCCTTCCCTTATAAATACCTTTGTTCCCCTTCTCTTCCTAGTCATTCCAGCGGCCGCACATTGTCACTAAGGTATATGTCTGTTATACTCACTTCTTCTTTTCAGTGTCTTACTTCAAGCAAGAGGTCTTGTCAAATTTTTTTTTTCTGTTCATCTTCCGTCCTTTTGTCCAGCGACCCTCACAGTATTTATTTCTCATCCTTTTTCTCCAATGTTTTTATTCTACACGTCTAATAATGTCAGAGCCTTTTTTTTTTGCTTGCTTCGTTGTTTTATGGTGTGTAAAGTATATATTGTACACATTATCTTGCAAAACCCTATTATTTGTTCATCTTTATTGAGAGTAGTGCGTTTATTTATTACTTTCACATTTTTTTAACACCTGTCCAAGCCTATATGTATAGCTCATTTCAAGTAGCTTCTTCTATCTTGGTTTTTTTGAACATAATGCCATTTTGTGTTACTGTTGGTGGATGTTTTTTTTTTCCTTCTTTTGTGTTTTATTAAGACCCCACATGTTAGTTTATTTATTCTTTTAAGACCCCACATGAGTTTTCCCTATTCTTATTTTTCTGTCAAGCCCCTTTTTGTCCTATTAACTATGTATTATTATCATTATTAATTTGGGTTCATCATCTCCAAGGCAAGTTATACAAGTGATAGAAAAAAAAAAACTACCTAACCCTGACCCCTTGTTTTTTTTGTCTCTTCACGGATTTTCATGAGAAGAATGTTGTAAATATTGTAGATTTTGTCAACAAAGTAATATTTCATTTTTATTACCCTTCCTTTTTCATGAACATCTTACTTTGATAGTTTTAATATTTAAATATCTTTAGACCTTGTTCTGTATGCACTGTGTAAATCACTCGCCCTGTTTATCAAGTACACACATAAAATATATGTACGTACATACATACATATATATATATATATATATAAAAACAATGGATTCAAATTTAAATATTTTTTTATTTGCCAAAAAAAAATTATTATTTCCAGGCAACATGTACCTTTAGAGGGGGTTGTGAATAGCTTAACCTGTACAGTTAATGTGTGCGCGTAATATTAGTTTAGAAGGTAATTTTAAGATTTTGGAGTAGTTCTAATTAATATATTAATAGGTGTTCATATGTGTGATTTTGTAGATTCTTATTAAGAGCTCTGGAGTAACTCTTGAATGCTTATCTGTGAATTAGGGAGTAGAGGTAACTCTGAATATTCTTCCATATACTTGTGAATAGTGTATGATGTTTGAATGACTATTTTTTTTAAAGAAAAATGGACTGAATTATATGTATATGTGTTTGTATTATAAATTCTCAAATAAGTAGCGTTACAAGTAAATTTCTTTATAACTCATTATATTCATATAATTAATAATTTAATGATAATTAATGTATTATTGGATTATTATTTCATTTTTAGCATGTTTGAATATGTGATTATATTTGATATGAATGGAAGCATGAATTATTGTACTTTGTCTTTTAATGATATTTTATTTATCACTGTCATGGCGGTTGCATCTGTGATGGATTGGAGTGAGGAGGAATTTGTATGTTGAGATCTTTTACCACGTGGTATGCCATCACTCGGTGCACAGTGGATGGCACTTGTCAGGGCCCCTTCTTCCATGTTTTCCTTTGGCCGGGATTTCAATGGAGCTGTGGGACATGTGACACCTCCTTAGTTATATTCTTTTAAGGAGGGGAGCCATAGTCCAGACTTAAGATCTACACCTTTGGCCGGGTGTATCTTATGAACTGGTGAGCTTGGGACAATCCAGTCAAATGGATGGGTTTCTATTGGACTATGTGTTAGCCTATGGCTCTAGTCAGCGGAATAAGGATGGACGGTGATATAAGGAAGGTTGCATCTTACATATTGCATATGGCATCATTGTATATTACATGTTGTGATGAAAATATGGATTGATATAATGGTGATTAAACTTGTTTTTGTCTTGTATGAGAATTATGGTATATATGAATATATATGTAATCAGTTCCTTTTTATCATGAGTTTTGCTTGTGTACGGTAGAAACTTTTAGTAGTTACTGAGACGTGAAATCTCATCCCTATATATATTAACATTTTCAGGTGACTGTTTTAGTAGGGAGCAAGGGAAGGCACCTATGGAGTGAGCCTTGGAGGCTCTTTTGTGCTCCTAGAGCTCATGTTATGTCATTTATATTGCCATGACCCTAAGACTTCCGCATTTTAATTTGTTTTGAGGAAACATTTTGAGGATTTGATTTAACACTATGATTTGGGCTTTATTTAAACTGATTTGTATTTTAATGGTTTGGATGTTGAACATCCTTATTGACGATATTTGAATTACTATGATTAAGTATTTGGCTGTTTGATTGAGGTGTTACACGAGTGAGCTTACTCATATAGCCACAGAGCCATCTTCCATCTCCCAGTTTTATAGCCCCAGCACAACCGCTCTGACTAGATTCTAGAACAGAGCCATCCGTTTCTAAGGTGACGAAGCCCGGCTGGCTACGAGTGATGTCTTCTCTTGTAGTCGATGAATAGAACTGGCAATTGGATGCTAATTCCATATCCCAGGTGGACCGAAATAAACTAGCATGAGCATTTTGAAAATCAATTTCCGAATCGTCTCCAAAAAGCTTCCTGCAACGAACTACCCAAATGTCCCAACACACATATCCAAATAGAGTAGCCCAGTTAATCTTCTTTGTGAAACTCCTGCCCGCTTCATGATTCAAGTTCCATTTAATCCAATCCGTTCCTTGCAAGGTTGAGAATGAAAAACTACAACTTTACTTGCCCTCTCGCACATTGGAACAATCCCTTAAGAGGTGCATGGTATCTTCTTCCTGAACACAGTTGAACGGACAATTTGCTTGGTCAGTTAAACCTCTACTTGCTCTGAGATGTGCAGTATGAGCTTTCCCGTGAGCGACGAGCCACATGAAGGTCTTGATCTTTTCAGGAACCGGCCATCTCTATAGCTTCCTCCAAAATGGATCATCTGAGCTGTGAGAACCTGCACAAAGAAAACGGTATGCAGAGCTAACAGAAAATGAACCATCAGAAGAAGGTTTCCAGAAATACTTATCTTCTCCTCTTTCATAACAGGGAGGATGAGAAAAAAGGATACGATCTATGACCTCTCGCTGAAACCACCTTCCTAGCTTAGCAGAATCCCATTCGCCCCAGGGAAGCACATAATCCTGAACCCTTTTTGTGCTATCGACAAAAGCTTCATACCCAGGAACTAACTCGATTAATGGTCTGTTTAAGCCAGACCAATTGTCATACCAGAAGGAAGTCGAAGCTCCATCTCCAATTTGGACTCCCACACCACGTATGAACTTATCCCATATAGTACAAATCCCTTTCCAGGTGAAGGATGAGTTCCGTTGATTTATTGGTCCATTAGTCTGATCCCAGCGATATTTAGATTTAAGAATTCTGACCCATAGCATATCCTTGTTGTTTAGTAACATCCAGCAGAGTTTCATTATGAAGGCTTCATTCTGTTTACGCATGTCACGAATTCCAAGACCACCACTTTTCTTTTCTTTGGTAATCTGATCCCATGAGATGAGATGCAATTTTTTCTGATCCTCATTCTCCCCCACAAGAAGTCCCTGATTTTCCTCTCAAGCTCTCGGATCACACCTTTAGGAATCAACATCGTTTGCATATGGTAAGAGGGCAAAGCAGATAGAACAGCTTTAATAAGGGTGGCTCTACCTGCAAGGTTTAAACAGCCTCGCTTCCAACCTGATAGTCTCTTCTGGGTTTTTTCTAAGATAGGGGCAAAAGTAATCTTAGAGACTCTTTTATGGAGTAAAGGAATCCCAAGATATTTCCCTAAGTCTCCAGTCAAGCGAACTCCCATGCTTCGGCTAAGACTACAAGCTCTTGAACCATTCACCTTCCTAGAGAAGCAAACTCTAGTCTTGTCTCTATTCATTCTCTGACCAAAAGCACTACAGAAAAGCTGAATACACCGAAGCATCTCCTCTGCCTGGCTCTCAGAAGCCTCTCCAAAAAGAATGAGATCATCAGCAAAGAACAAATGAGAAATGTTTGGGCCATTTCTATTAAGACGAATGGGCTTCCACGCCCCATCATTAACAGCATCCCAGATTATATGGTTGAGCCTTTCCATACATAAGGTGAAGATATAAGGGGAGAGGGGGTCTCCCTGTCTGATGCCACGAGATGCCCCAAAGGTATAAGAGGGTTCTCTATTCCAAAAGACTTGGAAGGAGGGACTTGAGATACAAGCCATAATAAGAGAACGGATTTTCCCATCAATACCAATAGCGCCCAAGGTCTCTTCTATGAAAGACCATTCTAGCCGATCGAAAGCCTTTTCCAGATCCACTTTAACTGCCATCCACCCCTTCCTACCGGTTTTAGTCTTCATGGAATGAATAATCTCCCGAGCAACAATTATGTTATCGCTACTCTGCCGACCAGCGATAAAACTGCACTGGTGATCACCCACAAGTTTACTTATAATGTCCTGAAGACGGTTACTCAAAATCTTAGTGATGATCTTGTAGCTGACATTACATAGAGAGATTAGTCTGAAGTCCTTTATAGATTCTGGATTTTCTTTTTTGGGGATAAGAACAATATTAGTATTATTTATGGCTTTCACCCCAATAGGATTTCCAAAGGCTTCAGAAACCAGCTGAACAATATGATCTCCCACTATCGGCCAGTATTCCTGATAGAAGACTGCTTGAAGGCCATCTGGCCCTGGTGCCTTAAAAGCCCCCAGAGCGAAGGTTGCAGACTTGATTTCTTCCCTGGTTACCTCTGCATGAATCCTGCTGTAATCCATAGCCTCTAACTGAGGAAAACACGTATAGGTTACGAAAGGATTAAAGTAATTGCTCTCACTATGAAAAAGTTGTGTGTAATAGTTGGTAGCCATCAGCTTCAATTCGCATTGGTCGAAAGTCCAGACACCATCATTTTGTTTGAGACCATCAATTCTGTTTCGCCGTCTGCGGATAACAGTAGTAGTATGGAAAAATTTACTAAATTTATCTCCCCATTTCAGCCAATTGCAGCGAGATTTCTGGTACCAAACAAGCTCCTCTTGAGCAAGGATTTTCGAATATTGTTTCCATAGTTCATTCTCAGTTTGAATAAGATATTGGTTATCGCGGCGAGATCTTGCCCTTTCAACACCCTCAATCCTTTGTAAGATAGCTTTCTTTTTACTATTAAGGTTACCCACCTTTCTTTTATTCCACTCACAGGCTTTTCTGGAGAAAGCGTTGATTTTATCAGTCCATGCACCTCGGGCCCAAGTATCCTTCACCAAGTCACTAAAACCATCTTCAATAAACCAAGCAGCTTGACAACGAAAAGGTGTTTTTGTTTTGATGGATTCTGATGGCTTAGTTTTCAGCAAGATTGGCCTATGATCAGAACCAAATTTGCTCAAGTGATACACCTTGGTTAGGGGATAAGATCTATTCCATTCAGAATTCATAAAAGCCCAATCAATTCTTTCTTTAAGCGAACCCCGCTCCCAAGTGAATCTGTCACCAACCATATCCGTTTCAATAAGTTGAAAGTGGGAGATACAGTCTTGAAACTGTTTCATTGACCGAGCATTAGGATTGGATCCACCTTTTTTATCTTCACTATAGAGATAAGCATTGAAATCACCCAATACAATCCATGGAAGATTAACTGTAGTACTGAATTCGTTGAGCTCCTCCCATAGATTTTGTCGGAGAATGTGATTAGGCTCAGCATAAATGCCAGAGAGGATAAAGTCAGAATTTTCATTAGTAACCACCACTTTAACATGAATAGCTTGAGTAGATGAGGAAATATAATGCAGCGAAACTTCTTCCACATTCCACATAATCCAGATTTCGCCGGCATAACCAGTAGCTTTCAGACGAAGCCAAGTATTAAAACCCAATTTCCTGATAATCCTATCAGCCTTAGAGCCACTAACACGAGTTTCAGTAAGAATGAGAATTTTGATGTCTTTGCCATGAATTACATCCCTGACTCTTCTAGGAAACGATCTTGAGGCTGCACCTCTGCAATTCCAAGATAAAATATTTATAGGAATCATAAAAACAGATAATGAGGAAGAATAAAATCCTGAATCGATAGGCATCACTAGTCAGAGACGACTACTTCCCTGTTGCTTTCCTCACCAAAATTCCCTTCATTTATTTCATTAATGGGTTCCTGGGAACTTTGTGAAGCTGGAGCTTGAACATTATAAATTATCCTGGTTCGTTTGTGGATCTTGAGGAACCATCAAGCATGTTTGATCAGTGGGGGGATGGTCACTTCCAATGTGTGAGTCCAAAGCCATATGTTGCGAAGTATCAAGCTTTTTGGCCTTATTAGAGTCAATCACAATACTAGCTCCCATGCTATTAGCATTCTCCATAAGTTGTTGTAAGTTAATGGGTCCATTTTGAGATAAGGATCCAAAGACAAGGTTATGTCCTCTGCCACTATGCTTGCGCTTGAATTGAGAGGTGTGGACTTTGACATTAATATTCTTTTTGCCCTTTTCTTTGTTAATCGCTTGATCACAGTCTATACAGACTTTCGGCTCCTTTACCACGTCCGCCTGTTGATTAGCTGGTCCATCATGCGTTGTTTGACCCAGCCCATGCTGGCCTTCAATTGCCAATTGCTGGCCCAGAAACGCGGTCCCATCCGAAGCCATATTCTGGCCCAATTTCATTTGACCGTCGGGTCCCACTATTGGGCTTTAGTATTCTCAATATCTGCTATACACACCGACTTCACTTGTGCTTTAGGATTCTTCCGGGTTGACTTATTCTCCCTCCTACTTTTGCCTGTCTTATCCATATCAGATCCCTGTTCAATAGCTCTTATTTTGCTGCAACTAGGATCACCGTTTTCGAACATGGATATTAGATTATCTATCCGTTGGTTTTGCTCTGGTTCTCTGCCAGTAGAAGATTTCTGGACCGTTTCCTTTCTTTTCCAAAGCTGCTCCGCCGCCCCCTTCCTTCTAGCTGACTTAGATTGCTCACAGGAAGAGACCTTTGGATCCGTTTGTTGAAGGACTTCGAATCGTGAGCCAGCTCCTTTCTCTCTGCTCCTTAGGCTTGATCGGACAGGGGAAGGCGTTGGAGTTGGCTGTTTTCTCTCCAAATCCGTGACAAGATGGCGTGATTTGACTCTGGGCTTGACTTTCATCCACGCGCCGTATTCCTCTTCAACTGCTATGCCAGGTACGGACAGCAGAGGCCTCTTCTCTTCTAATTGTTTACCGTTTACCGTCGCCGGAGCTTGGCTGGACATAGTTTCCGAAGATGTCTGTGTATCCATTAATCCCTGAGAATTGGTTGAACACGTTTCCAAGGTATGACCATAAAGACCACACTTAAAGCAAATGACATTTAGTCCCTCATATTCAATCGTGTAGACATGGTTACGGAGAATAAAACGAGATTGAAGTTTGTTGTTTAAGTCGACCTCCACACTAACTCTGGCATATTTACCCCTTTCCACGGTATTTCTGTTATTCTCTTGATGGGCTAGGGTATTCATATCCACTTTGAGAGTACGACCAATCAGATTTCCTATCTCAAACATACACTCTTCAGTATACATATGCAAAGGGAGGGTGGGAATTCTAATCCATACAGCAACTTTCCTGACCTTATTGCAATATGGATTGAAATTCGGATTCCATCTCTGAATTGCAAGGTAGTGGCCTTGTATTAGCCAAGGCCCATCAAAGAGAAGCTTATCGCGTAATGATTTATCTGCTGTTCTGAAAATGAAGTAATTGTTGGGTAGGTCAATGATCTCAAAATTTTCTGATCTGAGAAGCCATTTAACCCGGTCCCTCATCATATGGAGATTTGGCCTTTTCCCTAGCACTGTCAGAATCAACGCCTCTTTCCATGGTCTGCATAGATCCTTTAGTTTCTCATTTGATATACTAAGGGAGGGAATAGAGCTCAGGGCATTCCTCTGTTCCTCTGATAAGCTAGGAGCCAAAGCCTCTTCCTCTTTGAGCCATTCATCCATTTGGTCTTCAAAGTCCTTATCTAAGCTCTTCTCCTCCTCACCTAAAAGCTTAGATTTATACGAAATTTGGCTTCTGGGATTCTGTTTCACAGTATGCTTCTGCTGGTCTGTAATAAGAACTTCACTCTGTTTTGGGGCTTCCTCCATCTCAATGTCATTGTTCTTCATTCCCTGCTTCTTAGGATTAATGCCCCTGATTTCTGTGGCCATTTTCTTGATGTTTCTCCCTAACAGCTCATCTTCCTCCATAGTTTTCCCATCCCCTTCGTCGGAGATAGTCTCAGTGATCGTCATTTTTTCGATGCTTGCTTCTCAGGTGGTCGTTTAGTTTTCAAATAAGACAGTGAGTTGCATTTTTATATCCATCTTTCCTGGTCAACACTGAAGCACTATTCAAAGTCTGTTTCTATTTCTTTTTTTATTTTTAAAATGTCTTTTTGACCTGGCATTTTTTTAAAATGTCTGCTTTCAACTTTTTCTTCTCGCAAGACTTCTCTCTGCCTCTCTATGAGGATCCCATCTCTCTCTCAGCCTCTTCATTGACCGTCTCTGCCATCGTTGTTTGTTTTTTTTTTTCAAATCAAAGAATTTTTTTCTGTCTGGAGGTAGGATGTTTTTTTCACCGTCTTCGCATTTTGCAAAATTATCTCCTTTGCGGGATCGCAGTAGTTGATGGCGCCCCCCTCTCTTTTGGAGTTCTGCATTTTAATGGTCAGATTAGGTGCAGATCTTATGCAATAGACCTCCTTTCCCCTTCGTCAGCCTCTTCAACATCACATCCCTAACTCGTCCTCTTGCTAGTCTGCAAGGAAGCCACACATCCTTTTAGGTACTAACACTGCTCATATTACTCTTCTACTCTCCCTCACCATTTTATTACTTCTACTTCTATTCTTCTGGTTAATTCACTTATCAATTGCACCGTATGCGAGTTTTACATGTTTTATGTGAGTTATTTTGAGTGATGTTTTATGTTAGTTCCTGTTTTGCATTTTGGGTCATGATTTTCACTCGGGTTGTTCTTTGTGTTCCCCTTTACTGCAAGCTTGGGTTTAGGGACTCTGTTGAAAGGCGACAGAAAAGCATAACTCTGCGGTTTTCATCAAGGTTGATTAAGGTTTGTAAATCCCTACAAGCTTCTACACCGGAAGAAATGAATTCGCTGAAATTGGATACTAAAGAAGGGAAAAGAGTGCGAAAAGATACTGTAGAATAGTCGTGACAACCTGTTTTCAGATATTTTTCTAGATGAACTCGATCATTTGATTAGACAACGATAAAGCGGACATTTGTTTTTCATTGTGGCAGTGGCTTTCCTTGCTTCAAAATAAAATTTAAAACGCAAAAAAAAGCAAGTTAGTTTTACATAATGATTTTCAAATCTGAGCCTAAAAACTTGCAAATTTGTTTCGAACCAAATTGATCAATGCTTCTATGACTCTACCTTCTGACTTCTGAGGCCATCTTGCTTTGTCTCACTCTCACGGCGTTCGGTGACGTTCTTAGCCTCGATCTTCATCTTGATCTGTCTCACTCAGTCTCAAGTATGATTTTGATCTCCATCTTGCTTTTGTGCTTTTGTTTGGTACTGATTAATCTATTAATCTTCTGATCTATTGGCCTTAATCACAAATTTTACTTCCAAAATGTTTGCTCTTGTAATTTTGTTCGTCTAGGTCTTTTGTGCTTCACCTCATTAGCGAAAAAACACATGTTCATATTTTCGATGTGATTCTGATTTATGTACTGCTGAATTTTTTTTCTTAGGCTATTATATTGTTATAAAGTGATTATTCTTGTTAGCACGTACTTCTCTAATGTAAAGACACTTGCTCAAATTTTCTTGGTGATATTTCATCTGTCTGATACTGTGATGCAGAAAGAAAAACTGTTGCTTTTTTGGTATTGTTTCAGAATGGATTAATTTTTTATTTTATGATCCTGTCCAGAATGTTTTGTGCAAAAAACACGTTTGTTTCCTTTTTTTTTTTGTTCCATAAAGAAAAGCTATTGTTTTTTTGGTTGTTTTGTAGTCCCTCCACCCTGGTTATAGATAACTTTCTCTTTCATAAAACCGGTCCCTTTTATAAGCAATTTTCATTTTTTATCTGAAAATATGAGCTTCTTTTTTCTATTTTACCTTTATTAAATACTCATTATCTCTCATATTTATATTCATTATTTTTCATACTTTTTATATATTCTCTCTCCTATACTCTTTTAATAAATAGGGGCATATATGGAAAAAAACATGACATTTTTTATACACTTATTGCTTTTAACTACCAGTTCGTTTTACGTAATGAAAGAGAAAGTTGTTTATAAATAAGACCGGAGGAAATACATATTATCTATCCTTTTATAATTTTGGTTTTAATTTGTTTCAGAATGGTTTAATTTGTTTATTTGGACCTAGTAAATGAATTGTTGAAATCATTGACTTATGAATATCCTAAAATACGTGATGCTTACAGCGATACTCCGCTTATCATAGTTGCATCATATAGTGGAGGCATACCAATTGATATGGGGCGCGCGTTTGGCCCCTAAAAGCTCAATTGGCGCCCAAATCTCAATTGGCATTTGAGAAAAAAAAGAGAGAGAGAGAATGTTTGGTGTTCCCAATTGCCAGTTGAGCTTATGATAATCAAAATAGTTTATGTCATAAGCTTAACATTGGAGCTTTTACTGATTTATCTTTTGGGGAGGGTGGGAATGATTAAAATATTTTTTCAATTTTGTCCATTATGCTATCAGATTGATTGCAATTTTGCCCTTAATGTATTTCTTCGACTACAAAAATTAATTTCAACTATTTTTTGGTGCTTTTAACCCTTAAAATATTTTTTCAACTGTACCCAGTATGTTATCAGATTAATTACAATTTTATCCTTAATATACTTTTTCAGTTCCAACAATTATTTTAAACTATTTTGTGATGCTTTTAACCCTTTAAAATATTTTTCCACCCACTCTCTTTTACTATTATCACAAAAGTCATTTGTGTTTAAGTCAATCCAAACAAGTTTTACTTTTACAAAATTCATTTATACAATCGTTGTTCCAAACATAAATCACATTACACAATCGGGCTTTTACCAAAAATAAAATTACCAAAAGCTAAATTGATAAACTCTATTTTTCCTATCGCTGATCCAAACACACACATTAATGATACTCTCAATTTTTAATTATTGATAGCATTATAAAAAATAAATAGAGAATGCTCAATAGTTTGGAAAAAATTTTAACAAATTTTTTGTGACGTAATTACATACAGCTAATTACGTTAATAACCTTTTGTCTCCATTCCTTGCTTCTTGTCTGGTTGAGATATATAGTTGCATTCAATTTAAACGAACTTAAAAATCATATATGATGCTTTCGCTTATTGAGGGAAAGAATAGAATCACGATGCGTTTCTTGGTCCCCAATTATAATGGCAATAAATACACAATGTGTGTGAAGAGAGTTAGTGAAGTGTGAGCGAGCTGCAAAAGAAGTAACATGCCAATAATAATATTGTCGCCACAGATTCACACTTAGAGAGCAAGCAACGGCTGATAAGTGCACTTGCTCTAAGTTTCTCAAACTGCAAGAATTGGTGATTACATAGAGTGATGAGGAGAGAGGTACAGGATTAAAGAAAACCGAGCCATTGACACATATATACAGTTTCAAAGTTTCCGTCAGAGGAGGTAAGTGTGTGTATGGTTGATCTAGCTCTGTTCCTTTGAACCGAAAATATTTTTAGTTATCAAGAAATATTGCCCGTTAATTAATTGCTAGCTATACTAAATTTCAAATTTCGAACGTGCAGCTGTATATATTACATACAGATAGTATCATCACCATCTCCAACAACAAGAGCTTTAACTAAGTTGAGTAATGGAAGGAAGCCGCAATTTTAACTACATAGTTGCAGAGCCACTTACGGAGGAAACAAATGAAGATTGGTTTGAGTGGGTAAAGAACTATCTAATATCTCAAGATCTCTGGAAGGTGACAAGTAGAAGAGCAAGACCAGAAAGATATCGTGTGAAAGATTATGCTAGATGGAGAAGAAAGAATGCTGCTGCTTTGCACGTCATTCGTATCTCTTGTGGATCTGACAATCTCCCTCTTATTAGAGAAATCTCTGAAGCCAAAGTTGCATGGGATATTCTCTATCGTACCTACAATGCACCGCCGCCGCCGCCGCCACCGCCGCCGCCACCACCACCACCACCTCGTCCCCAAGGTCAGTGCACTATAATTATTAAAATCCAACAAAGAACTCAATGCATTCACTAATCCTTTATTTATGATGGAGGCGCAGAAGAATTAGAGACGGGCATTCTATACAAGGCCATATCCGAGAACAACTGGTCTGCCGCAAAAACATTCATTGATGCCCATCCTAGTGCCTTGGACCCAGAACTTGCTGCTACAACGGGTGAAACTCCTCTTCATGTTGCTGTAAAGCTCGGGCGTGTGGGCATAGTAGAGGAGTTGGTGAGATTAGTTCCCCCTGAATATCTTGAAACACTCGATTCCTCTGGCAATACACCACTTTTAAATGCTGCAATATACAGTGGAGTTATTCCAATTGCGAAATGCCTCATCAACAAAAATAGCAAGACACTTGAAATTCCACTTCCTGGCGGTGAATATTGGATTCCTGTTGCTATGGCTTTTCATAATGGCTTCATCGAAATGGGACGTTATCTTTATTCTGTCACCCCTTTTCATGTCTTCCAACCACAAAACGGCAATTGTGGTCCCGGCTTCCTCAGTGACTGTTTATTCGCTGGAGATCTTGGTAACATAAGTTCTACACCAATATGTCTGTTTCATTTTCGTCATTTGTATATGTTGTCATTTTGGCATTTCATCTCATCATACTATATGATTTTGATGTTTAAATAGATATTGTCTTGGATTTACTTCAACGATGCAAGAAGCTGCTTTTTGCTGTTGACGATGGGGGGGTCTCAACAATTGAGATTCTTGCATGTCATCTTTCTTTTTCTCCCAACAAAAGTCAACTTCTGTTCTGGAAGCGATGGATCTATCACTGTTAGTGCATATTATTACTTTTCATTCTGTGTGTTTTTCCTTACAATGTTCTATATCTGTTGTTTTCTCTTTTTAATTATACACTCGCTGAATTGTGGTGATTGATGAGGATAAAGGTGGTGAAGGATGAAGTTATTTTAACTATCACCGGTATAATATAATAATTAGTGGTCAATGATGGATGGGAGGGGTAATAATTACTAATTGAAGTCGTCAAAATAAACTTAACTTTTTTATTTTGGGCCTCAATCATAAGGCAGACAATGGAATAGGTGGGTTCCTATTAGTTTCTGTGGATCTTTGTGAAATAGGATGAAATGAGCACAAGTAACCTCTGAATATTGAATACTACCTCTTGTCCTTGATATAAAATCTAATGCACTACAAACTAGATATTATATTGAGTGAAGGAGGTAGTATTTAATGTTGAATAGATTCACTCACTTTACTTATCCTTCTAGTTATTTATTTATTTTTATATAATTTGAAGAAGCTTATGTTTCTCCACTTCTTGGATCACTTTTTGGGTGGAAGATATCAAAATACCTTCAACCACAGCCACTAAGCATTTGTGCGTAGATATTCAACAAGAAGGAGAGAATAACAAAGGTCATCAAGGTACATTATGCTCTATCATCACGAATTAGAAGATGTAATCAAATAATATTACGCAACTATTATATAACATTAGATTAAACAATATAAGTTAAAGTTCTTCATTTTATTTGTCACACAAGAAATCAGGTATGTCCAATTATGAAGTTTGAAATTAAAAATTAATTTTATAAGCTCAGTTTGTGAAAAATAAAAAGCCTTAACCTTAATTTATTCATAAGATGTGCATTTAATGAAGTTGCACACCCAACTTTGACCCAAGAGGAAAGATAGACATGTATACCTAGACATGCATCCATATCTTCTATGTGTAGAACTTTCGAATGATTGGGCTAAAAGAATCCATGTGAACAGGGCCAAGTTTACTTCATTGGCTCATCTCCCGCATCTATAATTTGTTAGGTATGTATGTATGAGTGCCAAAAAGTTCCCTAGAACTTTGATACGAATATTTTAGTTGTCATGATTAAATTTGACTAACAAAGTTTTATTTGAGCTACCAATGGAGCAGGAATGAAAGAAATACGTAAGATGAAGCAACAACATGCCCAATCAGCTGAAATTATAAACCTTGTTTGTGAGAATCTGATAGTTATGAATAAAGAAAAGAAGTACATGATTGTACAAGCATTTAGAGCTGCAGCTAGGCAACAGAATGTTGAATTTTTGTTGCGAGTAACGAAGGCAAACCCGGAATTAATCTCGTCTGTCACTCCTTACCCAGGCAGGCCCTTTTTCTTTGATGCTGTTGCAAGCCGTAAAGTTGAAATTTTTAACCTCCTCCGTGGTTTTCGTTTTAAGCATGTGATAGCAATGACGATATCAAAGAGCAACAATACCTTGCTGCATGAGGCAGCCAGGTTGGCTCCTTCTTCCTACCTTAACCTCATCTCTGGCGCTGCTTTGCAAATGCAAAGAGAACTGCAATGGTTCAAGGTTAGAAAATCTTGGAGAGACCAATAAATGAAAATGAGTCATACTAACACACTCACTTCCATAGAATACTGCAAGAAAAATATAGATTAGCCTAGATGAAACAAATGCTTTTAACACAATTAACCAACACTTCTATCTAGCTTCTGTGTCATTTATTTATTCTTCATTTTTTCTACACAGGCAGTAGAGAACATGGTGGATCCTAGAATTAGGATGATGACAAACAATGAGGGGTTCAACCCTCTAAACTTTTTCAAAGAAAACCACAAAGAACTTAGGAGAGAAGGAGAAAAGTGGATGAAAGCAACGTCGACTTCTTGCTCAGTTGTGGGTGCACTAATTGTTACCATCATGTTTTCTGTAGCTTTTACTGTGCCAGGAGGAAATGATCAGACTTCAGGGTACCCAATATTTTTGAAGCAAAAGTTGTTCAAGGTTTTCTTAATTGCAGATGCACTTTCCTTGTTTTCTGCAACTACTTCAGTGCTCACATTTTTAGGAATTCTCACGTCACGCTATGCTGAAGAAGACTTCCTTTACTCACTGCCTAAAAAACTGATAATAGGTCTTTCTACGCTTTTTCTTTCTATTGCAACTATGATGATTGCCTTTTCCGCAACCATAATGATCATGTTGCAACGTAACTCACTACGGTTGTGGACTCTTCTTCCTGTTATTCTGCTTGCCGTTGTTCCGATAACCCTCTTTGTGTTATTACAATTCCGTCTTCTTGTTGAAATCATTTCTTCTACTTATGGCCAAAGCATCTTCAAGAAGAAGGTTGAGACGTGGCCATGAACCATGTGTGTAATTCACATCTTACTATATGTATTGACTATTGAATAAAAATTTTCTTCTTGAATCTTAATCGTGTAATTAACCAAATGCTTATATATATTTATATATATATATATTTTGCCTAAGATGGAGATGTATTATCTATCTTATGTTTTTGTTTCTCCAACATCCATGAGCATATATATATATATATATATATATATTCCTTTTTTTTTTTGTGTTGAAATAGGCAATAATCAACAAACATGAATCAGTAACAGAGCAACTGCTAGGAAGAGCACAGTGGATGTTAAACCTTCTTATCACTTGCAAGAGTCTACGAGGAAACAAATAACAAATATATGGCAAAAATTAAATGGCACAAGAGACACAAGAATTATTAATGTGGAGTACCTTCAATTCAAGAATAAAAACCATGGATCATCCAGACCAATGAAATATAATACACTATGATAAAAATAGGGTGCAAGAAAGTCTCAATGAAATTCACAAACACGTATAATCACCCATTCAAACAATTAAAGCTACAAGCTTACAATAAAAATGAACCTAATGTTCTCAACCTATTGACCAAATTTTAACTCGATTTAACAATCAATAAGTGTGCAAATGCCAATTTATCGATATTGACTTGTGAAGCTGCATTTCTCTAACATGGCTGCAACATTAGACTTTTTTGACATCTCCAACCTCGATAGGGACTCTACCCAAAAACCTAATATGCCCCATCTTCACTTAAATAAATGAGACACAATCTCAAATTAAAAAACTTAAAGAGAATATTCTTTCTCACAAAGAACAATCAGGAAACTTTCATTTTTTCATTTCCTCACACTTTTCCTTCTTTCCTATTTTTCCTTGTCTTTCCTTTCTTTTCTTTTCTTTTCATAAAATAGGAACTGGATAAAATACGAAATCTATCAAATTAAACAATTCAAACTGAGCTTTTTTCCACATAGGAAATGAGCCCAAAATCCAATAGCAAACTCATATTCTCTACACCCGTAGCGTCCCGTGTAAAATAATCCTTAGGAGATCCTCAAGGGGTGTTCTAGGAGGTCATACTCTATGCCTAAACTCAAACCACTTTTTGTTGCCTTCATGATCAACGTGCTTCATATCGACCTGCCACTCGAAGTTCAGCAGCCGTTGAATCTTCCAAGTGAGTCCTATATATTAGTATTTGCACCTATCTCTTCCCGTTGTACGTAGCAGGCTCAGTGCCAGCAGAAATTCGTTAAAGCCTTCAGCTATCCTAGACAAGTTGAGATGCTTGTATGTGTTCTTATTCAAGTACAGCCCACAGCTTCTAGCATATGAGACCAAATAATAGTACCGTATATTCTTCGAAAGGTTTTGTTGGTAATACTTCCTCCGGTCCTTAATGAAGAATATAATTAGGGAGTTGATCATGGTCCTAAATGTAAAAACTATTTCATATTTTTATCTATTTTTTCCAAGTTAACCCTATTGATCGACATTCCCTCAACAATAATCAAGTAGGAAAGGGAGGAAGGAATGAATTAGGGAAAATGATAGAGTATTTTATATAAAACATATCATATTAACTAACTTAACTAACATATCTTTAATCTACTCAAATTAGTTAATTAAGCCTATTAGAATACTCTCAACACTATAGCCTCTTAGAATCAAATACCTACTCATGTTGGCAGTAAGCCCTAACGTACATGTTTGTACAGAGCAATAATACCTAAGGGGCTGTATGTCCTGAGGTTGTTAGTTTCGATATGTATTCAACAAAGATGATAAATTGTATGTGCTTAGGCCATAAGACCTAATGGACATGTATGTTCTTAAGCCGGCAGAATGTTATGTTTTAAGAATGATAATGAGCAAAGGCTCGAGGTAGTCAGTCCCAAGAAGACAATGGCATGGGGGTGATTCCCTAGGCAGTAAGATCAGTATGAACAAACGCTTTGGTGTGGCCTGGGCAAATTAGGTTCAATGCTTGTTATGATTGTGCCCTGGGCGAGTTAGGTCCAGTGCTTGTTATGATTGTACCCTAGGCGAGTTAGGTCCAGTGCTTGTTATGATTGTTGCCTGGGCAAGTGAGGTCCAGCACCTATTATGATCTTTGGGCGAGTTAGTTCCAGTGTTTGATGTGATTGTATAATCCGGATGGAGTCCCTAAGAGGCTGTAAGGCCTAAGGAACCAAGCGTTGTGGGAATAGATTAGTGGGTCTTGTATTTAATTACACGCTAGATACTATGTACTGAATGAATGATGAATGTTGAATACTATCTGAGATCTTTGATGAGAATATGATGATTGTATTGCATGCTCGATGAGCTTGCATATGAAAGAGATAAATTGAATATGATCATTATATTGCACAGCTTGTGAGCTACATATGAAAAAGGGATGGATTGAGTAATAAGAAGTGATTCCCAAGTTGTAGACATTCAAATTTTGAAAACAAAATTTATTGAACCAGGAGAGAAATGTAATATCACAAATTTTGGAATTAGAGGCTGGAAAATAAGCCTGAATTAAGTGGATTGCTAAGCCCCGGTTTAGCAAGTGTCCCAAATCCGTTCCCTAACATTTCTTATATATTTGGGGTATTAAAGGGAATAAAATGGTGAATCAAAGAGTATGGGAAATTTAGTCATTAGCCCACCAGTGGGTTATACGCAACATGAAGTTTGTTGCCAGGGTAATTCCTTGCATGACAATCTTCTTGTAGCGTATTTTTGAATAGGCAAATGATGTCCAAAAATTGTGACATTTTATAGGATGAATTAAACATCCTAAGCTTTAATTTAATAGTTAATATATGATTTTTGGACTCGAGGATTGAGAGATATGATTTTTTAAAGTTAGACCCTGTTTCTAGAACCAATTTTGGAACAGGTAAGGTTTAACGAATTTCTGGGAATTTTCAGCTTCCAGTTAGTTAAAGGCTATATTTTTTTCTTAAAAATAGACTCAATAAGGGTCACATAGTCTTTAGAATTACACCAATTTGATCTCTATAAATAAATATATGAATTTTCAAAGTTTGGTGAAAATTCTGCCAGCTTTTAATCTATGTGCAAAATTGGCAAAAATGTATGGAAAAAATAATCATTTGGCTAGATTAAATCCAAAGGCCATATTTTCCCTTTATTGGTGGATATTTGCAACCAAAATATTAAAGAAGAAGGAAAATATTTACTTGGATACAAATTGTGCCAAGTGTCATCATCTTAAGCAAGGAATTAAATAAGAATTAATCAATATATGAGCACATGTGAGAATTGTCATAAAATATTATATTTTGTGCAATTGGTTGGAGTAATTAGATGGAGCTCATTTGGGCTTATGAAGGACCCTATATGGCGTCATTTTGGGCCAAAGGGAAAGGAGGGAAATTGGTCCAAAATCAATGACAATGTTATGACTAATTAGGAAGAGATAAGGCCTAAGTAAATCACATGTCATAAACTCATTAAAATATAATATCCTAAAAGAGGTGTGAAGGATATTTTAAAACATCATCAACTATTTCCTTCCTCATTTTCACGCCATACACACCAAAAATAGAGAGAGAAAGAGCTTCAAGACTTAGAGAAAGGAAAGCTTGAAGAAGGCAAAAATCTAAGATAAGTACTTGTGATTTCAAGTGTTCTTGCCTTCTAACTTATGTAAAACCTCTTTCAATCTTTTCTCCTCCATGAATATCATGGTTAGCAAGTAAGATTCCAAGAGGAGAGAGAGGGGAAGACGTTCTAGAGAGAGAAAGCTTGAGAAATTAAAGGTAACTTCAAAAACCTTAATCTTTTTGATGTTATGGTGTTGTTGTTGTGGTGCTTGACTTGATTTGTGGATTGGTTAGTTGTTTTGTAAATTTGGGATGATGAAACCCTAAGGTTTTATGCTGCCCAACTGTCTTCAAATCATGTTTAATAAGTGTTTAAAATGATCAACAAGTAATTAGGAGTGAAAAGGAATGAGCTTTAGGTGTTAAATCATAAAAACTACATTTTTCCCTTTCTTGAATAATTTTTGTCCAGACCTGAAAATGGGGGGGGGGAAGGAGTTGGAATATCATCAATTTGATGATTCCATTGTGTTTAAAAGGAAAAATTGTGTATGGTTCATGTTGATCATGAAGTGTGAAAAGCCTTGGAAAGTAAAATGACAAAATTAACACTAAAACCCTAAATAGGGTCTGCCAAGGGTATTTTCGTCTTTTGGCAGTGATTTTTGGAAAATCAAGGTCAAAAATGGATTATACACACAAAATTGTATAGGAATAGCCTGGGTCAAAATTTTTGAAAAAGTATGGTTAGACTGGGTATAAAGGGGTGTAGATTGGGTCCCCATAGCATTTTGGTAATTTTATAGTTTTAAGAAAAGATAACTAACACAATGAGTTTAGATAATACATGAATGAATAGTAATTCATTTATTGTAAATTTTGGATTTTAGGATCGAACAATAGTTCGAGCCAGACATATAGTATTGGACTGATAGACAGGTAAGGGAAAGGCGACCCAAGTAGTGAACTTACGTCTCCTGCATGTATTTGATATTTATGCTTGTGTATCGATGCATGTGATTGCTTTGTTTGATTATGTGAAACATATATGAATGATTGAAGCTTTATGTCTATTTATATTATGGCCATAAGTTTATTGTCTGAAACATTGAGCACGCAAATATGTCATTGTGTTAGCATGAGTTTATGTAATGCAATCATATCATCTATTAAGCACTTATCTTACATGCATATTGATATTGTTTGCTACTGAGATTCTCTCGAATCTCACCCTCCCCAACCAACCATTTAGATAGGTGATCGCAAGAGGCGTGCTGAGAACAGAAAAGAGGACTGCACATAGAGAAATGCTGTAGCGAAATGAAGTCAACACTACTACAGAATCGAGATATAACCACCCCCAAGGACGTCCTAAATTGAAAATTGAGTGGTTAAAAAGGGAGGTGGTGGCATTTTCGTAATTATATATATGCAGGGGAACCTTTAGGCGTCCCAAATTTGAATTTGGGAAGTCTAAAGTGCTTCCAAGCGCGAAATATAAATTTCGTAAATTTTTTTTAGCGCCTGGAGTTGGGATTAGACATCCCAAAATCATTTGGGACGCTTAAAGTCACCTTTAGGCGTCCCAAATGACATTTGGGACGCCTAAAGGCGTCCTCTAGGCGCATGTCAGACACTTGTCTGACATGCATCTTCTCAATCCTCTCCTCACATGTCCCATTCCCTCCTCCCTCCTTTTTTGACCCAACTTTACTCTTCTTCCTCCTCCCCCACCCACCGTCGGCACTCTTCAACCCTTCTTCCTCTTTGTTTCTTCAACTCCTCCCTTCTCCCTTCTTCCTCTTTGTTTCTTCAACTCCTTTGTTTCTTTGTTTCTTCAACGCACGCAACCAGGCCAGTCGACCCTTCTGCAACTTCATCTCCTCCACCTCCTTCCTTCCATTGTCCACCGTGGTTGTTTGCTTTCTCCACCTCCCCACCGTGCATACACCTCTGATCTCCAACGTCTTCTCTACCTCTCCAGCATACTAGTGGGCGCCCCCTGATCAGGTTAGTTTATTTTCTTCTTGTTTTTTTTGTAACAGAATGGTATATTTTCTTTTTGAAATATAAATTTACTTGAAATGGTTGAGATTGTGCTTATATATTGCTTATATTGAGATGGTTGAGATTAGCCTGATGTGTTTGGTGTGCTTATATTGCTTAAATTGCATGTATTCGGGAACTCCAGTGCAATGGTTTATTTTCTTGTTTAAATATAAATTTACTTGTGTATATTACCATTAATTAGTATATATAATAAAATAAAATATGATTTTTTTAAATTAAAGAAATTCTTGTATTTCAAACGAATTATGAAGAATAATTCAAGCCAAAACTAAAAAGAAAACCATAACCCCAATATTCATTAAATGATTTTTATCTAAATATTTTCAATAAAAAAATTTTAGTATATATTTAAATATATACTAAAATAAAAAAATTGTTTATTTTCTTGTTTAAATATAAATTTACTTGTGTATATTACCATTAATTAGTATATATAATAAAATAAAATATGATTTGTTTAAATTAAAGAAATTCTTGTATTCCAAATGAATTATGAAGAATAATTCAAGCCAAAACTAAAAAGAAAACCATAACCCCAATATTCATTAAATTATTTTTATCTAAATATTTTCAATAAAACAATTTTATTTTTTGAAGAACTCAACTTAAAATTGTTTTTTTAATATGAAACTCATTTTTTTTAAATTCCATTAATGAAAATCTTTGATATATATAATATCACAGGAGTCAGACTTATTGTGATCAACAAAGTTTATTATACATTAATGTTTATATACATATACTTATTAAAAAAATAAGTTACATAGCACTGAAACCCTTTTAAAAGGAGAGAGGAGGCTAGGAGGGGACAATAAAGTTATTAAGCCCATATTTTAAAATCCTAAATTGGGTTGATAACTTAATTAGGCAATTCCATCATATGTTGTTGACAATTGTACTAAACGTGTGAATATTATTGGGAATGCCTTAGGTGGTAACAAAATGGATCATAGTTGGATGAATACTTAGAGAACTAGTGAAGAATATGAGAAAGGGGTGGAAGAATTTATTGAATTTGCTAAAAAGAATGCTCCTGCAAAAAATGGGAAGTATTTTTGTCCTTGTGTCAATTGTTTGAATGAGAGTCGACTGGATGTTGATGTCATAAAGGATCACCTACTTTGTGATGGAATAAATCTGCGATACACAAGGTGGATATGGCATAGTGAGGAAGTAACGGATTGTCCGTCGCACAAGAAGGAAGATGTGGATATCATAGGTGAAGATAGAATGGAGAAAATGATTAACGATGTTGAGACAGAATCCTTTGCACAATCGCAGGAGTATGATAGCCTGCGGGGTGATGCAGAGACACCATTGTACAGTGGGAGCAAGTACACGCGGTTGACAGGAACATTACATTTGGTTAACTTAAAGGCAACTTGTGGGTGGACCGATAGTAGTTTCACATTGCTGCTTGAACTATTGTGTGATATGTTTCTAAAGGATAATGTACTTCCAAATCGTATGTATGAGGCCAAGAAAATCCTGTCTACGATGGGTATGGAGTATAAAAAGATACATGCTTGCCCTAATGACTGCGTACTCTACAGAAATGAGTATGGAGATCTTAGTGAGTGTCCTAAGTGTAAAACTGCACGATACAAAGTGAAAAAAGATGGTGGTTGTGGTGATGTGACAAGTAAAAGGCAACCTTTAAAGGTTATGTGGTATCTTTTAATAATACCACGTTTTAAACGTTTGTTTGCGACTACAACAAAAGCGAAGAAGTTGAGATGGCACTCTGATGAGAGAATATCTGATGGGAAATATCTTCGGCACCCAGCTGACTCTTCACAATGGCAAAAAATAGATGAAATGTTCTCTCAATTTGGCAGCGAGCTGAGAAACCTACGGCTTGGGCTTTGTACAGACGGCATCAATCCGTTTGGAACTCTTACTAGCACACATAGTGCGTGGCCGGTTCTCCTTGTAATATACAACTTGCCTCCCTGGCTATATATGAAACGTAAGTATATGATGCTATCTATGATGATTTCTGGACCAAAACTGCCAGGGAACGATATTGATGTCTATTTGGTGCCTTTGATTGAGGACTTGAAGAAGTTGTGGGAGGAAGGCGTAGATGTGTTTGATGCTTATAAGAAGGAGTCTTTCAAGCTACATGTAATGATTTTCACAATGATAAATGACTTCCCTGCGTACGGAAACTTGTCAGGGTACAGCGTGAAGGGTCACAAAGCATGCCCAATATGTGAAGTAGACACACATTTCCAACAACTAAAGCATGGAAGAAAAACTATCTACCTTAGCCACAGGAGGTTTCTTCATCGGTTCCACCCGTATCGTAGGCTAAGAAAGCGTTTTAACGGCTTACCGGAGCATGAAATGGCTCCAAAGTCATTAACCGGAGAGGAAGTCTACAGTCGAGTGGAACGTATCAATGTCATTTTTGGTAAGAATCAGAGGGTTGCGGGTGAGAAGAACATATGGAAGAAGAGATCCATTTTCTTTGATCTTCCATATTGGCGTTCGCTTGACGTGAGACACAGTATTGATGTGATGTATGTCGAGAAGAATGTTTGTGATAGCCTTATTAGTACGCTTTTGCACATACCAGGGAAGACTAAGGATGGGATTAATGCGAGATTAGACCTTGTCGATATGGGAATAAGAGAACGGTTACATCCACAACTAAGAGATGATGGTAGGAGGGCATACATGGAGCCAGTAGCGCATACACTATCAAAAGCAGAGAAAAGAAGTTTGTGTGGGTGTTTGTATGAAATTAAGGTGCCGCAAGGATATTCCTCGAATGTGAGAAGATGTGTCTCAATGGACGATTTGAAGTTAGTGGGAATGAAGTCCCATGATTATCATGTGTTAATGCAACAACTATTACCGGTAGCTATTAGAGGCATAATGAAAGATGAAGTACGAACCACCGTGACAAGATTGTGCGTTTTCTTTAATGCTATCTGTAACAAAGTTATTGACACTGAAAAGTTGGATGAACTGGAAAATGAGGGTTACATTATTTTGTCACAACTAGAGATGCATTTTCCTCCTTCATTTTTTGATATAATGGTGCATTTGGTAGTTCATTTGGTAAGGGAGGTAAGGCTCTGCGGTCCAGTTTACCTAAGGTAGATATACCCTTTCGAGCGATACATGAAGATCTTAAAAGGGTATTCTAAAAATCCTTATCGACCAGAAGCCTCAATAGTAGAAAGATATGTAGTTGAGGAGGCTATGGAGTTTTGCAAAGATTATATGTCAGGAAAGAAGGAACAATCTCGGCATGAAGAAGGCAGAAGCAAGGGAACACGAGGACTAAAAGTGAAGAATGTTCCTCGTGAAAAGGTGTTGCAAGCTCACTTGTATATCCTGAATAATTTGGAAGAAGTTCAACCTTACATAGATGAACACAGAAAGACTTTGAAGAACAAGAATCTAAGGAAGAATGACATGCAGATTGCTCTTGAGCAAAACAAGACATTCATGCAATGGTTCGAGGAAAAGGTTTTGCACGAGACCGGTGTGTCTGAGACAATCGAGTGGCTAGATGACAGAAGTACCATGCAAAATAGTGGGGTCATGGTAGAAGCTGAATCTATGCACTTTTCCAGTTCGAGAGACAAAAACCCCATATTAGCGTCTATGGCCTATTATGGAGTTATAGAAGAAATATGGGAGATGACATACAACAAGTTCAAAGTTGCTTTATTCAAATGTAAGTGAGTTAGCAATAATGTCGTGGTAATAGATAAACAATTTGGATGTCCCAGACACCAGGGAGATGTATACGCACTGGATGGATGAGGTTCATGTACGATGGAAAGGTTTCAAGAAAAAGCTAACAGCACGGTACATTCGAGGGGCCCTTAAGGGTAAGGATCTATGTGCACAGTATACATATTTGTCTCCAGAGGACTGGAGGTTGTTTGCGGCATCACGAGCAGATCCTGAGTTTTTGGTAAGATTTATGTCATCATGATATAGAACTTGTAATTTTCATATACTTTATATCATTGATTTATTTTTTGTTGTTTTTCATTCATAGAAATTAAGTGCAGCAAATGCACAGCGGCAATCAGAAAATAAATATCAACATTACATGTCTCGTGGTGGATATCGGAAGCTTGAGCGGCAAATGATGCAAGAAGAGTTAGAGAAAATGAAGGAAGCAGCAGAATCTGATCCTAGCGTTGTTATCCAGGCACCGGCACCTCCTTCACGTCACAAAAAATGGAAAGCAGGGAGGATTAAGGCTGGGAAGTACATAAATCCGACTGTTGCTGAGGTTGCTGCGAGGATTGTAAGTAGTTATACTATAAGTACCTAATTTTTTACATATCGCAAGTGGTTTCGATACATTTACAATAAACTGTATACTACAGGATGAACTAGACGAGCAGAGTAGCCAAGGTTCATTCAATCCAAGTAGACGGATGGACATCTTGTCAACGGCTATTGGGAAGGCAGATGACCTTGGTCGTCACTACAAAAAAAACGTGATTTAGTAGCGGTTAAAAATAGGTATTCGTAGCGGTTCTAACCGCTACAAACTAGATTAGTAGCGGTTATAAAAACCGCTACTAAATCGTACGTTGCAAGCGGTTTTGTAGCGGTTATAAAAAACCGCTACTCAATCAAAAATAACCGCTACAAAGTTTGTAGCGGTTAACAGTAACCGCTACAAAATCAAGAGATATTTGTAGTGGTCAAATATGAAAAATTTTATTTAGAGTGAATTTTTTTTTTGTAGCGGTTAAAAAACCGCTACAAATATATAAAAATGAAAATTTGTTAAAAATGACTTTTTTTATTTGTAGCGGTTAGGAAACCGCTACCAAATTTGAATTTCATGAAATTAGTAGCGGTTCTTAGAACCGCTACTAATTTCATGAAATTCAAATTTACCGCCAAAAAATTTAAATTTACCTTTAAAAAGGCGCGTTATTTAGTAGCGGTTTAATAACCGCTACAAATATTTAAATTTTTTTTTAAATATATACGTTAATTTTTTTATTTTTTTTCAATATTATATTAAATAGTTTAATTTGTTATTATTTTATTTGTTTCAATTAGTTTATTATTTAATAGTTTAACTTATTAATAAATTAAAAAGAAAAAATGTAATTGAATATGATTAGTATAAAATTATATTAATAATATTATTAACGATAGTTAGGTAATAAGGAATTATTATGTTTTATAATATCATGTAATTGTATCTGAAAAATAGATGAAAATGAGATAGAGTTAAGATATATGTAGAAAAAAAGATGTTTAGAATAAATTTTATAGAAAGGAAAGAAGTATTCTAAAAGAAATTGAAAATCTTGTTACCATATTTGATCGAATTATTCAGCTCCTCAACTCATAAGAAAGAAGTTGTAAATGAGAGGAAATGAAAGAAGGGTAAGGTGAAAAGAAATTGGGGAGTGTTTGAAATGAGTTGTGATAAGGGTATTTATAGGGATTTACGTATTATTTGTAGCGGTTAATGTAGCGGTTACTAATTAGTAGCGGTTATTTATATTTTTGTAGCGGTTTAATTATTTGTAGCGGTTAATGTAGCGGTTATTTGTTTTTTTGTAGCGGTTTAATAACCGCTACAAATATTATATTAATTTTTTTTAAAAAAATTTTTTTTACATTTTATTTTAACACAAATTTTTTGGATTTTTTATAATGAAAAATTTTTTACACTTGAATTCTACAAATATTATTTTAATTTTTTTTTACATTTTATTTTAACACAAATTTTTTGCATTTTTTGTAAAGACGAATTTTTTACAATTGAATTTGATCACTCATCATCGCCATCCCTACAGAAATTTTGCAAAAAAATTATTATTATTGATGTATTATTAAATTTAAAAAATTTAATTGAAATGACGTGGACTTAAAAAAACTCACCGCAGTAGAGGTAAATTGTCATCGCCTTCAGGGAAGTAGTTTTCAAAATCAGCTGGCTGAAATGGCTCACTCTCGTAGGCGATGTTATCGCCTTCACCCATGTCGTAAAGGTCTCTTGGCTTTAAATGAACGACCATGTGCCAATCCCTATGCCGCTCGTCCTCGACATAATAAACCTGATGTGCCTCTGAAGCTAGAATATACGGCTCATCATCTTGAGAAATACCAGTATGAATCGGCCGTGAGAAATTGACTGATGTGATCCCTAGGTCGTCAGTTGTCAGTCCCCGAGAAGTAGTGGTATTTGCCCACAAACACTTGAACAGCGTCACGGTGAAACGGCCTTGATAATTAAGCTCGACCACATCAAGAAGCTTGCCATAGTAAGGGACGCCTCCGAACTACATGTTGGCGTCACTGCTGCTCGCATAACTCCTTGTCCCAAATGTGCCATAAACACCCGAATTCTGTGTTTGCAATCCCTGATCCCGTGAAACCGTGCAAAACTTAAAACCATTGACATTGTACGCTGTAAACCGTTTTGCATGATCAAGAGGGCCGATTGCGAGAGCTCTGAAATCCGGTGAGTGTGGGTTGTGGTCATTTAGTATTCTGCGAGCAAACCAGCCCGGGAATTCTCTGTGGACCCTCCTATCAACTTCCGAGGATGTCTGTGTACGGATCCTGAGCTGACGCTTGACATGACTTCTGAATTCCCTGCAATTAATAATGGAAAGGCGTTAGTGAAATGAAAGTGAGAAATGTTACGAAAGATATAGATCAAATAACATACATGTGAGTGTACAATTCTTACCGTATGAAAGGCTCAACTTGAGTGCAATTAATCAAGACATGTCTATGTGCTTGGAACTTCTCAGTTGCCGTTAGTTTGAAGTTCTCAGTTGCTCCAACTGGTTTACCAACACGAGGGATAAATTCTCCTGATGTCGGCGCAGGTTCAGGACAATCGTCAACACGAGGCGGGCGGTTGAAAGCCGTCTCAAGATCATCAAAGTACCTTGAGCAAAAATATAACACCTCATCCCCTATATAGCCTTCAGCTATACAACCTTCTGGCCACGCCTTATTCCTCACATAAGATTTTAATTTCCCAAGGAACCTACGAAGTACATAAGAGAAAATTGATATAAAATGATGAAAAGGACGACGAGCAAACATTAAATACAGACAATAAATGAAAGCACATATTTAAAATGAGTACCTCTCAATCGGATACATCCAACGATATTGTACTGGTCCTGCGAGCTTTGTTTCATGAACAAGGTGGACTGTGAGGTGAACCATCACAGTAAAAAAGGACGGAGGAAAGATCATCTCCAAGTGACAAAGCGTAAGAATGATTTTCGACTGCAGCTGATCGAGCTCCTCAACGATCAAAACCTTAGAACAAAACTTCCGAAAGAAAGAACAAAGTTCCACCAAAACGATGGAAACATCGGGAGGAAGTGTATTCTTTATAGCCAGAGGGAGTAACTGCTGCATAAGAACATGTGAGTCGTGACTCTTCAAGCCAGCAACCTTTCGAGCCTGCAAGTCGACACATCGAGAAATGTTGCTTGAATACCCATCAGGAACTTTTAATTTCTTCAACGTCGCGAGGAACACATCCTTGTTCGGTTTTGTGAGGGTAAACTTTGCCGGTGTAAATCTGTCATTCTCATCTGGCCAAGCGTCTTCACGAACTCCCATGTCGCGTAAATCTTTCCTAGCTTGAAGGTGATCTTTTGTCTTGCCGGGTTCGTTAAGCAGCGTATACAGCACATTGTCGCAAACATTCTTTTCAATGTGCATTACATCAAGACTGTGGCGAAGTAAATTAGATCTCCAATACGGAAGCGTGAAGAAGATACTTATCTTCTTCCACTGCTGAGGCGCCGAAGTCCTGCGCGTCTTTTGGCGAGTTTGTGCTGAACCGTCGCTTTTTCCAAACTCGACGTCAACATGCTCAAGCTGCTGTAAGATATCTGTACCGGACAAATCCTGTGGTGGTCCTCTTTTCTCTGGTTTCCCATTGAAGCGATTCCGTTGCAATCTGAACTTATGCGTTCCATCGAGAAACCTCCGATGCCCCATAAAGCACCACTTTCGGCTGTAGGGAAGGCGCAGTGCGTCAGAGTCGAAATTGCAAGCCGGGCACGCCGACCCAGTGTGCACGTTCCAACCAGATAATGTGCCAAGGTCAGGAAAGTCACTGATCGTCCACATCAAGGCTGCACGCATGTTGAACAAAGTCTTGCTGTGAGCGTCGTACGTCTCCAAGTCGACATTCCACAGGTCAAGCAATTCCGCAATAAGCGGTTGGAGATACACATCGATGTCATTGCCCGGTGCCTTTTTGCCTGGAATGATCATAGACATAATGAAAGAGCTTTGTTTCATACACATCCAGGGGGTAAGTTGTAGGGAACTAAGACTACCGGCCAAATGCTGTAACTTGTGCTAAGATTCTCGAAAGGATTGAAACCGTCGGTCGCCAACGCAAGCCGAACATTTCTGGGGTCAGTCGCAAAATCTGAAAAGTCGTTGTCAAACGTTTTCCAAGCAGCTGCATCCCGCGGATGTCTTAATTTACCGTCTTCGTTTTTATCAACGGCATGCCACCTCATGTGCTCAGCAGTTTTAGACGACATAAATAATCTTTGTAGACGAGGTTTCAAAGGGAAGTACCTGAGAATCTTTGCAGGTTTCTTCTTCTGCTTTTTCCCCTTCCGAATTGTCTTGTACCTCGATGTGTGACATCTCTTGCACGTCTCCCTGCTGGAATCGTCTCCCCAATACAGCATACAATCATTTGGGCACGCATCAATCTTTTGATAATTCAACCCCAACCTGTTGATGATCTTCTTGGCCTCGTAGAAGGTTGTGGGAATCTCGGCGTCAGGGAATGCATCTTGTAATAAGTCGAGCAACATCGACATTCCCTTATCCGTGATCCCACACAAGCACTTGATATGATACAATTTGATCAAGAAAGATAATTTAGAATATTTGCGACAACCTTGATATAAAGGACGATCTGCCTCATCCATCAAGCTGAAAAAATCCCGAGCTGCTTCATTCCCCATAAAAGCCGGCTCAGAGTCGTGCACTTCTTCGTTGAAGTTGTCGCCTTGAAATCCAAACGCATCACGCACAGCATCATTCACAGGATCATCTTCATCTACTTGAACGCCTACTTGAGAACTTCGAGGAAGAGCCTCGTCATATCTAACGCCGGCTTTCTCATCGTGAACTGCCCAGAACGTATAGTCCTCAGGGAAAGGCTTCACAAGCAAATGTTCATTCACAACATTTCGTGGATGCCACTTCTTGAACTTGCATTTCCGACACGGACAGACGATCTTGCCGTTACAGCTGGCGTGAGTGAATGCGAAATCTAAGAAACTGTTTAATCCGTACAAATATTCAGGAGAACTGCGCGGCAACCTTATCCATGATTTATCCATAGCTACAAGTGAGAGAGAAGAAAGTATAGAGACGAAGATGAGTGAGAAGATAATTACGAATGCCTAGAACCTTATATTCTGAAAATCCAACGTTTATCATTTTGTAGCGGTTATTAAACCGCTACACCAACCGCTACAGAAATTCCAACGTTTATAATTTCGTAGCGGTTACATATATAAAACCGCTACTAATATTCAAGCCGTTAATTGGTGGGAAATTCAAAATGTACTTGTTGAGTATTAGTAGCGGTTATATATATAAAACCGCTACTAATGTTCAACGAATTAGTAGCGGTTATTTATATTAAACTGCTACTAATATTAAAGCCGTTGGACATTAAATATAAAAATAATTTTCTAATTTGTAGCGGTTATACATAAGGTAACCGCTACAAATGTGCACAAAGGCGGCAAATTTCAAAATTCAAATGATTTGAGTGTTTGTAGCGGTTCTTAGTGTATAACCGCTACAAAGATATATATTTGTAGCGGTTTATGAAGAAAAACCGCTACAAATATATAAGTAAATTTGTAGCGGTTATGTGTTAAAAACCGCTACAAATATACATTTATAAATTATTTATAAATGTATATATAATTTATTTTTTTAAAAATATATTAAAAAAAATAAATTATATATATATTTAATTTATAAAATTATTATATATTTGTAGCGGTTATGTACTAATAACCGCTACAAATTTATACATTTGTAGTGGTTTTAACCAAAAACCGCTACAAATATATACATTTGTAGCGATTTTAACCTAAAACCGCTACAAATATATATATATATATATATTTTTTTTTTTTAAATTTAGATTTAAATCATTTATAAATTATTTCAATGCGATATAATAATATAAATATAATTATATAAAACACAATAAGAAAATTCTGAAATAAAATCTCATAAATATTTACAAATGTTTAAAAGAAAAGAAAATGTCCTAAACTAAGAAGCTGGGGGCTGATCCTCTGGTTCTCCCTCAGGTGGGGCTCCCTCAGATGCCGCTGGATCGGGCCGCTGCGTAGACTGAACCGCACCATCCTCATCAGCAGGAGGAGGAGCTGTAGGAGGAGGAGTAGTGCCCGGGACGACGTAGTGAGGGACAGGGGGGACCGCTGGATGCTGCTCGTCCGGGAACAGCCGACCCCATGCTCCCTCGAGCATAGTGTTCGCGATCTCACGCCACTGCGTCTGCTGCGCGTATATAGCGTCTGCGTGGATCTGCAGTTGCTGCTGCTGCTGCACCTGCATCTGCTGCATCTGCTGCGCCATCTGCTGCTGCAAATCTGACCGCAGCTGGTCAATCGACTCGTCCCTCCGACGTCTGACCCCTCTAGAGCTGCCAGCCTCAGAGGCGGCGCTCCTGCCGTAGATCATGCTGGGTCTGGCGCCTATCCCCATCCCCCGCACTCGTCCGGGGTGCTCAGGCTGAGCCATACCCGCCTTCAGAGGAGCCGTCGGGTCCACTGACCCCTGTGACTCCTCAGGCTGGGTCTGTCGCAGCTCAGCCTGCGACTGCTGCATCCGCTCCTGCCATTTTATAAAACAATTAATAATTACAATTTTTCATTATTAACTTGGTTTTATAAAAAATATAATATTAAATTAACTTACAATCGCCGCCTCTGCCTGCTGAGAGGTCGCAGTCCCGTCACGGTGTCTGTGTGTGATGGCGTACAGCTCCGCATAGTCCGTCTGACGGTTCTCCTGCTGTGCCTTCGTCTCCTGAAACAATTACAAAACAATAATTAGTGTTATGAATTAATCTGCTAAAAGTAAGTGAAGCACTTGAAAAGTTACCAGCTCGCTGTAGGTCACAGCAAAGGTCTTCGATCCTGCTGTGTGGTGGATCGTCTGCTGCACCCGGATCGCGGCGTTCCTCCGAGCAAGCTCCTGGAAAAAAAAATTAAATGTATTATAATTTAAAATTAAATACAAAATAAATTGATATTATAATTTAATATTTAACAATTACAAAATTATATATCAAAAATCTAATAAATACATTACCTGCGCCTCAGGGCTCCTCCTGAACTGGACGAAACGCGCCCAGTCGTTCGGCTGCACGCCGTCCGGTACGCTCTCCTGCAGCTGCTCCAGAGGCATCGTCCCGTCCCCATCCACACTGTGGAAGAGACGGTTTCTCCTGTTCCTCCAGGCGTCACCCATCTTCACGAGGGCGTACCTCTTCCGGTTGGCCCGGACGGCAAACCGCAGCTGAAAAAAATACATTTAAATATCAATAATACTAAAAATCATAATTTAAAAAATATAATTAAATAGAATTAATTAAAAAAATATTAATTGAATAGTTTTAATTACCTGAATCACCTCCTCCCAAGCCTGGTCCTTCGGCCCCCTCGGAAGGTGCCTCCACGTCGGGAAGTGAAGGGGGAACCGCATCCAATTCGATCCCAGATCGCTCAGGAAGCGGTTGAGCAGGTGACCCCCATTGTGGATCGGCTGGTCAGTGCCCTCGTTCCACGGCACTACAACTCGCAGGGACCGGTCCATGCTGTTCAGACCGGCCACATCCAGCCTCCTCGTCGACACGTTCCCCTGCTCATCTGCACAGTTGACCGCACGTTAGATAAATTATAATTCAAAGTTAAAAAGTTAAAAAATTAAAAAATTAAATAATTTACCTTCGACCTGCACCTCAAACCCAGTGGACCGCGAAGACGACCCTCGTGGGTGGTTCTGCTCCCGAGCCTCTTCCTCATCGAGGAACTGCTCCATCTCCCTGAACCCACTAATCGGGATCTCGAACTCCTCCTCGTTGAGGAAGTCCTCAACGCTAATCTCTGGCACCTCCACCTCAGGCACCTCAGCTGCGGTCGTCGCCTGTGGGATCGTCTGCGGTTCCTGTGGAGGGATGGGCTGAGATGCCTCGGTAGCCCTGCCTGCGCGCTGCCCCCTCCCTCTGCCCCCTGCCCCCTGCCCGGCTGCCGCCACCCCGTAAAGTCGGTCTGGGGACCACAGGGGCCTTCCCCTTATCCTGTCCTGAAGCCATATCAACTGTACAAATTAAAAAAAAAATTAGTCCATTATTATACAAAAATATAATAAAAATACAAATATAAATAAAAATATGTGTTATATACGTACCTCAAGTGTAAATACTGCGGAATACTGACCAAAAACTCCTATAAAGACGTCTGAACGCTCAAATCTCGAAGAAATCACTCAGAGAAACCTCAGGAAACAAAATGAGCAAACGGAGAAATGAAGGAGGTGGGGGGTTTAAATAGGCCAGTAATTAGTAGCGGTTATTAAAATAACCGCTACTTTAACCGCTACAAATATCCAAATTTGTAGCGGTTCTACAATAACCGCTACAAATCTTCACAACGTTTGAAATTCTGTAGCGGTTATTGCCCAGAACCGCTACAAATTTGGAGTCTCTTGAAATTCTGTAGCGGTTTTCAGTATAAACCGCTACAAAATTCTGACCTTTGGTATTTTGTAGCGGTTTATGTGCATTAACCGCTACAAAATAACCGCTACAAGTTTTGGCGGGAATTTCGCGCCAAATTTGTAGCGGTTTTTTGTAGGAAACCGCTACAAAATATCTTGCCGCTACAAATTTGTAGCGGTTTAGGTAAAAACCGCTATAAATGCTATAATTTGTAGCGGTTTAATATAACCGCTACAAATGCACCGCTACAAAATACCTTTTTTTTTGTAGTGCGTGTTCGAGGAGAGACACGGGGAGTTAGTACCGCGAGGTATTTTGGACGAGACCCACGTTATTCGTCACAAGCTGGACCTAGTAAGGACGTTGTGGCCAAGATTAGAGAGGAGCTCGAACGAGAGATCGAGGCCAACCTTCGCGACAAGCTCCGACAAGAGCTGTTGCCAGAGCTTCAACTTGAAATGACAAAGATGTTCGAAGCGCAAAGGGCAAGGGACGAGCATAGAACTCAGGAATCCCCGGCCTTCAATAGCACCAGAGGAAGTTACAACCCTCTAGAGGAACCACTTGGCGACCCTTCTCCCACTCCAGTGTCGGGAGACCCTTGCACCCTCTATTTGGATGATCCACTGTTGCATGTTGTTGCTGATGCTCTCTTTCACACACGTGCTACCACCCACCATCATCAGCAAATTCTAGAGGATTTTCGTAGGGTGAATGTGACGAGTGTTAGAAAGGGGGAAAAAGGTACAGCCATCCCTGTTCCTGATCTAGAGGTTGGCACGTTAGGTCAAGCGATAGGATCTTTCATCCTTTGGCCTCACAATTTTATTGGTTCAGACGCAAGACCTCCAATGGTAGGAATTACCTTACTATTACTGAAAATCTGTTGGCATCCTAATAACATTTGTTTTTTGATGTTCTAAAAGGATGGCGAAGCGGCGAGGAAATGGCCCTACTTAGCACGGCTGCAGCAGATCTACAAGGGCATTAAACAAATTGACCTGAAGATGCCTCAAGGGATTGTGGGCCCTACATTGGAGTATCCCTACACGATTGACAATATAGATCTCAAGCAGTTTATTAGGTTAGAGGAGATAGATGTAGGCTGGGTGAAATTTGCAATCATGTAAGTTCTTTTTTCAATTTTCCCATAGAATTCATTTAGTGGTTTTTTGATTTCATACATTCAATAATTCATTCCTTATTTTAATTCTATTATAGCACCTTCCACGGTCTCTGCACAAACATGGAAAGACATTATTGGTATGGATTCTTATGTTCTGCGAATACGACAGGGGATACTTGTACTGTGGCGCATAGGACTCACTATGTCAGCTATGCAATAGGATAGACTAAACTTCGTTGTTATCTAGCACCCATTGTTCAACGGTTCGTATTTACATTTTGTCAATTTAAGAAGTTTAATAAATAATTGTCTTCTCATCTAACTTCATTTTAATGTGTACATGTTGTTAAAGTTACCACTGGAGTTTGTTTGTTATATGTCCCCGCCGCAACGTAGTCTATTGGTTTGATTCCTTGAGTAAAAAGCCAGACAAAGATACAAAATCCGTCTTCGACACGTAAGTTATTCTGTTTGTATTTCATTGACTCTTAAAAAAATGAATGGTTCTAATTTCTGTTCATTTTGCTTTTCATGATAGTGCTTGTCAAACATATAGAGTCCTAGGTGGGTCACGCGAGGGTATAGTTGTTAAAAAGTCAAAGTGGTTTTATCCGATAGTAAGTACATTCGATCCTACCTAATTGTTTCATTGACGGTCCTTCTAGACATACCTTTATTGATTTTAACAACCAATTGCATCCCTTTGATTTAAAGTGCCCTCGGCAACTTGGCAACACTGAATGCGGATATTCTGTTATACTTTATATGTATAACATAACTCAAAGTGGAATTACTAGCGATTTTGAAAAGATAATCGCTTCTTCATTTTCAAATGATAATATTTTTTGTGTTCTAATCGAAATGCTAATTAATTCATTTGCTTGAGATTCATTTCATCAAAGCTTACTTTCTAATTTTCAGATTTTTGATAATGAAGATGCCTACCTACGTGAAAACCTTGATTTGATCAGAGATCTTTTGGCTGGACATCTTCTTCAACATATAGGGCAGTAAACTTTTTATTTTATATCAGTTTGTAGTTGTGTGATGACAGCGTTTTGACACTTTCTGGTTGTTATTGTTGATATATATAGTAGTAGGTTGTATGAAAGGTTATTATATGTATATATAGTAAAGATTGTAGTACTGGATGTCCTTACCAGTTTGTAACGGACAGTGTGTTTTATGAATCCATCTTCTATTCTGTTTCTGTAGTTTGAATTCGCTGGGTAATACAGAATGTAAAATATGGTATAAAAAAAAAACCTAACCTTTAGACATCCCAAATTAAGAATTGGGAGGTATAAAGTCTCCCGGTGGGACTTTAGACGTCCCAAATAAAAGGGACGTCTTTGCTTACAACTTACAACGCCCCCAGTATATACGTCCCCCCGATTTAGGACGTTAAAGGTGCCAAATTTGGGACGTTATAGCCCCTTTTGTAGTAGTGCAAAAGGATGTCTGAGTTTTATTAAACGAGTTTAGACACCCTAGTAGCCCTATGTGGCTACATCATTTGTAATTATTATGTACAATCCCTGTGGGAAATTTCTGTAATCATGTATATATTATCAATATATTTATGCTTTTTCTGTGTGCCCACCGAACTGCGCAATTGCTGCTCTGATTAAGATCAATAATAAGCGGCATGCAAGATGCAGTCTTACATAGATCATGTTTTAATTGGTGAGATTTAATACTATATATAAAATAGTATTATAATATTAAATATAATAAAAATCTACAATTAAATCCCACCTATTAAAATATGATTAATGGTTGATACATCAAGTAGAGAGAAGTTAGTGGAGAGACCCCTCTCCCCCTTCAATTACTATAATATAAGAGCTAAACAAGGAGTTTATATTGATCATAAATAATATAAGACCACATGTCACTTTGTCTCTCAAATTTATAACTTTTGCCTCAAAGTATTCATATTAATTGCATCATATATGTCTTATATTAAGGACTAGAGGAAATATAATATATATATATATATATATATAGACACACCTCCACATATATAATTATAAAAACAAGAAAAAATAATATGCTGCTCTTAATGAAGGTATATGATGGGATCTAAATATCATTACGTACAATTAATATCAAATTTGATAGCATAACTTACAAAAAAGCGAGAAGAAAACAAATAAACAATAAAACAAAAGTAGGGGGGAAAATTATGCCCGGCAAGGGCACAGTACGTTCCAAACTGCCCAACATGGGCAGATTAGCCAAAAAAAAGTAAAAAAAAAAAAAATTATTCCTGCTTGTTAATGTTCGAATTATTGATAAAAAGCTAATTAGTTAATGTACACTGTATTGTGTAGTCAAGTTAATGCTTGCTAATTAATTAAAATTGTTAAATAGCTAGGCAACACGTCATGATCACCTGACTAGGCAGCCAAGATTTTTTGGCGGTTTTTAGCATCTTGAGCAATGATTTTTCTTCGGACCTCCGACGCAGGAATCCTCTTCGTCACTACTTCAATATTATTGTGATCATTATTCATAGTTGCCTTCTGATCATTAATGTATTGATGAGGAAGCATTTCAAGTTGATGCAGCACATCTGTGATGTCCATCACAAAACGTTCAGCCAATGTGCGACAGAACTCAGCCCTGATCACGACACGCAGCACGGTGATGTGCTCGGCACCGGGCGGCATGGTGTACGCCGGCACCATCCACCCGTGGTGGCGGAGCATGGCCGAGATCTTGAACTCGTCGTGCCGGCTTCTGTCCTTGAGAGAGAATGCCACCACAGGAACGCCATCGTCCTTGGAAAGTATGTTGAAGCATCCTGTGTTTACTATTCCTTCCTGCACAAGCATTGCATTCTCTCTACAGTTCTCCATCACATTACGGTAGCCCTAGAAACAAAGCCACACAAATAATATCATTCATTAATTGGCACAGTTTCAAGTGAGATTGCCAAATACTTTAATTAGAGTAAAAATGACTATTTAATTATGCTCACCTCTTTGCCTAGGCGAATTAGCTGATAATACTGGGCGATAATCTGGCTAGAACCTGCAATTTACAAAGTTTGATTAATGATACACTCGAGTTACAAAATAAAAAAGTAATATTTATCAACCTTAAGTTAAAATTTAAATACAAGTTGGAATATCAAAGTGTCATTAACTAGTTACCCCCGTTGTGCTTAATGTAGAACCTATTTATATTGGTGATTAAATTGATGTTGGTCCTAAATGTACAACTTATTTTACATCATGTTTATCAATTTTTTTCTCAAATTAATCTTATTGATCATATTTGCTCAACATTAATCAAGTAGGAGAGAGAGGGAAGGAGGGAATTAAGGAAGATGATTAAAGTGTTTTAAAAATATATATATATCATATTAACTAACTTAATTAACATCTTTAATCTATTCAAATTAGGTAAATAGATCTTTCATCAAGGACTAAAGTAATAATTAAGATAGGCTCAATACGAAGAGTATTTGCAAGTGATTTATGTTTGATAAGATGTTGCATCCCCTCCAAGAGAAAGGCTAATTAACCTAGCTAGGTCCTCATCATCTCATCGTGTAAGTTTAGGGGTTTGAACGACCCTTATTAGAAGGGTTTGTTGTTATCATTATGAATTATATTGATTAGTGAAAAATATTTGGTCACCTAAACAATACATATAGCTAAGGAATTCAAGTTTTGAAATTAAAGTGGTGAGTTAGTAGTAATACCTTTAGAAAAATTGAGGGTGAAAGTGGGCTGATCAGCTCCAAGATAATTAATGTGGAAGACAAGATCTTGAGGCAAGTCTTGTTTGGTCCTCCATAGAACCCAACCAATACCAGCATACACCAATCCATACTTGTGGCCGCTCACATTGATACTCTTCACCAATGGCAGCCTAAAATCCCACTCTAAATCTGGATACAAAAATGGTGCAATAAACCCTCCACTTGCCGCATCCACATGAATCGGTGTCTCCCACCCTGTTTGCTTGTTCTTTTGTACAAGAAGGTCGTTCAAGAGCTTAACGTCTTCAAACTCGCCATTGTAAGTAGAACCCAGAATTGCTGCAACACAAATTGTGTGTTCATCCACCATTTCCACTGCTCTTTGTGGATCCATCACGTAGTACCCTTCCTTCACCTTCACTTGCCTCAACTCCACCTCAAAATACCTAGCAAATTTCTCCCAACACACCTATATATATAGACACACACAGGTCCAAGTTAGATGGTGTGTGGCTGAATCAATATCCATAACATAGAGATACACTCCCTCCCCTCGGGTCTTTTGACTTTTTTTGGAGAGATTAAGAAAGCTAAATAAATTACTTAATTATAGGATATATGTTATATATCATTAGAATATATATCAACTAATAAGTCAAGTAAATTAGTTTGAAGAAAAACAATAAATATAAATACTTAAAAGTAGTTTATTTAGTTTCCTTAATCTTTCTAAAAAGATCAATTGGACCTTATATTAACATCTGGAGGTAGTATTAGGTAAGAAAGTATAAATTGATGCATATATATACCTGAACATTGGAGCCAGTTACAATGTTAGGCTTGTCGAAAGGTTTGCCTTGAGCCTTCCTCATATTTTGCCATCTCTTCTTGAAAGCTAGCCCTGCCAGCATTATCGCTTCCGAGGATCCAACCGTCCCCACTCCCATGCCGGCTTCACCTTCTTCCATCGGAGCATGGAACAATCTTGCTAGCATGTTCACGCATCGATTCTGTAATATTCAATCACTGCCGACGTTAACCAATCATACATTTTGTCATCCACACAAGTTTAAAAAGAGAACTCATCTTAAAGGGTTAGCCTGTAAGGGAAGTTGTGCCAAATTTCTTGAGTGGTTCCACACCACGGTCCTCCCTACAATGAGACGCTTTGTGGGAGTAGCCTTTTCCGAGATTATTAGGTGCTCTCACCCAAAAACTAACTCATTGGGAGGACACACACTTCACTTATGAGGCTCCCAACATAAACTCATAACACACAAATAAGTCTAGTTTGGAAAAAAAAAATTTGGTCTTGATTATAAGTTCATTTGGAAAATAATAACAATTTTGCCTCTATTAAATGTAATGAAAAAATGGGTTCACTCACGTTGGAAAGAGAAAATGATAAAAGAAAGGGTTGAGAATGCCATTAATAAATTCATGAGGGTAAAATTGGAAAAATACGTTAACTTAGGACATTTTAATGAGCTAAGTAGCTAACTACTTTTTCTTGATGTGTTAATTAGGTAAAGTGGACTTTCAAAGAAGAGTGCAGCATATATGAATATTGTTAAGAAGACAGAGACGTACGTGAAGGTCAGTGGTGATAGGGTACTCGTCCATGTTAACGTAATTCTTGTTAATGGATTCC
The DNA here is from genome assembly GCA_963242795.1 of Inga leiocalycina. Classification (NCBI taxonomy): domain Eukaryota; kingdom Viridiplantae; phylum Streptophyta; class Magnoliopsida; order Fabales; family Fabaceae; genus Inga; species Inga leiocalycina. The sequence goes on along the minus strand of OY725330.1, from coordinate 62,189,009 downwards.
ATGATGAGCTTGTTGCATTCTTCCTCCATGGAAGTGGTCACGAACGACGCCAAGTTCAGTTTCGGATTGCCGTCCAGCTGGAGCTCGTCGTGGATGTTCTGGTACGCCGCCTCCTTTGGCATGGCCTTCTCCGGCATGCTCAACCGGGGAAGAGAGCGTGTGGCAAAGCGAGAAGCAAAGGAGATATGAGAGGGAAGCGGTTTTGGGAGAGACATGGTGAAGTTCATATTGTTGTGATCTCAGAAGAGGGAGCACACAGAAAACTATCTGGGAATTAAATGTGTGTTTTTCTGGTGTGATGATGAACAAGGCAACGTTGGAGGCTATTTATATTAATTTTATATGAAGAAGTAAACAAGAGAGAATCGTAATCTTCTTGGGGTTAAGTCAAGTTTCCACGCCTTTACTTTTGCCCCAAATTCCATTCAAACACTGCCTTCAATTGTCGTCGCTCCATTTCTTTTCCATTTCAGATTCTGTTCTCGGCATTCAAACAAGAGGACGCAATAAGTTTTTGGGCGAAAAACTTAGTACCTTTCATTTAGCTTGTTACAGTCATATATACTCTGTCGGGAAGAGGAAGTGAATGAATATATAAATAAAGTTATTTATATATTCTTTATTCCTCCCATGTTTGATCCTTTCTTCGGTCAACAAAAACAACTGGAGGATCCCATGTTTGGCCACGTGTTCTTCATATGGGAAGAAAGAATGCGTCAATTTTTTTTGCGTGCATGTACTGATAAATCTTAAATTTAATATATTTTATCTTATCTTATTCATTTATTTTAAAATTAGTTTAAGTTAATTTAAATTTATTAAATAATATTTGGATTGTTAACCAATTTTAAGAAATAATATAAATTTAAATTGATTATGAGATTATTGGGTTTAAATTGTTAATATTTTAATTACTATCTTGTGATGGGATAATATTTATAAATATATGATAAATCACTATTTTATTTAATTCTAGTAAGACAAAAAAAAATATTAGAAGATATTAAGGTGTAAAATTTTTCTTAAAAACAAAAAGAGGGAACTTTAATTTTAATGGGTTCAAATTTAGTTTCCAAGCTCTCCCCTCTTCCTTAAAATTAACCGCGCCGCCAACAAAAAGGAGTTTTCCTGTATTAAAAAAAAAAAATTTCCGATAATCACGCTCATTCTCTCAGCCTGGAAGTTTCAGTTTTATCTTGGGAATTTACGCAGAGAGACCAAGGCTATTGCTTGAATTCTACCATCATCCATAACTTCCCCCACTCTTATTCGCTCACTGACCCCCACACCATCTCACTGGAGACTTGCTTCATTCAAACGCCATTATCTCTCCATTTACGGGTCCCACGGCCATTAACCAACGACCAACTAATCCCGCCCAAATCCTTTTCATGATTGTGATGCGGTTGGAGTTTGGAGGAAGACGACAAATTTTGATGGCAGCTTATTTTTGGTTGGGGGGGGGTGTGGTGGGGTTGATGGTGTTTTGTTGGAAACATTGAGGAAGTTAGAGCATAAAAACTTATATTTGAAGATTATAAGGGAGCGTTTTTTCTTTTATCTTTTTAATTCAAGACCTAAGATTATTTAGTTTTAAATTATTTTGAGTTGTATTACTTGAAAACAATCTAGTTTTATATTATAGATGTATCTCATTTGGATTGGATTGATATTTACGAATGTTTTGTGCTTGAGACATTCACTGGAAATTTTGTTTGCAAACCTTTATATTGTCAATTAAATTATTAATTGAGTTTTCATTATTAATTTAATTATCAATTTGATTTATCTTCTTGATTGTTTAACTAGGTTGGTAAATTGTCTAGTTGTTCAATTGAACAATTGTAAACAAGATTTTCAAAATTATTTTGAAACTAATTGTGATTGGTTTTTAATGAGTTTAATTAATCACTGCTTATTTCATTATGAGTTTTCAAGTGAAGTAAATGTTATTGAACTTGAGGGTTTCCCATATTTCAACTAAGTGATTGAAATTATTAATTTCAATCTTTCATCAACCTCCCTTTGGTCTAATTAATTAATTTAAGCTAAAAAAATTGACTCCATATGAATCCTAAGATGTTTCCTTCATCATCATAACTAAATTAAATCTTTGTTTTTTGGTATTGTTTTTAATCAATCTTTTGCTTAGGATTTCAATTCCTCTTTCATAAAAAACCCTCAAAAATTGCATCCAATTTCATATAGATTAGTCTCATGCTCATATAGATTTTAGAGTCAATTGCATTAGTGCATTTAGTTAGTTTAATTGCATTTAGGTAGTAGAGTCTTATAGCTTAGTTTGGTCCATTCTATTGCATATTTTATCACTTAAAAAATCAATCCTAAAGAAAACCCATAGCTTGACCTTGGGAAAATGGCTTAGGTTGACTTTAAATTGCATAATAATTTAGGACATAGTTTAATTGATTGCTTTAACGACAGAAGCACCCATCAATTTTGGTGACGTTGCCTGGGAGCAACGGTTAGACTTTAGGTTTGAGTTTTTAGGTGACTTCTTAGGAAGTTGTTTATTGCATGACCCGATTTTCTTTTGAAAAATTGTTTGAATTTGATCATGAGATTGAGAGGACATTTCACTAACGAAGAACTAGAGCTAGTATTCTCATAGGCAATAGTTCCTCTGTTAAGCCCATTGCTGATTCTTCTAATTCTAAGGTCAATATGGATGTTAATAATATTTTTATGGGAGAATTACACTTAGGTCCCAAGGAAGAAAATAAATGAAGAAATGGTCCCTAGAGATTGCAAAATGAAAAAATGGTCCCATTAACAACTCCAGGAGTCTATATTGACAACTCGTTAACAACTCCAGGAGCCTGTATTGACAACTCTTTGGGACCATTTTTTCATTTTGTAGTCTCCAGGGATCATTTTTTCATTTCTCTTCTTCCTTGGGACCTTAGTGTAATTCTCCCTATTTTTATTAATGCTGAAGGGAATGCTAATGCAAATGCAAATGCAAATGCTCATATTGTTGATCCTGTTATGACAATTAAAGAATTGGTTTCACCTAATTTGCATTTTCAAAATTGGTGCATCAATTATCCTAATATTAATGCAAATTTTGAGGTGAAATATGGATTGATATAGTTACTTCTAAAATTTAATAGCCTTTCAGGTGAGGAAGCATACAATCACTTAAAGATGCTTCACATGGTTTGTACTACTATGAAACCTGTTGGTATGACTAAAGATCAAATTAAGATGCTTGCCTTCCCATTATCTTTAGAAGGATATGCTAAAAATTGGTTGCTTCGATTGCCTCATGGATTCATTACTTCATGGAATTAATTGAAGAAATTATTCTTGGAAAAGTATTTCCAAGCCTCTCGCACTTCATATATCAGGAAGAACATATGTGGATGTCAACAAATGGTTGGGGAATCCTTATATGAATATTTAGAGCATTTTAAAATGCTATGTTCTAGATGTCCTCTCCATCAAATTCTAAATACATTACTGATCCAATACTTTCATGAAGGTTACTTACCTCTAGAGAGAGATTTATTAGATTCAGCTGCTGGTAGTGCTCTGTTTCACTTGACTGTTGATCATATTTGGGAATTGATTGAAAGGAAAGCTGATAATAGCCGAAAATTTGGTTCTAAACAACAAGTCAAAGTTAATGAAGTGTGATTACTTTATTCTAATTCTAAGTCTCACCTAGAGAGTAAAATTGATAGGCATGTATTTCCTATGAAAAAAATGGCTGTCTCATATGTGAAATTCTTCCAATATGGCTAATTCTATGGGGCCCTCTACTTCTTTTACCCCACAACCTGACTCTTTTACTCTAATAGGGCCACTTTGTTCTATTTGCTCTCTAGCCACTCATGGTACTAACTTTTCCCTTTACTTGAATAATGGAGCTGAATCTTGCAATGCGATATATCCTTCTAAGCCTATGACTCAAGGTGGCCAAAAATATGATCCTTACTCTAATATATATAATCCTGGATGGCGTGACCATCCAAATCTTTGATATGGAAATGGCCAACCTCAGCAAGCACAGTTTAATCAAAGTGGAAATTCTAGTGGTAAGATGTTTCAACAAGTTAGACAATCAATGTCAATCCACGATGAAGGTTCAAAGTTAGAAAGCAAGATAGATGCTATGATGAAAATCCTGATGCAACAACAACAACAAAGACATGAAATTCAAGCTCTTCAAACTCAAATGGGTCAATTGTCTAATGCACTTAGTAATGTATAGAGTCAAGGTTCAGGAAGGCTTCCATCTTAAGTGGTAACCAATCCAAATGTTGGAACTCAGCATAATCCTAATATTGGTTGAGTCAATGCTATATCTCTTCGATGTGGAAAGATAAGCCCCTCTACAGATCCTGTTGCTACTAATACTACAAAAGACAAGGAAGTTATTAATGACCCTCCTTCTACTTCCACATCACAGGATCAGTCCACTTTATCAAAAACACAAGTGGTGCCTCATCATGAAGAATAAGAAAAGGATGAGGAAGGAAAGCAAGTGATCAAGCCAACCCTATCCTTTCCTACTGTGGTAGCTAAGTCTGAAAGGGGAAAAAAGGAATCTAAGATGTTTAATGAAGTTTATGATATCTTCAAGAAAGTGGTGATCAATGTTCCACTAGTTGACTTAGTGGTACAAGTGCCTAAATATGCAAATGAAGGAGTTGTGTGCTACAAAGATAAAGTTTAAGCATGAAGGCAAGGTTAACTCAGAGGCAGTTGCCTCTTCTCTTTATCAAATGCCAATGCCAGTGAAGTGCTAGGATCCTGGTAGCTTTCTTATACCTTGCACTATTGGTGACATTGAATTCTCAGATGCCTTAGCAGATTTGGGAGTAGCTATCAACGTTATGCCAACATCAGTCTTCAATCAACTCAAGGGTGTAGAGCTTAAGCCCACGAATCTTGTTGCATCCCTTGCTGATAGACATTGCACAATTCCAGAAGGCATCTTGGAGGACATCTTGGTTAAGGTAAAAGATTTTATATTCCCTGCAAACTTCTATGTTCTTGATATGGATGATAGTAGGTTTAGACAGAAAGGACATTCATCTTTGATTAAAGGGAGGCCCTTTCTTAAAACTACTAGAGCTATGTTAGATGTGCATGCTAGTAGCCTTACTCCAGAATTTGCTGGTGAAACCATTAGATTTAATGTGCTTGAATCTATGAGACATCCCCCTGATGATTATGCCAAGATAGATGTTAATGTTATTGATGCTATAGTGGATGATTTTGTTGTAGATCTTAAAGATAGACCTTATGATATTGCCAGTTTAGATGATACTATCTCTTATTCATATGCTGAAATTGGTAGTCGTGATACATGTGCAATGTTGATGTTGCTGATATTGATATTTTCACTTATGTTATTGAGATTATGAGACGTTCTAAACATGATGCTTCTATGCCTATTTGTAGCATTAGTGATTCTAGTGATCATACATCTACTACTTTTAACGATTCTAATGCATTTTCCTAGTTATTTAGTATGATTGATGCCATGGATAAAATTGATTTACCTTCACTACCTAATTCTAAGTTATTGATTAGCATTGATCATGTTTCTGATGAGGATATTTTTTATTCTCAATCTATCTCTGATATGAGTGCTACTGAGGGCACTATTTTTTTTTATTGTGATGTGTTGCTTGATTTTTCTGCTCTTACAATTTCTACTAATGCTCCCCAAGGTGGGAAAGTTTGCTCTTCTGTGTGTGAATCTGTTGTGCAAGTTTCTAGTTTTTTTTTTATGTTGATTTAAAGCCACTTATACCTTCAATTGAGCAAGCTCCATCGTTAGAGTTAAAGTCGCTTCTTAACTCATTGAAATATGTCTATTTGGGGAAAGATGAGATACTTCCTATGATTGTAGCTAGTGACATAGCTTCTAATAAGGAAACCCGCCTCCTAGAGGTACCTAGGCGACAGATGAAAGCTATTGGATGAACTCTTGCTGATATCCCTGGAATCAACCGAGATGTGTGCATAAATCGAATCCTGCTAGAAGATGGTGCCAAAGCTGTACAACAGCCACAAAGACGACTCAATCCATTGATCTTTGATGTGGTAAAGAAAGAGATCTCTAAATTCTTTCTGCATGTATAATCTACCCCATTTCTGATAGCTAGTGGGTAAGTCTAGTTCTGGTAATGCCTAAGAAAACTGGTATTACTATTGTTCATAATGATAAAGGTGAGCTAATTTCCACTAGAGTCCAAAACAGTTAGAGAGTATATATTGACTATAGAAAATTGTATTAGGTAACTAGAAATGACCATTACCCCCTTCCCTTTATAGATCAAATGTTAGAAAGACTGGCTGGTAAATTACATTACTGCTTTTTGGATGGTTTTTTTTGGATATTTTCATATTTCTATTGCCCCAGTTTGCAAACAAAAATTCCAGCAAATGTCTCAAGCACAAAACATTCATAAATATCAATCCAATCCAAAAGAGATATGTCTACAATCTAAAACTAGATTATTCTCAATTAATACAACTCAAAATCATTTAAAACTAAATAATCTCAAGTCTTGAATTAAAAAGATAAAAGGAAAGACACTTCGTTGTGGTCTTCAAGTATAAGCCTCGATGTTTCTTGCAAATTGCCCCCCAAAATAAATTAAGCTACCATGAAAATTTGTCCTCTTCCTCTAAACTCCAACTGCGTCACAACCATGAAAAGGATTTGTGCAGAATTGGTTGGTGGTTGGTTAATGGCCATAGGACCCGTAAATGGAGAAGTAATGGCATTTGAATGAAGCAAGTCTCTGGTGACATGGTGTGGGGTCAGTGAGCGAATAAGAGTGGGGGAAGTTATGGATGATGGTTAGGGGTGGAAACAGGCCAAGCAGCCTGGCCTATTTTCGGCCTAATCAGGCTTGGCTTGTTAGAATAAAATGCCAGGCCCAAGCCTATTTTAAAACATGTTTTATTAAACAAGCCAGACCAATGCCTATTGATGGGCCTTTTAGGTCTATCAGGCTGGCGTATTCATATATTTAAAAAGATTGGGATGCCCCTTCCCAACAGCCTAACAGCTCAATTCTCTCTCTCAGACTCATCACCCATTCTCTCTCAAATCTCAATCTCGGCCTCTCGTCTCTCAAATCTCACTCCCACTCCCACACCCACAATCCCACTCCCACTCTCACTCCTGTTCTGATCTCGCTCTCAGTCGACGATCTCGTCTAACTCTCACTCTCTCAATCAACTCAACAATCCTCGACCCCTAAGCCCTAAGATCACCAACACTTGCCCTCACAGTCACACTCACAGCACAAGTTATAAGCACTCACAACATAACTCACGCTGTGTCTTGACTCATCCTCATCCACCCAGGCTCTCAGAGACTACTTGTCTGTGCAGCTGTTCGTCCTCCCTTCTTTGATGCCTTTCATCCTCTCCTTCTTCGACATTGTTTATCCTCTCCTTCTCTGACGCCTAAGCCTTCTCCAAGGCCGTCCGATTAGGTTAATTCTTCGATTCGGTTTAGACTAGAGCCTTCTCCATCCGATTCGGTTGATTCTCCGATGCATAATCCTTTTCTGACGCCTAAGCCTTCCTAAGGCTTCTCTTATTCAAGTATTTGGGTGTGGACTATTTTGATTATTTTGATTTTTCCATGATCTATATATTTGATTCTGTATCATTTATGATTTTAGTTCAAGATCTCATGGCCAAAAAAAAAGTTCAAGATCTATTGTTCTTGATTAGCTGTTTTTAAACTCTGTTCTTCTGTTTTGGGGTTCAGATTAAATCTACAGCAGCAGATTTCTAGCTCTGGTAAGTCTACTCTAGATCTTTATTTTGTTTTTAACTCTGTTCTTCTGTTTTGGTTTTGCTGTTGTCATTGACTTTGCCACCAATCATCCAGAAGCTGTATGTGCTAATACAAAATTGTTAGATTAAATCAATCAGTTATATGAGAATTTAGATTTCAAAATAGTTTCATCTAATAACTAAGTGTGCTTAGGTCAATTTTTTGGAGTTCATGTTTTCAGGTAGAAAGGCTTGTTTTGATTGGTTACTGTGTATATGCATTTTTTGTATAAAAAATACAGGCTTTTAGCATGCCTCAGGCCATGCCAGGCCTGTGAACAGGCTAGGTTCAAGATGACAAAAAGGCCTGTGACAGGCTACAGGCTAGGCTCAGGCCAGGCCAGTTAAGGCCAAACCCTTGCCTAGCCTGGCTTGTTTCCACCCCTAAAAATGGTAGAATTCAAGCAATAGCCTTGGTCTCTCTGCGTAAATTCCCAAGATAAAACTGAAACTTCCAAGCCAAGAGAATGAGCGTGATTATCCAAAAACTCTTCTTTTAGTTGGCAGCATAGTTAATTTTAAGGAAGAGGGGAGAGCTTGGGCACTAAATTTGTGCCCATTAAAATTAAAGTGGCCCAATAAAATTCATCCATTAGATCCTCTTTTTGCTTCTAAGAAAAATTCTGCACCGTAGGATCTTCTAATATGTTTTTCCTTGCCCTACAAGAATTAAATAAAATCGTGATCTATCATATATTTACAAATATTATCCAATCACAAGATAGCAATCAAAATATTAATGATTTAAATCCAATAATCTTATAATCAATTCAAATTTATATTATTTCCTAAAATTGGCTAACAATCCAAATATTATCTAATAAATCCAAATTAGCCTAAAATAATCCCCCAAAAAAATGAATAAGATGGGATAAAATATATTAAATTTGGGATTTATCAACCTCCCCCACACTTATCATTTGCACTCCTGGGCAAAACAAATCAAGACCAAGGGAGAATAACAAAACAAGACAAAAGCTTCAAGGGTGAATGTTCCAATCACAAGCAAAACATAAACAAAAGCATTTTAACACCTCTCTTTGCCAAGTGATTTTGTTAAGAATCAAGAAAACAAACATTATGGCAATTTATTTGACAAAGGAGAACATAAGCTAGAAATCACTCACAAAGGATATGTGTATGTCACTCATCACCTAAAAGTGTATAGGCTTATGTTTACACTAAAATCTACCTTATCCAATACTCTTTTCATAGGCTTGACAAGAATCTAAGTTCTTCACCACTAGCAAAGCAAATGCAAACATAAATCAAAAGGAATTTTAGTAGGTTGTAATGGGGCTAAGGTTAAGAAAGAAAGGATGTAGTGTTTGGGAAACAAAGTTGAATATCTTAGAGGATAAAGATAATTATGCAACGAAGAATACAGGATGAAAGAAACCAAACCAAACCTGAATTGGGTCATTATTATTTTTATTTCTATTTTTTTTCAACTTTCTTGGACTGTTATATATATGATCTTTTGTCACGAATTTGTGTATTGGTGATACAAAGGTCAGATTACTCAAACATTTATAACTCAATTAGCACCAAGATGCTACTTGCACGCTCATAGCTCTTACAGGCGGTTTCACGCGATGATCAACGTTGGTGATGAAGAGCCTTGGTTATTAAGCACAACTTAAACTAGTGGAATAGAATCTTATCACTTTTTTTTTTTTGTGCTTTTTCACGATAACCTTCCATAATTTTCATAATAATCCAATTCCTAATTTTATATATGTTCTTCTATTCAAAATAAATATAATGCAATTCTCTTCAACTCCTAGGACATTCAAAAAGGTAGGATTTTTTTTTTGTGTGGCTATGCATGTAGACAAAATGGCAAAAATATAGGCTCAAAGGGACGAAACAAAGGATATATGTATGAAAAGGGTAGGCTTTTTGACTTATCTGGCTAAAATGAAATGAATGTTTTTATCATGATTATGAATACACATGCATCAAATGTGGCCTCCAATAAGATTCAAGTCAAGTTCTAGATCAAGTAAAGAGATAGGGAATACACACTGAAAATAAAAAATACATTAGGCTCAAAATCCCACTAGGTCTATATAATTGCTAGCCTAAATCCATGAAAGTCAAATTCATTGCCACTTAGTTTGCTTACTAAAAACATGATCAATCACCTTTCAAATTAAGAATGCGATCAATCACCTTTCAAATTAAAAATGCATCATACTAAAGTTACTTGAAACTTGTAATTAGATTGTCAATTAAATTATTAATTGAGTCTTTATTATTAATTTAATTGTCAATTTAATTTATTTTCTTGATTGTTTAATTGGGTTGGTAAATTGTTTAGTTGTTCAATTAGACAATTACAAACAAGATTTTTAAAATTATTTTGAAACTAATTGTGGTTGGTTTTTAATGAGTTTAATTAACCACCGTTTATTTCATTATGAGTTTTCTAGTGGAGTAAATATGATTGAGCTTAAGGGTTTCCCATGTTTCAACTAGGTGATTGAAATTATTAATTCCAACCTTTCATCAACCTCCCTTTGGTCTAATTAATTAATTTAAGCTAAAAAAATTAACTCCATGTGAATCCTATGATGTTTCTTTCATCATCATAACTGAATTAAATCTTTTTTTTTTCTTGTTTTTAATCAATCTTTTGCTTAGGATTTTAATTCCTCTTTCATAAAAAAACCCCCCAAAAATTGCATCCAATTTCATATAGATTAGTCTCATTCTCATATGGATTTTAGAATCAATTGCATTAGTGCATTTAGTTAGTTTAATTTCACTTAGGTAGTAGAGTCTTGCATTCTAGTTTAGGTCAATTTCATTGTATCTTTTATCACTTAAAAAATCATTTATAAAAAAAACTCATAGCTTACTTCTTGGGAGAATGACATAGGTTGACCCTAAACTGCATAATAATTTAAAACCTAGTTTAATTGATTGCTTTAACGACAGAAGCACACATAATTGACTTTTTAATTGTAAGCTAATAGGAGTATTTGGTACTCCTCATATATGTTCATAAGCAACTTTTTTTAGGGGTTTGATTTTTAATATAAACAATTTTTTTCATTTCTTATGTCTCAAAATTTAAATTACTTTTTACTGTTCTACTCTTATTAAATATACATATTTATATTAGCTATCCCCCACTCCTATTAAATATACATATTTATTGAGCTTAAGATGAGTTAAAATAATACGAAATAAATGTTTAAAAAAAATCGACCTATGGGGATGAGATGTAACGGAAGGGGATGGTCCCTCATAAGGTGGTGAATGAATGTTCAAATTTCTATTAGGAGATATGTTTATATTTAGTAACCAACAGTATCTCAAATAGAATTACTTTTAATAAGAGGATACCAATTCTTAGCCCCAAAAAAAATTGTGTTGTTGTTACTTGTTAGGTTCTTTGGTTGAAATTCTTAGGACCACTAAAAAGCGATACAGTTAATTTTAACAAATTAAAAAAATCGTATAAATTTTTGAATTTTTTAAATACGTATATACACCAGGGTTGTTAAACCCGGACCGGCCCGGGAACCGGCGAACCGGCCGGTAAACCGGTCCGGTCCGGGTTGGTATTTTTAAATAAAAAAAATTTTAATTTTTTCTTTAGAATTTCATACTATAAGTCTAAAATTTTCAATTTCTCACCGGTTTGGTCCTGGTTTAGCTTCGGTTTGGTCCCGGTTTGACCCACTGACCCTTAACCCAGTACCCCAACCGGTTCAATGCCCGATCCGAGTTTTAATACCACACACATACTGGAAAGTTGAGTGGAAACGCAGCCATATATATATATAGGGAAGTGGAATTCATATATATATATATATGGAAGTGGAATTCATAGGGCGACTTTTTCTTTGGATTGAAGTCTCCACTCCTTTCGTTCAAATACGTTTTATGATCATACAATTTTGCGCGTCTGTTTGACCGTTGATCTTGAGGGTTAAAAAAAAGATTAATTTAACCCACAAGTATTGGTTTTAGTTAAAGAATTAGGGTGCTTTGACTGGTTAAATAGAGGTTTCAAATTCAAATCGGCCGTGTTAAAGCAGGAAACATTTTGGGGGGAACTACTCACAATTAGGCCTAGCGTTACTCGAATCTTAACGAGTCATATAGTCATATAAAAAAAAATTTAACTAATGCAACTTTTGAATCTTCCAGATCATGGAACAAAGTCTGACCAGCAAGAGAAGTTTTGGACATGCATGCAGACCATTCGCTATATGCACACACACACACACACCAGATCACTGTCTCTTTGTCAAATTCAAAAGAGGAACAAATTTTTTCCATTTAATCTGATTTTTCTTAAATAATAAAAATAAGATTTAGTACTTTATGTCAAAAAAACACATCATAATAAGATTTTGGACTTGCACACAGACCATTCAATACTGTTCGAATATGATTTACTGGTTTAGTGCGTCATATTAGATTGTATGTATAAAACTATTTGACATCATAAATGGAGATTTGCTTTGAAAAAAGTCTCTGAAAATTTCGTCCACAGATTTCTGGTTCAATTCCTTCCGCGAGAGAAATTAAATGTTAAAGTTCAATTAATGTGTTTCATGAAGAATAATACTAATGGCCATTAAGGATTTTTCTGTGTTTCTTTTTTTTTTTTTATCCAGAAAAAGTGGGGAGCTGATTTGGACGGCTGGGAACGCATACGGATTTAACGGTCCAGATTGCATCACAGTACGTAGGCTCCACTCTACAACCCACTTGTTAAATAAATAATAATTGTATGATAGTTCCTCCGATCCAAATTATAGGACAATATTTGAGAGTTGATCTTGGTTCTAATTATAGGATAAATTTCTAATTTTTATCAATTTCTTCCCAAAATACCCCCTATTGATAATTTCTCAATAATAATTTAATAAGAGTAGATCGGAAGTTGTTGAGGGAGATTGACGACGCCGGATTGTGTGAGAACTTGGAGAAGTCATGTATGAGGCAGGAGAGGTACAAAAAAAAAATAGAGAATCAAAGTAATTGAATGCCATTTTAAATTTTAAATAAGGGTATTTTAGGAAAATAAATGTGATTAACTAATTTAATCACTATCCTTAATTTCTCCAAAGTTAGGTAAATATGTCCTATAATTAGGACCGGAGGGAGTAATATAAAAAAAGGTCTAATTTGATAAAGTCAATAACACGTTGGTAATTGGTTTGTGTGGTTAGCTGTTTATCGTTTGAATTGAATGAAAATAACATTGAATTAGTAAACGCATGTTTTCCCGTGTGTTAGGGAAATCATCAGAAGACTAATGAAGAAAATTAAGGAGAAACCGAGTAAAAAAGTCCTAAAAGAAATTTCAAATTATCTTCACAATATTCATTGTTGACACTTTCCTTCACTAAATATCTAGCAAATTGCGTCCCTGTCAATCCATAGAAATTTCTTGACCTCTATTATATTTACAGAATTGTAGCGTGTTATATTTATACACGCCTCACTTAATAAATATGTTTTGTGACTAAAAATAAAATATTCCTCTATCCAATCCTTAATATAAGAATTAGTCGGGGTTAACTTTGTGGCTAAATATAAGAATTTCATCTAGCACTGATCCACTTTATCTCACATCTTTATTTTTTTTTTAACTATCCATATTAATTACATATATTAAGAGTGTTTCTATCAAATGGTAGTTTCAATAGCTGATTAAAAATGATATTTAAAAAAAAAAGCATATTTTTTTTTATAAATAGCTATTTTTTTAAAAAAATTTATGATTTAGGTGTATATTATATATATATATATATATATATAGCTCCTATATTAAGGTAAGAAGAGTATTTTTCATAGACAAGAATTCTTATGTTGCTACTTCAAGGGACCGTTCTTCTCAACTCGTTTCCTTTCTTTTTGTGTGTTTTCCTAGAAGATTAAAAAATGATGGTTAAGTTCAATAAGTTGGAAAAAAATATCACAAAGGAAATTTAATCTTAGAGTCTCTTCAACGACCCCAAAGTCCAAAGATAAAACAAAACAAGACAAAAACCAAAAAATTGACCTTATTTTTTCTCTCTATTATATTATTGACCTTTTTCCCTCTTGTGACTTTTAGGGCTTGTTTGGTACGTGGATAGGAGAGGGAAAGTGAGTAAAGGAAAGTTTTTTTAGAGTTAGATTTAAAAAAATTAGAGAAGTTAGGTTAAAAAATTTTAATTAATTTCTCTTACTCTTTCATCTTATATCTTCTCTTTATTAAAATTTTGTAATCCCACTTCTTCATTTTTTGTTTAGATTCAGCTTATAAAAATTTCTCTTCTCCTCCAGATCCCTCATACCAAACAAACCCCTAGGGTGTGTTGGGTTTGAGGGAAGGAGAGGGGGAGAAATTACAATTTTGGACGGGAGAGATTTAAAATTTATCTTCTCATCCTTTTAAATTTTGGGTTTCCACCCAAAATTTATCCTCTCATTCTTTTTAAATTTTGGGTTCCCGTCCAAAATTTAAATACTTTCAACCCTAAAAGATAATTTATCCACCCTCCCATCCCCTCCTCAAACCAAACACACCCTTGAAGACATTCAACGCTATGATCACTACCACCTAAGGAATAGAGAATCAAACATCAAATAAGAAATTAGCCATCACTCAGTGTTACATCATTCTTTCTAGTTTCTAATATACAAAACTTACTTTATAATTCAATTTCTTTATTAAAGTGTATCTTATATTAATGATCAGAAATGGTATTATATTATATGGGAATTATTTTCCCTTTTTGACCTCAATCAATCTAAGAGATGACTCGTGTATTTTCTTTCTTGTTTGTTTGGTAACATGATTGTCACCCTTATTTTCTTCATCTTTAATCAATAAATTTATGATTTTGTTCCATAAATAATAATACTTATTTGACCCATAATATAAGAATTGCTTAACCAACTCGGGTAAACTATAATAAATGTCACATGTATGATAAACTTAACATGATCCCCTAAAATGGCCCCAATATGATATTAGATTATATATTGGTTTATAAAGGCAACTTAATACTCCCTCCGGTCCTAAATATAGGACATAGTTTGTAATGTAAATTACACTATAAACTATGTCCTATATTTAGGACCGGAGGTAGTAATTAGTTTCTATATTTAGAATAGCACAAGTATAAACTACTCAATTTTTGAATCACATTCAATGCATGGTCTCATTCTAGCTAGTTTACCTCCAACAAAAGAGTGGATCCTATTGCCAAATGCTAATTTGGTACTCTATGAATTGGTAATTTTTCAATATGTTATTGGATCCAACACTATTTTTTTTTTTTTTGTTAAACATAGGTACCTTCCTATTGAAGGTGGTCATGTTCGAGGTATTGTCGGACACTAAATGTAAGTATTTCTTTCAGCAGAAATTCAAACATTGAATTGTCACATTATGAGAAACAAACATTTCCACCAAACTCAACTTCCATTGGTACATTTTTTAAATGTTTGAAAACTTCCACTCAAGCTTAGCCAAGTCCACAATAAATATTATTGGATCTATTGTTGTCAAACTTGCGAGTTAACTCTTCGAATTTACTTTTTTACGTTTCTAACTTATAAAATCAAGTCGAATCATTGGTAAATTCGTAACCGTTGCAAACCCGGTTAAATTCACAAATTTATATACTGATTTTATTGTTTTTACATTTCTAACTTATAAAACCATGTTAACTCACCTTTAAACTTGTATTAATTTCTTTGATTTGATCATACTCAGCGGCTTTATCTATAAATTTTATAGAATTTTTTTTGTTAATTATGATAAATTGTGAATGTTGATGGATTTAATTTCAATTATTTGGATTTAAATATTTAAAACAAATTGTTGTGATTTTTTTATATTTTAATTATTTAATTATACACTATTAATATCTATTTAATGATAAAAACAAACTCTTACGAATTTATGATTCGAATTCACGATATAAGTTTACATAACTATCATGAATTTATTTAAATTTACTAGTTTGATAACTTTGCTTACATCTAATTTTGGGCTCAAGCCAATATTACCCCACGCATAGAAACTTGAAGCCCACTTTGCCTTGAAATCATGTCCTCTTTTCTCCCCCAAGCCCAAAGATCAATTAGCCGACAAGGATGATTAAAAAAGGGATTGATTATTATTATTATAACTAAAATGTGTAAGTCTGTGTAATTGATGACTTATTATTAGGGCTGTACATAAAATCCGGAAATCCGGCTAACCCCGGCCGGCACAATCCGGCCTGGTCCTGTCCAAAAAAAAAAGAGAAAACAAAGTGACTCATTCGGTAGAGGTGGAAATAAGTCAGGCGGCCTGATAGGGACCTGCGACCTAGCCTGTTAGAGGCCTGATCTGTCAGGCTAAAAAGGTCAGACTAAGGCTTACCAATAGGCTTGTTAGGCCAGCCTGAGCCTATTAAGTTATTTTTTTAAAAAAAATTGTAGGGTAAAATAGTAATCCCGCATCTCTTATCTTGCCCTTTTATGTTTCTGCTAGTTATTGTTTCTGGTTTGATGTTTTTACACTTTCCCAAACGAACCCTCTGCCTCGTCACCTCTTTCCCATCTCAAATCGGTTAACCTAGGTGTGTTTGGTTTGAGGTGAGGGGAGGGGGTAAAATTATAATATTGGATAAAAAAAAAATCAAAATTTATCCTATTATTTTTTTAAATTTTGAATTTTCACCTAAAATTTACTCTCTCATTCCTTTTAAATTTTTAGTTTCTACCCAAAATTTAAATATTTTTAACTTAAAAAGATAATTTAACCTCACTCTCCTTCCCTCCCTCCCCCTCAAATCAAACACACCCTAAAATCCTGTCATCCTTCCTGCAGTCCAGCTTGAACCCTGCGACTATGAGCCCCTGTCCACCTCCTCTCCTCACCACCGACGGCTTGACTCCGCCTCCTCTCCTCACCGAATCACCATCGTCTAGTTTCCGCCTCCTCTCCTCACCGAATTGACTCCGCCTCCGTCGTCCCCTCTCTCTGCGATTTGCTTCTCCTCCGGCAATCCGACTAAGCCCTGTAAGCTTCTGGATTTTGTTCTCTGCAATTTGCTTCTAGTTTTGGTCGACTTCTGTGGTACAAGGTAGATAGTAGCCAAATCCTTCCTTAATCAAGGTTGGGAGTTCAATCTTCGCTTGGGCATGGAAAAATGTTCAGTCTCGTAGCCAGCTCTCCCATCCTTTGAGGTGCCCACCATGGGAGATCCGGATTAGTTTGGGGCCGTTGATGTGCCTGAAAGATGACCTGCCTTAAGATACCGGATACACATGCAAAAAAAAAAAAAAATCAATTTATGCACTTTTGAATCTTCCAGATCATGGGACAAAGTCTGACCAGCAAGAGAAAATTTGCACATGCACGCAGACCATTCGCTATATGCGCGCACACACATCAGATCACTGTCTCTTTGTCAAATTTAAAAGAGGAACAAATTTTTTCCATTTAACCTGATTTTTCTTAAATAATAAAAATAAGATTTAGTACTTTATGCCAAAAAAACACATCATAACAAGATTTTGGACTTGCACACAGACCATTCAATACTGTTCGAATATGATTTACTGGTTTAGTACGTCATATTAGATTGTATGTATAAAACTATTTGACATCATAAATGGAGATTTGCTTTGAAAAAAGTCTCTGAAAATTTCGTCCACAGATTTCTGGTTCAATTCCTTCCGTGAGAGAAATTAAATGTTAAAGTTCGATTAATGTGTTTCATGAAGAATAATACTAATAGCCATTGAGGATTTTTCTGTGTGTTTCTTTTTTTTTTTTTTATATATCCAGAAAAAGTGGGGAGCTGATTTGGACGGCTGGGAAGGCATACGGATTTAACCGTCGAGATTGCATCACAGTACGTAGGCTCCACTCTACAACCCACTTGTTAAATAAATAATAATTGTATGATACTTCCTCTAATCCTAATTATAGGATAATATTTGAGAGTTGATCTTAGTCCTAATTATAGGATAAAGTTCTAATTTTTATCAATTTCTTCCCAAAATACCTCCTATTGATAATTTCTCAATAAAAATTTAATAAGAGTAGATCGGAAGTTGTTGAGGGAGATTGACGACGCCGGATTATGTGAGAACTTGGAGAAGTCATGTATGAGGTAGGAGAGGTACAAGAAAAAATAGAGAATCAAAGTAATTGAATGCCATTTTAAATTTTAAATAAGGGTATTTTAGGAAAATAAATGTGATTAACTAATTTAATCACTATCCTTAATTTCTCCAAAGTTAGGTAAATATGTCCTATAATTAGGACCGGAGGGAGTAATATAAAAAAAGGTCTAATTTGATAAAGTCAATAACACGTTGGTAATTGGTTTGTGTGGCTAGCTGTTTATCGTTTGAATTGAATGAAAATAACATTGAATTAGTAAACGCATGTTTTCCCGTGTGTTAGGGAAATCATCAGAAGACTAATGAAGAAAATTAAGGAGAAACCGAGTAAAAAAGTCCTAAAAGAAATTTCAAATTATCTTCACAATATTCATTGTTGACACTTTCCTTCACTAAATATCTAGCAAATTGCGTCCCTGTCAATCCATAGAAATTTCTTGACCTCTATTATATTTACAGAATTGTAGCGTGTTATATTTATACACGCCTCATTTAATAAATATGTTTTTTTGACTAAAAATAAAATATTACTCTATCCAATTCTTAATATAAGAGTTAGTCAGAGTTAATTTTATGCCTAAATATAAGAATTTCATCTAGCACTGATCCACTTTATCTCACATCTTTAATTTTTTCTTAACTATCCATATTAATTACATATATTAAGAGTGTTTCTATCAAATGGCAGTTTCAACAACTGATTAAATATGATATTTAAAAAAAAAGCATATGTTTTTTTTATAAATGGATGTTTTTTAAAAATTTTTATGAATTAGGTGTATATTATATATATATATATATATTTCCTATATTAAGATAAGAAGAGTATTATTCATAGACAAGAATTCTTATGTTGCTACTTCAAGGGACCATTCTTCTCAACTCGTTTCCTTTTATTTTTGTGTGTTTTCCTAGAAGACTAAAAAATGATGGCTAAGTTCAATAAGTTGGAAAAAAATATCATAAAGGAAATTTAATCTTAGAATCTCTTCAACGACCCCAAAGTCTAAAGATAAAACAAAAAAAAAAAAAAAAAATTGACCTTATTTTATCTCTCTATTATATTATTGGCCTTTTTCCCTCTTGTGACTTTTAGGGCTTGTTTCGTACGTGGGTAGGAGTGAAGGAAAATTTTTTTAGAGTTAGATTTAAAAAAAGTAGAGAAGTTGGGTTAAACAATTTTAATTAATTTTTCTTACTCTTTCATTTTATATCTTCTCTTTATTAAAATTTTGTAGCCCCTCCCCTCATTTGGTTTGAAATGTTGGAAGGGAGGGGAGTAAAAATTTGCTTCTCTCTCCACTCCCCTTATTTTGATTCCCTCCAAATTGGGGGGTTTTGGAGGGGAGCCAAATATTGGGACTAATTTGCCCTTATAATTTTTGTCATATCCCATCAATGCCCATAGTTGCAACTCATGCTCTCTCCGCTGCTGTTGCTCCTAGTCTCTTGCCCTCAATTCCCTTCCTCTACTTTCTGCCAAAAACGTAAATTTGGACTTTATTTTTATGTTCTCATTTTTTGCACAATAACATATAAGAAATCCTGATGGTTGATAGTTTCATCTTCATAAATCCTGATGCACATTCGGCTCAATAAATTTTGTCAGCAATTGAATTTTGAGAACCATGTTATAGGGTGATCTAAATAATTTACATTGTTGCTAGTCATTTTTAGCTAAAGCATTGTTACTGGAGTCATCTTTTTTTAGAGTCAAATTAGCCCTCGTTGAAAACTTAGTTTAAAACAAAAATTATTATATAAGTTGTTGTATACATATTAAGGTGAGAGTAAGTTTTCAAAAATTATATAATTTATATTAAGGTGTAAATTAATTTAAATAATTTATATAAGTAAAAATATATAAACTAATATATAAGGGTAAAATGGTAAATTACATATTATCTCCCATCCCATCCCCTCTTGAACCAAACAAAAGATCATTAAAAAACCTTCCCCTTCCTTCCCCTTCAACCAAACCAAACAAGGTAACCTCATATCCTTCCCTTCCATCCCCTCCCCTCCATTCCCTCCCATTCCATCCCCTCCCATTGAACCAAACAGGCCCTTAGGCTTTGTTTGATTCAACGAAGGTTAGGTTAAGTGAGGTTTACTTAAGTTAAGTTAGAAGAGGTTATAATGTTGTTTGGTTCAACAAAGATTAGGTTAAGTGAGGTTTATTTAAGTTAAGTTAGGTTAGAGGAGGTTAAAATGTCCTTCTACATATTTTCCTTTTTCTTTTATAATGTATTTATTAATAATAATTATTTATATAAAATTATTATTTATAAAATAATTATTCGTGTAAGTATATAAATAATTATTTATAAAATTATTATTATTTGGAAAGTTCGTTGAATCAGGAGGTCAAGTTTTAAAGGGGAGGGCAATTTTAGAATTTTAAAAAATTGTCTTGGGCAATTTAGTCACAATTGAAGACAAATATTCTCTCACCTAGGAAAAACCCCAATTTTGGAGGGTTCACAACCTATGTTAGGTTACCACTAGAAGACAAAAAAACATCCAACACCTAACCTAACCTCCTTTCAACCAAACACTACTTTTTTAACCCCAACCCACCCCAACCTAACCTAACATCCAACCAAACAAAGACAACCCCACCCCAACCTAACCTAACCTCCAACCAAACAAAGCCTTAGAGTGTGTTTGGTTTGAGGGGAGAGAGGGGGAGAAATTACAATTTTGGATGGGAGAAACCCAAAATTTATCCTCTTATCCTTTTAGATTTTGAGTTCCCACCTAAAATTTGCCCTCTCATTATTCTTTTAAAATTTTGGGTTCTCGCCCAAAATTCATATATTTTCAACTCAAAAAGATAATTTACCCACCCTTCTATTCCCTCCCATCTCTCTTGTCAAACCAAACACACCCTTGGAGACATTCAACGCTATGATCACTACCACCTAAGGAATAGAGAATCAAACATCAAATAAGAAATTAACCATTACTCAGTATTACATCATTCTTTCTAGTTCCTAATATACAAAACTTACTCTATAATTCAATTTTTTTTATTAAAGTAGATTTTATATTAATGATCAGAAATCGTATTATATTATAAGGGAATTATTTTCCCTTTTTGACCTCAATCAATCGAAGAGATGACTCGCGTATTTCTTTCTTGTTTGTTTGGTAACATGATTGTTTGTCACCCTTGTTTTCTTCATCTTTAATCAATAAATCTATGATTTTGTTCCATAAATAATAATACTTATTTGACCCATAATATAAGAATTGCTTAACTAACTTGGGTAAACTACTCCCTCCGGTCCTAATTATAAGACAAAGTTGACTTTTTTTGGAGAAATTAAGGAAGCCAATTAAATTATTTTAGAATATTTATATTTATATTTTTTTCTCTAAACTAATTAATTTGACTAATAAACTAATATATAATCTAAGGATACTAAAAATATAAACACTCTAAAATAATTTAAAGGGCTTCCTTAATTTATCTAAAAAAGTCAACTTTATCTTATAATTAGGACTGGAGGGAGTATTATAAATGTCACATGTATGATAAACTTAACATGATCCCCTAAAATGGCCCCAATATGATATTAGATTATATATTGGTTTATAACTATAAATAAGGCAACTTAATAATTAGTTTCTATATTTAGAATAGCACAAGTATAAACTACTCAATTTTTGAATCACATTCAATGCATGGTCTCATTCTAGCTAGTTTGCCTCCAACAAAAGAGTGGATCCTATTGCCAAATGCTAATTTGGTACTCATTGAATTGGTAATTTTTCAATATGTTATTGGATCCAACACTATATTTTTTTTTTTGTTAAACATAGGTACCTTCCTATTGGAGGTGGTCATGTTTGAGGTATTGTCGGACACTACATATGAGTATCTCTTTCTGCAGGGATTCAAACCTTGATTTGTCATGTTATGAGAAACTAACATTTTCCACCAAACTCCCATTGGCACATTTTTTAAATGTTTGAAAACTTCCACTCAAGCTTAGCCAAGTCCACAATAAATATTATTGGATCTATTGTTGTTAAACTCGCGAGTTAACTCTCCGAGTTTACCTTTTTATGTTTCTAACTTACAAAATCGAATCGAATCATTGGTAAATTCGTAACCGTTGTAAACTCGATTAAATTCACGAATTTATATACTGAGTTTATCGTTTTTGTGTTTCTAGCTTATAAAACCGTGTTAACTCACCTTTAAACTTGTATTAATTTCTTCGATTTGATCATATTCAGCGGCTTTATATATAAATTTTATAGAATTTATTTTTTTTAATTATGATAAATTGTGAGTGTTGATGAATTTAATTTCAATTATTTGGATTTAAAATCTATTTAAAACAAATTGTTGTGATTTTTTTATATTTTAATTATTTAATTATACACTATTAATATCTAGTTAATGGTAAAAATAAACTCTTACGAATTTATGATTCGAGTTTATGATACGAGTTTACATAACTGTCATGAATTTACTTAAATTTATGAGTTTGATTACTTTGCTTACACCTAATTTTGGGCTCAAGCCCATATTACCCCACGCTTATAGAAACTTGAAGCCCACTTTGCCTTGAAATCATGTCCTCTTTTCTCCCCCAATCCCAAAGATTAATTAGCCGACAAGGATGATTAAAAAAGAGATTGATTATTATTATTATTATTATAACTAAAATGTGTAAGTCTGTGTAATTGATGACTTATTATTAGGGCTGTACATAAAATCCGGAAATCCGGCTAACCCGCCGGCACAATCTGACCCAATCTTGTCCAAAAAAAAAGAGAGAGAGAACAAAGTGACTCGGTAGAAGTCGAAATAGGCCAGGCGACCTGACAGAGACCCGCGGCCTAGCCTGTTAGAGGCCTGATCAGGCCTGATCTGTTAGGCTAAAAGATCAGGCCAAGACTTACCAATAGGCTTGTTAGGCCTGTCATGCCAACCTGAACCTATTAATTTATTTTTTTTAAAAAAAAATTGTAGAGTAAAATAGTAATCCCACATCGCTTATCTTGCCCTTTTATATTTCTGCTGGTTATTGTTTTTGGTTCGATTTTTTTACACTTTCCCAAACAAACCCTCCGCCTCCTCACCTCTTTCCCATCTCAAATTGGCTAACCCCTATGTGGTGTTTGGTTTGAGATGAGGGGAGGGGTAAAATTATAATATTGAATAAAAAAAACTTAAAATTTATTTTCTTATTTTTTTAAAAATTAGGTTTTTATCCAAAATTTACCTTCTCATTCCTTTTAAATTTTTAATTCTCACCTAAAATTTAAATATTTTTAACTCAAAAGGTAATTTAACCTCGTTCTCCTTCCCTCTCTCCCCTCAAACCAAACACACCCTAAAATCTTGTCATCCCTCCTGCAGTCCAGCTTGAACCCTGCGACTGTGAGCCCCTGTCCGCCTCCTCTCCTCACCACCGACGGCTCGACTCCGCCTCCTCTCCTCACCGAATCACCATCGTCTCGTTTCCGCCTCCTCTCCTCACCGAATCGACTCCTCCTCCGTCGTCCCCTCTCCCTGCGATTTGCTTCTCCTCCGGCAATCCGACTAAGCCCTGTAAGCTTCTGGATTTTGTTCTCTGCGATTTGCTTCTAGTTTTGGTCGACTTCTGTGGTACAAGGTAGATAGTAGCCAAAACCTATGGTTTTAACATCTGATAGTCACAAACTAGAGAAAACTACTGTTATTTGTATTTACGCTTTTGTGCTGTATTTGCTTCCTGCGATTTGCGATGAGCTCAGAAAAAAGTACAATATGTTAGTTTTGTTTTCTGATTTTTCTTATAGTGTAATCTGCCATTTAAGTTAAATATATGTAATCTGCCATTTTTCTTATGGTGAACACACCATATGGATTTTTTATTCCCATTATTTTGTCTTTTTTTTCTGAATTTGGTTTTGTTTTCACCACATGTGTATTAAAAATAAGTTGGAGAAGAAGTCTGAGAATATGTTCCAATGTTATCAAACTACAAGGAGCTTAATTATTTTCAGCAAGAGTAGATTTGTAAGAAGATTTCAGTTTCAAGAAGTAGAGTTCACTGGTTGAAATATTTATGTAACTGTTAATGAATCTGTTCTGAAAACATTAATTTTATCATCAATGTGATTCATAAAGAGAAATTATTTAGTATCTGTTGCATCTAGCTCTGGAAAATCTGAAACTAATAAAAAAATTTCCTATACAATGGATTAGCTTTTGATGTTGTTATCATAACAGGTTTAAAAGCCAGTAAACATGGATATTGACATGGACATGGGACACAACACTAACATAAACACCATCATGGGTAAAGCTCTTTCCTAACGTGTATGTTTCATATTTAAAAGGCTTCTTACTTTTCTGTGCAACTAATTAATGGTGGATACTCTTTCAAGTACATGTAGTGTGCTCATATCCCTTTTTTCTTAGAACATATTGTATTAAAATTTTTTTTTAGGGATTGATACCTTTTGACAAACTAAGCGATGCTTGCATCTTCTTTTCACAGAGGATCTTTATTATTCTCCTCTTCTCCGCCTTCTCTCATCATTGTCTCTCTGCGTGCGAGGGTTTATCACAGAGGTTTTTAATTATACTTTGCTCACTTCACTTGGATATGGTGTTGTTCACGGTGATTCAACGGGCACGAAGCACAATGCTCTCTTCTCTCCTTAAGATACGCTATGACATACAACCTTCTTGTTCCATCTACAGCAACTACCATAATCAAATCCTGGGTAAAGCTCTGAGCACTTCCGCCATCCCAAATGAGTATCAGAGAACTCATACTCATCAACCACCATCTGATCCTAGAGCTTTACGGGATAACAGAGACCCAAACCAGTGGGACTTGCAATGGCAGGGTGGTCCTCAAGGTAGGAGCTCTGAACAATTGAACCCACATGCCCAAAACCAAGGCTACACGCAACAAGGGAATCCCAACTATCAAGTTAATCATGTTCAGAATGTCCCAGGTCGATATCCTCCTAGTCAGAGTCAGATTCCTCAGAATAGGCAGTATCCTGATTCAGGGTGGCGATATGCTCCGCAAGGAAACCCTAGTCAATGGAATCCCCAGAATCAGAGTTATCCCCAATATCCAGGGCCTAATCGGGGGAGCCCTCAGAACCCTAGTTTTCAGCCAAACACTCGATCTAATCGATGGAATAATCAAAACCAGGGATACCCACAAACTGGAAGCCACAACGAGTTTAACAGTCGGACCCAAGGGTACCCACAAAGTGGAAATGTCAGTCAATCGGTTCCTCAATTTCAAAGTCCTAACCAGTTGGGCAATCAAGTTCCTAATCAAGGTCAAACCATTGAAAGCCAACCCCCTTTATCTCCACCTCCATCGATTATGGATTTGACCCGATTGTGCCAAGAGGGGAAGGTTAAGGAAGCTATTGAAGTGATGGATAAAGGGGTGAAAGCTGATGCTAATTGTTTTGATACTCTGTTTGATTTGTGCGGTAAATCAAAATCTCTTGAGGATGCGAAAAAGGTCCACGATTACTTTTTGCAGTCTACATTTAGGAGTGATCTGAAATTGAATAATAAGGTGCTTGAGATGTATGGGAAGTGCAAAAGCATGACTGATGCCCGCAGAGTGTTCGATCACATGGCCAATAAAAATATGGATTCTTGGCACTTAATGATTTATGGGTATGCAAATAATACTATGGGAGATGAGGGCTTGCATTTGTTCGAGCAGATGAAAGAGCAGGCCTTGGAACCTACTTCAGAGACTTTCTTAGCTGTGTTATCAGCTTGTGCTAGTTCAGAAGCTGTGGAGGATGGCTACCTTTATTTTGAATCCATGAAAAGTAAACATGGAATTGAACCAGGGATGGAGCATTATATGGGGCTTCTAGATGTTCTAGGTCAATCTGGGTATCTTAAGGAAGCTGAAGAATATATAGAGGAGTTGCCCTTTGAGCCCACATCGGCTGTTTGGGAGAGGTTGAGGAATTATGCCAGAACATATGGAGATATTGATCTTGAAGACCAAGCTGAGGAGTTGATGGTTAGTCTTGACCCATCGAAGGTCGTAGCCAATAAGATCCCTACCCCACCACCAAAGAAGCGAACTGCAATTAGCATGCTTGATGGAAAGAACAGACTTATTGAGTACAAGAATCCTACACTTTACAAGGATGATGAGAAGCTAAAAGCCTTGAGTGCAATGAAAGAAGCTGGATATGTTCCTGATACAAGATATGTTCTTCATGACATTGATCAAGAAGCAAAGGAGCAAGCCTTGCTCTACCACAGTGAGCGTCTAGCAATTGCCTATGGTCTTATTAGCACACCTCCAAGAACACCTCTTAGAATTATAAAGAATCTTCGTGTATGTGGTGACTGTCATAATGCCATTAAGATCATGTCCAGGATTGTTGGAAGGGAACTAATTGTCAGAGATAACAAAAGGTTTCATCATTTCAAGGATGGTAAATGCTCATGTGGGGATTACTGGTGAAGGATTTATAACTCCACATTCTACTTTTTATTCCCTTTACTTGCTGTGGCTCATCGTTTCACTGGCAAAAAGTAGTTGTATGCAAGAGCTTCAGTACTACCAAGGATATGAAATGAATTGTAATCTGGTGTAGAATGTACTTCGTTCTTCCTGTGATATTCTATTTTGTTATTTTTTAATCACTTTTGAGATCTGCACATATCCTTTCTACTTCATCTCATACTTGTAATATGCACCAAGTACCTTCATAACTCAACCTCTGGTTCTATTTGGACAGTTATTAGGATCTGTTCTTCTTATGGACTGGGATGAAGACATTGGTCTTGTATTGCAAGTGTGGCTATTTGACTTCTTGATTTAACAGCCTGCGCATGGAATATTAGTACCTTTCTTTGCTCATTCTATTTTCCTCTAAACTTTCACTGTTTGACTGAAATTTCAGCTTATTTTAGGCTCACTTTGCACCACTGCATCTGTATGTATGCTTTATTTTAGAAACCAAAAAAACTCTATTTTTGTTCACTGTTTTAGAGAGAAGTTTAAAATATTGCGTACTGTTGGTGTTTTTGGGAAGGAAAGTGCTGTTCACTATTGGCTAGGAAACCTTTCCAAGGCAAAGGATTTTCAGAAGCAATCAAGAAGATTTTTCCCACTTGGATGCTGTACTTATTTCTTTTGTGTGATGTAAATCATTCTCATGCAGTCATGACTCAGTTGGATGTTTAAATATATTTGTCATTTGATTTGTGCTATAATATTCTTGTATGATTGGATGGAGGAAGTGTAGTAATTTTTAATAAACTTTTCAAATTCTTGTATTGGTGCATCTGCTTTCCTTTAAGTACTCAATCATTGAGTTGACTTGGGACATTTGTTTTCATATCAGTATTGTATATTTCTCATCTCACATTATTTTCTATTTTTTATATTATGTCATATGCTTATGAAGTTATCACTTGTCCTTTGAATTTTATGGGTGAGGTACCTTATAACATATATAAGATTTTTGTGCGGAGTCATTTGCCCAAATGATTTTCTTGAGCAGCAAATCTATTGTATATCTTTCGCGCTTTGATACATCAGATTATATTCGTACACCAAAGCAGGGATGGATCAAACGACAGAGGGATGGATCAATGCCGTGAGGGAAATGCAAACATCGTCTGGGACGGTGAGCTATACACACACAGGGGATAACCAAACTAAAATTCAGAGAAAAACAGTGAAAAGAATTTATGCTGATAATTAGGAGATATGAAATACACAATCATATTTTCTTGTGTTATTATCTTTGAATACTTCAATGCTTGATTATAGAGATCCAATCCAATTTTTGTTCTGTATTTTGCATTTTATGCAGTTTCCATTTTAATTACCGTCATGTGTTATCCAAGTCAAACGCTCATTTGGATCATTTCCTTCCTATTTATGCCTACCTACTGAAGTCGGTGTTAATTGAGAATTGAACACTCACATACTAGGCCTATTTTGCAAAGGGAGGGGAGCCTATGTTCAGGAATCAGGATCAGAGAACATCAAGCTGAGTTGAATTACCTTCAAATACTCAACTCTCAAATCTAAATTTTCATAGTCATTTAGGCCCTCAACTGCCGAAATTTCAGAATTCTTATAAATTGGAAATACAGCAGTAAAGGCTACCTCATTGTACTTTTTATTTTTGATAAATAGAAATTATTAAGATAATTAAACCCCGACCGGTTAGGGTATTGGGTCAAGAGTCAGTAGGTTAGATCGGAGTCAAACTGTAACTAACCTAGGACCAAATCGGTAAAAAAAATTAAAGATTTTAGACTTATTAATATAAAAGTTAAAAAAAAAATTCAATCTAAACTATCCAAATTAGATCTAAACAACCTTCAATTACTACTACAAAAAACATAAGCTATGTCGCTTAATTTAAAGAATACTATGGCGCTTAGGAAGCGTCGTTAAAATAAGCTACATTGCTTCTTGAATATATGGAAGCGCCATAACTTGATTATTATTTTTTTTAAAAAATATAACTTCCTACAACGTTTCTTTGGAAAAGCGCCGTAGGAAGTCTTTTATTTTAAAAAACAAATAACTTTTCATAATTATTTTATTTTCCTGATGAAAACTTCTATTTACAATCCAAAATCTACAGCAATTTACAATACAATTCACAGTAAAATGAAATAACATAACACATATCTTTTGCAATGTTGCGTCTTCATATATCAAGTATAAAAAAACTCTAGCATTTAAGTTGTTTAAACTTGAGCCATACATATTACTTTTACAAACGATTAAACTAAGTTTATTATATTTGTAAGCTCAAAAATTAAAAAACTTATAATGTATAAGAAGTTCAAGAAAATAGAGTTGATACTTCAAATAAATATCTGGGGGGAAAAATTATGAGCACATATATAAGATTCATGACATATTTTACTAAAAGAAAACGTGAACCAAATGTTGAAAAAGGAAAAACACTTACAAGCTAGGGAGTTTCTAAAGGAGGCCGAGACAAGAAAAAAAAACACATGGGAGAGGAAGCTTTCTACAGTAACGGAGTTTCTGGGAAATAGAGGAGTTAGAGAGAAAGCAGGAAGATGAAAATGAAAACAAAAACAGCGGGTTATGAAAATTAAATTATAAAATGGGAGAAGCTACGTCGCTTTTTGTCAAAACACCTAAGCTTGTCAATTTGAAAAAAAAAATGATGGCCAATTTAAAAAAAAAAAGGCAAAAGCTGCTGCACTTTTTCTCAAAGCACCAAAGCTTCTTAATTTAACAAAAACGATGACCCATTTTTTTAAAAACAAATTAGCCTTAGATGGCGCTTGATTAGCAAATGCCGTCTAAAACTGAGACTTGGATGTCACTTGATTTCCAAGCCCTATTTAAGGCGCCTTGAAATATCAAAGCACCACAGGTGCCTTGAATATGTGGTGCCTTGAATATTCAAGGCACCAACAAGTGGCTTGAAAACTTTGGGCATATTTGTTTTAGTGATCAGATTGCTTATAAGCTGTTTTTCACGTAAATTGAGACATAACTCCTCTCACATATTTATCTCATATACTGTAAATTATGATTGAAAAGTTGCTTTTAAATATTCCAATCGTTAATCCAAACAAGCACAAATGCCTTGGATGACGATTGGAAATCAAGCGCCGTCCAAGGCTTTAAAACTTTGAGCGCCTTAGATGGCGCTTGGAGGCCCGTCCAAGGACTTTTATTTAAAAAAAACATTAAAATCTTTTTTAATAGGGATGATTTATTTCTAGGTTTTGACCTCTAAACAGATTTTTAAATTTAATTTTTCTTTTTTAGTATAGACAAATTTTCTCAAAAAAGCAATGGAGCTTTGACACTTACAAAATTCTATTATTTCATAATTACCACACGTTTTTTTTAATAGTAGTAAAGTGATTAATTTTTTTTTTAAAAAATTAACCCCTTGTATGGCACTTTCTGAGGCAAGCGCCATACAATGTATTAAGTAATTATGGCGCTTTCTTGCTCAAGTGTTATAACTGTCACATGTATTTTTTTTAAAAAAAATAAGAAGTTTCCTCCAACGTTTGTTTGAAGAAATGCCATAAGAATATCATCGTCAAATCCATATTTTGTAGTAGTGAATAGTAAATAGCTCTCGGCCCTCACCTCTTATATTATTAGAGTAAATCACCCTCAGAAAGTTATGTTGTTTTCATTATGAATTGATCAATGAAAGATATTCGGTCACCTAATTAACAATACACATAGCTAGCTACGGAACTTTAGTTTTGAAATTAAAACGTGGTTGTAGTACCAACCTTTGGAAAAATTGAGGGTGAAAGTGGTGGG
The DNA here is from genome assembly GCA_963242795.1 of Inga leiocalycina. Taxonomy (NCBI): domain Eukaryota; kingdom Viridiplantae; phylum Streptophyta; class Magnoliopsida; order Fabales; family Fabaceae; genus Inga; species Inga leiocalycina. The sequence continues at coordinate 62,158,719 of OY725330.1, read as the reverse complement.
CCGATCATGTCCGAGATAGTTGACAATGTCAAAGTCTTGTTTAGTCTTGAGGTAAGGCTTGCCTTGAGCCTTCCTCATGTTTTGCCATCTCTTCTTGAAAGCCAGCCCCGCCAGGATTATTGCTTCCGACGGTCCAATAGTTCCCACTCCGACGCCACTTTCACCTTCTTCCATCAGAGCATTGAACACCTTTGCCGGCATGTTCATGCATCGATTCTGTAATATTCAATCCCCAAAGATATTAATCAATCATAAATTTTGTCATCATCAACCTGAGTCTAAAACGAAAACTCGTTTCAAAAGACTAGCTTATAAGAAAAGGGAAGCCAAATTTCCCAAAGGCCTCCACACCACAGTACTCTTGCCAATGAGACACTTGGTGGGTAGCCTTTCATGAGATTACCCGGCTCTTTCACCTAAAGGCTAACCTATTGGTAGGAAATACGTTTCATTTATGAGACTCCTTACGTACTCATAACACACAAACACACACACATAGATCCCCAAGGAAGGTAATCAACCATATATTTTGTCAGCAATGCGAGTCCAAAGAGACACTTCGTGGGTAGCCTTTTTTGAGTTCATCCGGTACTTGCAATTAAAGACTAGCCTATTAAATGAGAGAACCTTGTATTTTTGGTTTGTAAAAACAAAAATACTGTATGGACTTTTTTTGTTGTTGAAAAGATTAGGTTCTGAATTACGGGTAGAATTCTTTACAGAGAAAAAGAAGATATATTTTCTTTGATCTTCTCAAGAGCATATTCTACTCTGTAGAAGTTATACAGAGGTCAGATTTGGTGTTTGGATATTTTTTATTTTCATCATTGATCTAGTCAATCATGACTAAGAAGTTATGATAATGGAAACTACCCTTAAAAGAGGAAAATAGAAAAATTAAAGAATTCATTCGTTTCTATTTTATATGAAATGCTCATATAGTAATAAAAAACACAAATATATATGCAATAGCATATAGTCATGTATGAGGAAATAATTCAAACAAGAAGAAATAATTCTCCTCCATCCATTTTTTTTCATTTCAGATTCTGTTCTCCGCATTCAAATAAGAGGAAATAATTCAAACAAGAGGAAATAATTCCTACAGCGCATTAGACTTTTTTAAAAAGATTAAGAATCTAAATAAATTAATTTAAGGGATTTATATTTATTGTTTTTTTTAAACTAATTTGATTTGACTTATAAACTAATATATAATCTAATGATATATAATATAATTATAATTAAAGAATTTATTTAATTTTTTTAATATCTTCAAAAAATCTACTAAATGAAAGACCAGAGAAAGTATGTACTTTTCATGGAATAATTATAATAAAGAGTATATTCTTTTTCGAGGAGAGAAAGCGAATGAATATAAAGAAGTTATTAATAAATTCTTTATTCCTTCCATATTTGATCGCTTCTTTGGTCAATAAAAAACAACTGGACTTTTCTAGTAAAATACACAACTAATTAATACATATTTTCTAGTAAAATTCACAGAGTTTCTATTAACTTTTATTAGTATTAGAAGACTGAATTTATAAATAACTTTATTTAAACCCAGCAGAAAATAAAATGGGCTTGAAGCTTCTGTAACCTTCTGTATGATATTGGCTTGATCCCAAGCTTATACACAAGAATGTTTATTATATTCATGGTCTCTTTTCTTCCTATCGAAGATTTGAATCTTGGTATGTCACGTAGTAAGGGGCTAAGTTTATTCCACTAAACCCAATCTCTATCGGTAAACCTACATTTTAATATGTCTGAAAACTTCCACTCAAAACCATGGTTTGGAGACAAAACCATGGTTTTGTAAAAAATAATCCAAACATCCAACTTTTTGTTAAACCATAGTTTTGATATTAAATCACGGTTTTACCAAAATCATCCAAACACCCCAATTTTTGCAAAACCAATATTTTAATTTCAAACCATGGTTTTGAGAATGCGGGTTCTACCAACTCTCTCTAATTGGTTCTTTTTCATTAATGTTGGCTCCACATCACACTCTCTCTCTTCTTCTTCTTCTTTTTTAATTTCACCGTTTTTTTCTTCAATCCCTGTTTTTTTAAGAATTTTAATATTTTAATACTCTTTTTTTTTTAATATAAGACCTATCTATCTAATTTGATTACATTAGAAAAATAGTTAAGTTAATTAACAATACATATAGACAAATTTATTTCATTTTTTATATTTATTATTAAATTTAATGTTAAATAATGGGTTAAGATGCATCTTTTTTAATATCGTTAGGGGTTTTCTTTTCTTAGAATTTAACGCCGTAAGGTTAAATTTAATGGTTTTGTTAAATTTACATCCTTTTTAATTGTTCATTATTATTTTTGCATCTTTTAGAACTTATTTGTACCAGACACCCCTTAGGAAAAAATTTGATGTTAAATTTGGACCTTAACCCTTAAATAATACATAAAATATAATCTTATTCATTATATGTAATTATCACAAAAGTTAATGTCCTTTTTAGTAATTTAACTATGAAAAAAGCTATTCTGACCACAATATCCAAATACTCTCATTTTATCAAAATCACTTTTTTCTCATAATTTATTTTCCAAAAGCTATTCTATTCAGAATTTATTCTCTAGAAACTATTCTCCACTTTTTCTCTAAAAACTATTTTTAAAAGTTAATCCAAATACACTCTTAGCCAAGTCCAAATAAACATTCTTGGATCTAACTTTGGGCTCAAGCCCATATCATACACAAGTTTATAGCAAGTTCAAGCCCATTTTATTTTCAACACTTTTTTTCTGGGTTTAAAAATGAAGATTTTTTTTTTTTTTGGCCAACTTAAATAAAGCTGTCCAAATTTGCTGTAATCATAAGGTGTAGCCGGCATTAGCGTTCCTCCGGTCAGAACCCTCTACAGGTAGTTCTCTTTGAACTGCTATCTCTCAAAGAAAACATCATTATGACAGACATAAGTCATTGGGAGAACTACACCCCAAAAGCTAACTGTTGAAGTTGGAGAACTCAAAACCTTATAAAGCCTCTCATTCAAGATAACTCATCTGATGTATGACTTATTACACATGGTCTCTTTTCTCCCAAAAGATTAAAATGACCTTTAAGTGTCAAAAGTTATTGGTAATTGGTGAGGATGATTAAAACAGAGAGATTGATTTTTTCTGCTGTTAAACAGATAGATTGATTATTACAACTAAAATGGTGCGACGCTGTTATTGACTTACTATCAAAAAACAAATTAATAGTGCTACGTTTTAGAGCAATCAATTGCTAATCTCATTAGATTAGGATATGCTCATAAACCATATAATTACAGTTTCTTGTTTCAACATTATAAAATATGTAATTAACGGTTGATATTGAATGCCAAACGACAAGTTGACCTGCCGCTTCATCCGTCAGTCATTGGCTGGATAATATTTGTTTATTTTATTTTTATGAAAGCCTGGATAATATTTTAATAAACAACTTGACGCAAACAAAAAGCTTTATTAATATAATATATTTTGTGCTTTTCTTTTGGGAGATTTACACTTAGTTCCATGTAAGGAAAAAAATGAAAAAATGGTCCCATGGAGTTGTCAATACAGGCTCCTGGAGTTGTCATTGACAACTCCATGGGACCATTTTTTCATTTTACAATCTATAAGAACCATTTCTTCATTTCTCCTCTTCCTTAGGACTTCACTGTCATTCTCCCTTTTCTTTTAGATAAAACATAAAATATTTCATGCTTAATAACCTTGGTCCACCACCAACCCATTCCTGGGCGGCTAGGCCTGCGCTTCAATCGAAATCTAATTATCATCAGAGAGATCTCAAAAATTTGTAACAATTTTTAGAAAAAGCAATATAACACAGTTATTTGTTTAAAAGACTGAAATTATAGTTAATTTCATTATTTTTAAATTCTTATTTAATTTTATTCTTAAACGAAACCAATATATTTTAAAAATAAATACTGGATCTTGAAAAGCAGTTAAAACGAAAATAGGTTAGCCAACTAAGTTTCCTTGAGCAACACTCCTACGCATGAATATCGAAAAAGTGAAATCCCTAATCAATTGAAGCTTTCCTTTTTCTTGTGCTTGCTTTCCTTCGCAAGTGATCAAGAAGTCAGTCTCTCCCTCTCTCTTAGCAAATAACCTGCCAAATCGTTGTTAATGAATATTATATTCCAATTTTCCGCTTAATTTCTCCTCCTTTGATCTTATCGCGTGTTCGATTTTTCTTCCTTTATTACCTTCAAATTTCAATTCCAGTAATTGATTCTCATTTATTGATTCGAATTGGATTGGGCGTTATTATTTCGATTTCTCGCAAATCCAGAAGCTGCGGTCTTATCTCCGACGCCATCCATCTGAAGAGGCTGGGCTATATTTATATATAATTTGAAAAAAATATCTATTTCACCATCAAGGAAGAGGCAGAAGACAGACATGGGTTCCGTTGAGGATGATAGCTCGCTCATGGAAGTGGAAGAAGCTCTTCTTCAGGTTTGTTTGTTTATCTTGATATCTTAGTTTGGTTGTGGATATATTTATTTAGTCGCAAAGTTTGATTGAATTGAATGACTGTTTGACGGACTGTATGAATTTGATTTGTTTTGCTTTGGTGAAGGTAAATGCTAGAGATAAATCATATCCTCCTTCATTAGTGTGATAATATTTGGGCAACCATCGGTGTATGTATGGTAACTTGGATTGGATGAGTGGGGAGCTTCCCTCCTTGCCAAATTCATTTAGGCTAGCCACTAGATTACTTAGCACTTCGTATCAGGAGGAATAAAAAATCGATATTCTGAACGTAAGTTTGGTTTTCAACAAAATATCTAGATTTAATATTAATGATATATTTTTTTTCTTGGTGCATTTTCTGTTAGTGCTCATTTTAATTGGTGCGATGTTGACCAATCTGGAATCCTCCAGTGAAGGGCATTGCGTTTGCAAGGATGCTTATGTATGATGATCATCTGTTTCCAAATCGATGATAAACTTTGTATGGAGTGTTTATTTTGAAACCCTCTACCTTTATATTGTTTCGTCTAGAGGCACATTTCATATGAGATATTTAGCTTCCCATGATAAAAGAAAACTGTCTATCACTTTTTAGTGGGGATGGCTTTGTTTGGTGGCGCGGGGCAGACCAAATTATATAAGTAACTTACAATAATTGCATACTGGTGAGCACCCTATCATTCCACGGATTTATCAAAGCTTTTTATTGCGTTAAAATGGTGACCAAATCAGTGTTTGTCCGTGTATTTCTCTTAGTATTCTCTTGTAATCAATCAAATGTCTCGTGTCATGTTCCATAATTTGAACTGTTTAATTGACTGGATAATGGATCATGTATTTATTTGAATGTTTATTCATCTATTTACTGTTTTTTTTACTTTTTTTTTCTTGTCTCTTAGAGCAATCCACTTGATCATAGTTAGAAAGATATCTAGTACTAGGACAACTGATGCTTTTCAGAGTAGCAATATAAACTGCTGTTCTGTGACATTAAGATCTTATTTAATATATTAGTCCATCCCTGGATGTCCTTTCCTCTGACACTCAAAGATAGATTGTTGTCTAGCAAGATAAGTGGTTTACCCATAGTTAGTGCTGTTCTTTTCCTTTTGAACAACTAAAATGAAAGTGGTTTCTTGCTCTGTTGTATAATTGTTTACATTATATCTGAAGGACGAAAGGAGCAGACAGTACACAGGAGATGGCTCTGTGGACTTTAAGGGGAATCCTGTTCTTAAGGAGAATACTGGCAATTGGAAAGCTTGTCCATTTATTTTAGGTAAGACTGTGGTGGTCTCATTCAATATCAAACAATATATTCTGTTCATAACATTCTTATGCAATATGGATTACAGGCAATGAGTGTTGTGAGCGTTTAGCATACTATGGCATCGCAACAAATCTTGTTACCTATCTTACAAGTAAACTACATGAAGGGAATGTTTCTGCTGCAACAAATGTTACTACCTGGCAAGGAACATGCTATCTTACTCCTCTTATTGGAGCTGTCCTTGCAGATGCTTATTGGGGAAGATACTGGACAATTGCCGCCTTCTCAACAATTTATTTCCTTGTAATTATATACTTCTATAGCTTTGTTCATTTAGCAAATATTTCATAACTTGCTGTCTCTCTTTTCCCGTTCATGACAAATAGGACCTGTTGCCTTTTTGTCATGGTTTTCTACATTAGTTGCGAGAGATAATGTTAATGGGCATGTCATTATTGCTTGATTCTATTTTGAAACAACATAGAAATTATCATTTTCATATTGATAGGTAACATAATGGTTTGGACGGGAGGTCTAAGGACCAATTTTTAGTGGAAGCTAATATTTTTCTTGAGTTCATATGTGTGGTAATTCCCCTAAATACTGCTTGAAATAGAACTTCCATTATTTCAGAGGTTTAACCACAGTAGATGTAAGATGAAGTGAAAATGCAAATTTACATTAGGCCAAGTTCTGATAATTATAACTTTATGTTTAAGCTTCTCCTGGGGATGCATGCTCTGCAGTATTTTACATAAGCAATTGCTTTGTCTTATCCCTTACTAAAATTTGAATTCTTTTGACAATTTAATTTTATAAATGAAAGGTGGGGAATATGGTAGAAAATCATAGTTATGGGGTCGAAAAAATTTTAGAATGGGAAATCAGAAGATCAGTTTCTAAAGTGGAGTTTCTTATCGTAAAAGATTATTTCTCTCATCTTTATGGTTCCTTTAGAGTGAAGTATTTTGCCTTTTTTTTCTGAAAAATTAAAAAATTCAATATTTGGAATACTTGGTTTTCATAGCAGCATTTCATCTGTCTATTCTTTTGCCTTGTGTTCTAGTAATGGTTCTTTAATTTCATTCAAATGTTTATCTGATGTGATTGTTTTCGGCAGGGAATGTGTACTTTGAGTCTTTCTGCATCTGTTCCAGCATTAAAGCCTGCAGAATGTATGGGTTCTGTATGTCCATCAGCTACTCCTGCACAATATGCTGTATTCTTCTTTGGTCTCTATCTGATCGCACTTGGGACAGGTGGAATCAAACCATGTGTGTCATCCTTTGGGGCAGATCAGTTTGATGATACTGATCCTAAGGAAAGGGCGAAGAAGGGATCCTTTTTCAATTGGTTTTACTTTTCTATTAACATAGGTGCTCTTGTATCAAGCAGTTTAATTGTATGGATCCAAGAAAATGCAGGCTGGGGTCTTGGATTTGGCATTCCTGCTGTATTTATGGGCTTAGCTATTGTAAGCTTCTTTTTAGGCACACCCCTCTATAGGTTTCAAAAGCCAGGGGGAAGCCCTATTACAAGAATGTGCCAAGTTGTGGTAGCATCTTTCCGGAAACAGAATTTGGATCTTCCGGTGGATAGTAGTCTCCTGTATGAGACACCAGATAAGATCTCTGCAATTGAAGGAAGTAGGAAACTGGCACATACTGATGAACTAACGTAATTCACCACTTTGAATTTCATGTTATGTTCCTAATGGTATTTTTGCCCTACTTTATTGTCACATATATTGGAAAGGTGGCCTTTTTGTATGCATATTGACTTTCATTTCGTTTCTGATGTATGCTTTGTTAATCTAAGAAGGAAATCAATTGCTTTTGTATGATGAGAAATATAGGCCTTACTACAATTGTATAGGAAGAGTTTTCTGCTTTGGTTCTTGCAAGCTAGTTGTTGTTTAGTTATGTTACTTTTTTGGGCCCACTTAGTTATTGTTACTCAGTTAACCATTTGCGTAGATAGTTGGAAAACATTTATTGGCTCGGTACAACCATAAAATCATAAATTCTTATGAAATAATACCTCTTTGAATTAGTTGCCCTTGTTCTGAGATCTATTTGCACAGGGTGATTTATTTATTTTTGCTTTTTATTTCAATCTGCTTGTCATGTGTATGTTGTTGTGTCAAGTGTTTGAAGTGAAAGCACGTGAGTTATATATATTTTTATATGAAACCAGGTCTTTATTTATGTTGCCTAATTGATAACAATTTCATATTTTTCTGGTCATTTACAGTTTATTTAAATTTTAGACCCTTGCGTGCATAAGAATTGTCCTACTCCAGATGGTAAAAACAGTCTGCATTATTGTTTTCCATTTTAATGTACATACCATAAAGGGAAGAACTATCCCGTTTTAAACAATTTTTAAGAAGGGATGGAAATTACGGAAAACTCTTGTAATGGTTTCTCCCCGGGGTTGGTCAATGATTGATCTATTGATTGGTTATTTCGTTGTTGTTGTTGTTGTTGTTATTTTGTTTGTTTCTTTCCTCTTCTAGAATAGTCTAGGGTGGGAAACATTCTTGCAGAAAACCTACGCTAAGACTTTACTCTCTCTTGAATGCATTTTCTTTTCCATTTTACTAAATTAATACACTGTCATACTGATGTCATTGTGGCTAAAGCATCATCCTTCTCAGCTTAGAATTTCATGCTTTTCATTTTAATTTTCATATATTAACAAATGAAATGGATTTCTGTTCAAAATCAGCTAAATATTTTCAATTTTTTGTTCTTTTTTCCTCAATGAAGGTGCCTTGATAAAGCAGCCGTAGTCTCAGATGTTGAGATCAAAAGTGGGGACTATTCAAATCCATGGAGAATCTGCACTGTGACCCAGGTGGAGGAATTGAAAATATTGGTCCGCATGTTTCCAATTTGGGCATCTGGAATTGTTTTCTCTGCTGTTTATGCTCAGATGTCCACTATGTTTGTGGAACAAGGATCAATGATGGACACAAGTATCGGTTCATTCACCATTCCTGCGGCCTCCCTCTCAACTTTTGATGTCATAAGCGTTATTTTCTGGGTCCCCATCTACGACAGGGTAATTGTTCCAATCGCAAGGAAATTTACAGGAAAGGAAAGGGGCTTCTCAGAGTTGCAAAGAATGGGAATTGGCCTTCTTATATCAGTCCTTTGCATGTCAGCAGCTGCTATTCTGGAGATTAAACGCCTGCAGCTTGCAAGAGAGCTAGGCCTTGTTGATAAGGAAGTTGCTGTGCCCATTAGTATATTTTGGCAAATCCCTCAGTATTTCTTGTTGGGTGCAGCAGAGGTATTCACATTCATTGGGCAGCTTGAGTTCTTCTATGACCAATCTCCGGATGCGATGCGGAGTTTATGCAGCGCCCTGTCATTACTGACTACGTCTTTGGGAAATTACCTGAGCTCCTTCATTGTTACTGTTGTAACTTACTTTACAACACAAGGCGGACAGATTGGATGGATTGCTGATAACTTGAATGAAGGCCATCTGGATTACTTTTTTTGGCTTTTAGCTGGACTTAGCTTGTTAAATTTTCTGGTTTACCTAGTTTGCGCTGGAAAGTACAAGCAGAAGAAGGCTTCTTAAGATTCTTCTGGCATTGTTACAGAAAATCTAAGCAGAAAGGGTCAAAAATGATCTGGCAGATTAGGACTACATCCATGATTATGACTGTTATGTTCGTGAATCAAAGATGCTCAGCAATTGTGTAACATATTTATCTCTAAGGACAAAAGAAGATGTTCATTATGTGTGTGTTTGGAATAGCGATAGAAAAAATAGAGTTTCTCAATTTAGCTTTTGGTAATTTTATTTTTGGTAAAAACCCGATTGTGTAATGTGATTTATGTTTGGAACAACAATTGTATAAATGACTTTTGTAAAAGTAAAACTTGTTTGAATTGATTTAAGTACAAGTGACTTTTGTAATAATAGTAAGAGAGAGTGGGTGAAAAAATATTTTAAAGGGTTAAAAACACTAAAAAATACTCCCTCCGGACCGGAGGTAGTAGTTTAAAATAATTTTTAGAACTAAAAAAGTACATTAAAGATAAGATTGCAAAAATAGTAGTTTAAGCAGAGCAACAGGTGGCCACTCTTGTGGAGATTAAGCGGCTGCAGCTTGCAAGAGAGCTTGGCCTTGTTGATAAAGCTGTTGCTGTGCCCCTTAGTATCTTATGGCAAATCCCTCAGTACTTCTTGTTCGGCGCAGCTGAGGTATTTACATTCATTGGGCAGCTTGAGTTCTTCTATGATCAATCTCCAGATCCGATGCGGAGTTTATGCAGCGCCTTGTCATTACTGACTACTTCACTGGGAAATTACCTGAGTTCCTTCATTATTACCATAGTATCTTACTTAACAACACAAGGAGGACAGGCTGGATGGATCCCTGATAACTTGAATGAAGGTCATCTCCATTATTTTTTCTGTCTTTTAGCTGGAATTAGCCTCTTAAATTTGTTGGTTTACTTGGTCTGTGCCACAAGGTACAAGCAGAAGAAGGCCTCTTGAGGTTTATGTCATTTGTATGGTAAGTATAGTTCTGAATTCTGATAACTTCCTTTCATGGTTATGATTGATGTGTTTGTGAGTCCAAGATGCTCAGCAATTGTGTAATATATCCTTACAAATAAAGGAAAATCATCATTATGTGCCTGGTTTTCTCTTCCATTGCCGTTTATCCCTCTTATATACATAATGGTTAGGAAATTCTGAGTATGTTAGACTTGATGCAAAGGTGTCCTTAGCATTAATTGTCATCCATGATAGAAATTGTGATTCACAAACTCGTGGTTTGTCCATCAACTCGGACACATCATCTGTACTTGCATAAATAACAAATTGTTGATTCGGAAGATGGAAGCTTAGTCTTTCAACTGCAGGGAACCTATGATGGATGTTGAACCCAAAAATATGCCAATAAGCTTCGTAAGCAGAAACATATCGGCAATTATAATATTGTTGTATCTCATCTATGTTGTTGTACGGGACTTGTCATTGTTCTTATCAAATAATCCCACCACAACCCTATCGTTTCCTTTACTAATGTACTTGAATAAGTATTTAATAGCAGTTGAATGGTTGCACTTTTCGACATTTATATGTGCTTGAAACAGTTGGAGTAGAAGTGAATTATAGGGAACAACGTACCGATTGTCTAACGGGATACCCTTTAACTGAATTGTTCTTCCATCATCCTTATGCCTATATGTGGGAAAACCATCTTCATCAATTGTATGTTGATTGAAGTGCTTTGGAAAATACTTACTGCATTTTTTATCCTTCATGCATGGAGCATTAGGTTTGCTCCCTCCGTAAGGTCCATGGATCATGAATTTTTGTACTGACACGTGGAGTAATGGTGAAAACTGTTCATCTAGAATTTTTGCTGAAATAAATTTGTCGATTGACTCTGCATCTGACATCTTGTCTTTGGCATCTAGAAATAATAGGATATGTGGTGAGGCAAACCTCGTTTTTGGAACTCAATCGTGTATATCTCTGTTTCATGGATAAGAGAATCAGATGGTTACTGGGTGATGGAAATAGAAATAAATAGAAAATATATTACAAATGTGAAAAACATTAATAAACACTATACCTGCACGAACACTTCCAAATATCTTTCCGCTCTTTAAAGTTTTCATCAACGATCTTAACTTCAACTAAAAAATTCTAGATAGTTGATGTGGGCAATCTGATGGATGCAAATTATGTTGTTCGCAATATCTAGTTATCTCAGGCCACGCTAGATTACAAGTGAAGGTAATGAAAAGGTCTGGATACCCAATAGTTTTGCATATTGCCATTGCATCTTGGTAACTTCAGATCATATATCTTGCACCTCTAGTGAAAGATGCAGGTAGAATAATCTGCTTGCCAATCGAAGAAGCATCTCTCTCTCCACTTATGACTGTGTCTGATAATCCTTGATACAAATATGCTCGAAGGTCTTTTTGGTGAGTCCTAACGCATAGCAATCTTTGCAACTCCATTATAGTGTAGCCATCAACAATGAATTGTTGGAGCAACCTTGATGCATCTTGTAGTTTTGATAGTTCATTTTCTCTGACCATTAATCTGTAACTAAGGATTTCTTGAATGCTTACTCTTTTGTGTGTTTTTGTTACAGTTAATGTATCGAATAACCATCTTCACTATGAAGAAAAAGTATCGGATATTGTAGAAGCAGATAAGAAGGATGCAATTCATTTATTAGTTGGAGGATGCCCGTGTGTGTTTCTAAGATGATATCATGAACACTAAAATCCAAATAAATGTTACCTACAATTAATGCGGCCACTTCTGATGCAAATAGCAAATTGTAAGTTCGACTATCATGTTGTCTGCTTCCAAGCAAACACATTTTCAATAGACATGGAGTCTAATTGGATAAAAGGCTCGAGGCCAAACGAAATTGTTTGACATATGGATTGATCTCATCCAATTGATTCTTGATTTGCTCAACAATTGTTGGGTCAATTGAATCTTGCTTCTGGTGTTTACTGCATAAGAAGAAGAAGATTTATGAATGGGACATAATAGAGGGATTGATTGATTTTAACAATAATGGAGTTACTAATGGCATATAAGAGAAGGAGACTCTTCCAATATTACACTTTGGCACAAGTTTTAAATTTTGATTACTTGACAGTTGCGATTCAATTGGAAATTTCATTATGAGTGTCATAAATGTAGAGCTAAGAATAAACTGTTCGTACACCTTTTGGTGGTATTAGAGTCCCAATGGCATGATAATTAATGCCTGATAATATGAAGGTGTAAGGTCCACCACCAGAGTTTATTGCATGATCAATTTTCCCCCAGGGAAGTGAAAGAGAACATGTTGTATTGCCTGATGTTGGCATGGAAATTCTGGGAAAATGTGGACTTCTTATTGAAAAATAAGGTCTACAATAATGGTGGCGCCATTTTCATAGGAGGAAGAACAACCTTCCCTTTCAAGAAACATAGTGAGAATGTGTTTATATTGTTTCCCTTTATATCATTCCTGACTCTTTCATTAAATCAAAGCTTTACATTGCAATACTTGTATTTGTATATTTGGTCCCCTTCATCTAAATATAAACCAATGACAATAATGACATAAAAGTCGTAAGTATAATTGTAATGAGAATAGGGTATTGATAAAAAGATAATGGTAATTTCATTTCGGTACCTTTGTAAGTTAATGAAACATGTGGGTTTTTAATGTTATAGCCAGTAAATGGATGGTTCTCCTCAGTTATGTGGTTTCCAAACTCATCTGGTAAAAGAAGTATAGGTTATTAGTACAATGAACTGACCCTTACACTGCCAAATGTAGTGCAAGTAATTTTTAACTACACTATATTGAAATTGTGAATGAAAATGCAATATGGATATTTACAAACCTCCACTTATGGCATCGTTGTTGCTCTCAGATTCGATTTCTTCTAATTGTTCCAAATCAAAATTGAACTCCATGTTCTTGTAATGTTCTTCTTGGGGGACACCTACATTTGTAGCCAATTTATAGAAAAAATGGGGGAGTAGCATAATGAAGGAGGCGGGAAAAAACAGAAGTTCCTGAGAGTATATTTATGGCGCACTTTATTGGCATGAATAAGGATGTAAACATGTTTTGGAAATATGACAAAAGAGCAGATAGATGGTAAGATATAGAAATAAGATATTGAATAGATTATTTGAATTTTTAAAAGCACTTAAAATAGTAGCATATACATATGGTCGTCCATACTGTTTTTTAGGAACAAATTTAAAAAGCAAGTAATAAAGGAGATTGAATAGACGGTATGAATAATACATAACAGAATGGTTTGGACCGTAGGAAAGAACTTTTGGGAGGTCTGTCTTTCCAATGCACAGCTGGTATGGGACAACAGAAATTAATTTATTGCTGGTATTATCTGTTCTTCATATAGCTACTATATAAGAAAATGTAGAAGTTTGGTGGGTAATGGTGATAGGTTGAGGATTCATATTGTTATTGGTATATTGTTAAAAACTAAACAATAGCAACTTTAGTTTTAAGTTAGTTTACAAAAAGAGATTCACATCTAGAAAATTGCATAATATGTTAAATGTTTAAATGTGAGGTAAATATTACACATACCTTTTAGGCTGTCTCTCAAAAGAGCTTCAGCAGCAACACATTCAATTCCTGCATTATATTGTTCAATGTAGCAGTATAAGTTTTGATGCAATCCAAAGAAAATGAAGTACCAATATATGAATAGAAGCATATGGTGATATGTACTGAAAACATAGCATACAACCGAAAGCACAATTTGTTGTAAGAAATTGAAAATAATAGAGCTATGATATGAATTGTGTCAACGTAATGAAAAAAAGACAATGTTGATAGTAACAACGACAATATGAAATTACCAAGGGTCAACGGCATAAGTTCATGATAAGACACTTTCTATTTAAACATCGACATATAATTGTTTAGTGAACCAAAAAGTGTCAAAAACATTAAGCAATACTAAGAAATGAGGTTGGCAATTAATAGACTGTGAAGAACTTAAAAGATTTGAATGTTATAACTAAGTGTATGCATGACGTTACTGAAGTAAGTGCATTCAGTAGTTATGAAAGTATTCATGATTTCTTACATGACATAGGAAGAGAGATGAGTTGTGCACTCTGCAAAAAAGACATTGGGAATAGTAGCTTGGCAAGAATATCCTTGTGATTATTGACATCTTTACCTTGTTCGCTTAATCAACTCTTGTTATTTTGTATGTCTGCAGAAAAGTCATCAAACCTATCTAACCCTTTGAGCCTAGCACTCTTTCGTCTTGACCTATGCTTCAACGGATGCTCATTATCATCATTGTGATATGAACGTTATCAAATTTACCAGCAAAACTTTATAATGAATTGGTAATGTTTAATATTGTGCACCGCAGTAGAAGTATGTTTACCTTGAAAGAATGTTGTCAGGTTTGTCTGGACATTGGTAATATCCCTTAAAGTTCAGGACCTTCTTGTTCTTCGTCCACCAGTATGACCACTGGGAGAAGGTTGCAACTATGATAATGGTGGGTGTTTATACGTATAAGCAGAAGATGTTGGTGTTGTAGCTTCAAAATTCGACATTGACTGAAACTGAGAGTTGACCTGTACACTCTATTCTGCTGCTTCATTAACTCAATGAACGACCATGAGTTTAAAACCATATAAGGTCAATATGGCACTCGTCTAGTTGAAAAAACTAAACAACCGACAATGACAATGGCAGATAAGAAGCATCATTATTATAATTTAAAGCTGTGGTGCAGAAACATAATAGGTCATTAATTGGAATCATGAATGAAAGGGCTGAGCATGTACATTACTAACATAATGTACGAAGCACACATTTTAAAAGGTTGGTACATCATGGTATGATAAGGAAGAAAAGAACTCATATATGTTGTCACATGATATGGTACTACATGCACTTAAAACATCTACACAAACTGATTTAATAATAAGTAGAAGTAAAAAGAAGTTAAAGTGCAACACAAAAAACCACCACCGAAGGTGCAGGCAATATGGAATGCATGACAAAAATAAAGTACAATGAGGAAGAGCTCAAACTCAAAATTACTTCTGGTGCTGGCAGTTGACACCCTAGTATCCTCAAGTTGATGTGTAAGGGTTGTCTACACTCATCAATGATGAAAGAAGGCAGTGGTTGTATGTAATTATATAAGATATAAGGATGTATGTGGTATGGGGTTGTAATAGCAAAGAGTTTTGAACATACCTACCTCTTGAGAAGAAGGGACTTATGTTTAAATAACGGATGTATAAATATGGGTGGAAAGCATGGAATTTCAACTTTATTTTCGTACTCTTTCATGATGGAACTAAGAGAATTTTATTTTTGTTTGTTAAATACTACAATTGAGTTTTCCTTTTTTCTGATAGGTTGTAATAGGTATGGTCAATTGACATGAAATTGGGTCTGATGGTCTAGGTAATAGGGAAGGAGTGGATGAAATTTGCATATACATCTATGACTTAATTATTGGATATTTGAACACAATTTCATAGTCACAGGTGCATTTAACATGGAAATTTTCTGTCTATCATTATTGTCACAAAATGATTTGATTCTTATATGAAAGTATCATAATGAATAAGGATAAATAAATCAGCATAAGGGGAATAAGTGTAGTGAGTCACCGTCAATATATGTGTGCTGTAAGTATCAATTACTTTCCACATATAGTCTTAAGCAAATGTCATATATTGTATTGTATCAATGTAAGCCATACAGAACCAACTTTATATTAGTTGCCCAGCGAATTGGTATTTTAGATGGTGGCAAATGGGCTTTCCTATGTTGAGTTGCAGGAACAACAAAGTTGAGTTAATTTGATTAAGTTTAGTGAAAGCAGTTGGAACATAATCCATACGTCATTAAAGTGACAGTCATAATATAAAGCTCAGCATGGTTTTGGTTACCACTACACAGAAAGTGAAAATGCATATTCTAATTCCAAATGGAAGCTGCACAAGTTAAGTCATTCAATTAGGATCCAAAATGATGCATGTGAATTGGATTATGCCATTTTAGTCGTGTGCATTTTATGATGACATGAGAAAGGTAGTTGAATGACAACAATATGTAGAATTCCAATGAGGCTGTGAATTGGTCATACTTTAGGAGGCAAGTTTTACTGGGTTATATTCATCACTTAATGTTCAGGGATATGTTAGTCAATGTTTTGAAAAGTTTAACATATAATAAGATTTCTTCTTAGACTTCATAAATTGTGCTAAGAAATCTTAAAGTAATTGTCTCATGAATTGAAAAACAAATTGACATGAATGAGAGATAAGTGTGTAGAAGAGAAAATTTTTTCATATTTAAGTAGCAAATTGTATTATATGTTAGATAAAGTAGCTTGTTGGACATGAATTGGAAAACATGAACACTACTAAATAATACAATACAAAGCAACAAAATATTAGGAACAAAACATTTAAATTGATATTGCCTAATAGTACAAGAAATCATAAATGTGGACAACTTAAAAGAGCATCAGCAAAGGCTAAACTTAGAAACGGAAATGACATGAAGCAAATAAGGACATAAAGAGTCATAATGGTGCTGCTTGAAGTGCGTCTATTTTTCTTGCTTGATATTCTTAATAACTCTGTCATTGATAATTGGATTGGCTGATGGTTGGGCTTCTTTAGAAGGTTCAGCCGTGTTGACAGTCTTCTTACTGTAGTTTTTATGTTTCCCTTTATTTGTTCCTTGTGATACATAGTGGGAGATTGTGGCCATGGTATCCTCTTCAAGATTTATTGCATCTTCGGCCACTGAATTTGATGGAAGTACTTGTACATCACTAAGCATAGCATTCTCGTTTAGAGGTGACTCAGTTGTTCTTATTGCAAGGATAAATGAATTGCTAGTTAGTTAACAAAGAACCATAATTAATTAATAATACTAAGATATTTTCACATACACAATTACAGATGGATTTCTTAAATGGTATGACCTGTTCTGGTTGAATGTCAGCTAAACCAAGGTCCTGTAAAAGGATTCCCAAAATATGTCAATATGTACTTAGATGAGCATTAGTTGATAATGACTAAATATTCAAAGTAGCTGTGATTCCTACCTCAACATAAGCAGCATTGAACTGGTTCAATAAGTCTTCACATATAGTAAACTCAGTGGCACTTATACTGGATCCCGGGTGCTTCCTATTGAACTCATTTAGTTTAAGCTTACACAGTATCTTCTTACCAACTGGAGCTTCAAGGCCTTTTAGGAAACCATCCTTTCGTTTATCCTACAAACAATAAAAAGGCATGTGTTATCATTTGCAATTATAACATAGTAATGACTTGTAATCGGACAATATGGGATATGCAGATATCTTTTGCCTCTAATAGATTCATTTTTAGCTTTAATGCAGTCTTGTCCAACAATTGAATTGCAAGCTTGTCCCAAAAGATAACTGACGCTGTATCGGTGTCATCTTTAACAATATAATGCAGTTTCATTCTGTTCATAATTGTAAGTGACTAACATTAATTAAAGTAGTTTAAACATAAAGGGCTAAGTTAGTTGCACAAATCATGGTATGAAACTTGAAATGTATTCAATAAGCTTACTTGGCCTCAAAAGTCTGAGATACATTTGAATGAGGTGGAGGTTTACAGGTAGGGCAGATGAGTGGACTGTTGGGGTCGTTTTCATCTTTAACCTTTGCCTTGCAAGAACACTTGGAACACCCTTATAGGTCCAGCCATGTTTGGATTCAAACTTGACAATCTGACAATCAATGAAAAATGCAGTTCCTTATGGGATATAGGAAATAAGGTTAATAGATGAGATCATTACATACTTGTATTTATGTTATGTATTAACTCATAGGTGTAAGGTATGCAATGTCTGCTATCTTGATCTTTGTTTGATTAATAAGTGAAGTACCACCAGAAGGATGACTAAGCTATGTAGGCATTGATTGAGTCATCGCTTCCAGCAAAGGGGATGCTCGATCTTTAGCCCTGAATCCATCAAACGAAATGTGAAAAAGATGTAGTAAAGGAAAAATGGAAGGAAGAAAGGAAGAATATGTCCATGCACTGTGTAAACTGAAGTTGCCTACACATGTTTTAATAGATATGAAAAATGTAACATTTGTCATATCTATTATTAAAACATGTATAGGCAATTTTTGCACGTGTTGTAAAAAACAAAATTCGAGATAAAAATTTGAAAGATATACAACACAGAAATGAGGGTAGATGTGACAGCAAATAGAAATGATGATAAAGGAATCTATTTTGTATAGTCATTAAGAGTAACTGCGATTAAATCACTGCATTAAAGTATCAGTGTTTATTGCAACCTTTGAAGTAGGTCGTGAACTTCATTGACCTTAGGATTGAAGTAAACTCTAGTGGCATGGAAAGAGCTTGACAACTGTCGTTTTTCTGATATCTATCAAAGGTGTATTGCATGAGTTAGGTGATATAAA